>JAAEAF010000486.1:0-295630 GCA_011037195.1 Triatoma infestans
GACTGAAAAAGGAAGAGGTGGCGTATGTGTGTGTGGTGTGCGTGTGGGTGTAGGTGCGTGAGTGGCGAAGAAAGGAACTCAGGTGAGCGTAGAAGGATTGGAATGCTCCTTTAGAAGCGGTTGATGCCGTTGTTGAAGCGGCGGGTGATGGCGAGTCCACTAAGGCGCAGGTGAAATAGCCTCGTGAAGGTGATGGCGCGTAGAGATGAGTTTTATTACTCACCGAGGAGTCAATATTAATTAACACGGCGAATAGGCGCGTATAAGGCGACACAAAATTTAAAGGCAAAATTCACAGACTGGAAAACAGATGTTAGCTAGTCGGGCGATAGAAGAAGAGAACGGCACAAACACTGTTGTTCTGGCGAACTTAGAAGACAAGTGAAGAAATTTTATAGAAAGAGATCGTTTGAAGGGTGTGGGAAAATAAGTAAGTTGCGAACCCCGAGAGATAAAAGGCGCCGACAATCCCCCCACCAAGAGAGAAAGAGAGGTAAAAGGCGGGCGATGAAATAATAATTTAGAAATAGCGAGGCAAAGTTAATCTCAATCCTGTTCCGATCAAAGGTCCTCAATCTAATTTACTAACAATTCAAGCAATCTGTCACATGATGGATATGTCATAGACTATACAAAAGAAGTCTGGCATGATCCCTTATGTAGAGATGCTTCCTTAAACCACAAGACTACCTTGTTAAATCAACCTGTAGATCATGAACAGTTCGATATTTCTTTGGTTAATGCCCGAAATCAAACAGCACAAATTTTATTGACATTTATGGAATCCAGAAGTTTTACAACTATTTCATTGATAATAATCACACTATCCAGGTCCCGTAAGGGTCCCAACCAGATGCCCGCCCTTGAAAGACTCACCAATATCGCACTAATAGGCCTGTCCAGCCCCCAATGAGCATCCTTGACTAGCGACAACCCATTGAACTCATCCATAGGAATGAATGCTGTGAAGCTAAGCATAACTGGAAGCCTGACACACATGTGCCAGAAGAGACGCCAACAGCAGTCTTAGGACCAATGAAAGGGAGAGAAGCACCTAACTTGGTAAACCTATCCACCTCCTCATTCCCAAGAATTCCCATTTGACTAGGAACACAGACTAGAATCACATCCTTCGAAGAAGAAAGCTCTTCCAGTCTTTTAGAACATTCTACTGAAGATCGCCTTCAAGCAGCCCAATGAACTCACCCTTCAACGCAGCTTTTTTTTTATTTAAAGCGTCTCAACATCTGTGGTCATTTGCGCCCGGAGCCTTCTCAGTGCACTGCCGGTCTCCGGACAGTGTTCTCCCGTTACAAACAACACTGTCCATCACCGGACAGTGAGCTGTAGGGGCTCCTAGGAAGAGAAAATCTAAGGGTAGCACGGCTGGATTCGAACCCGTGATCTTCGCGTTACTAGTCCAGCGCGCTACTGTAATAAATATTATATTTAATTAAATGCTATGCTTGAATTCCAAGATTCAAGAAAATCGATTAACTAGAAGTGCGATTACAAAACACTTTACACAGTCGTTTGAAATTTTCTCGAAAAGAAATTCCGTACGATTTTTTTGTAAACTTGGAATTCGAACTGCATAGATATTTGGCTATAACTTCTATTTGAAACATTTTTTTTCTAAAACAAAATTGTTGTTTAGGAATTCTGGGTAGTTTTTGGACTGCTGTTAAAAATCTTTTATTAGATGGAACTTGGTTTCCATCCTATGGTTTCATTAAATGTAGTCATACTTTCGTTTAACCTTATCGCACTTCCGGTATTGCTTTTATCATAATTAATTTAATATTAGACTATACTCTTCTAATAAGAATCACCCTCAGGTAGGCCTTCATGAACCTAACAATGCCTCTATGACAAAGAATCACTCTGTGACAGTAGAGCGTGAATTCTGACATCTGAAGATAAAACCCGCATTTATACAGATAAAAAGACATTTTTAAGATTAGCCAAGGGATGTACAAGACGGAAATAAAAGACAATAAATGTAGAGAATTGATCTTTAAATTACTTTCTCCTTTTTCCTCTGATAAAAATAAAGAAATTAGATAAGATAATGTTGCACAAGGAGAGAAACTAAAAAACTTTAATAATTTAAAAAAATATAAAACTTTTGGTAGAAGAGATATTTCACATTTAACGAATGACAACCCTAGGATTCCCCTTGCTACTTCTATACCATTCTATTGTTAATATTTCATGATGGATATAACGCTAGTTCGGATGTCACCAAATACTGGATTGATTTAATAAAAAAACAAAAATGCTCTTATTTCACATTACATCAAACAGTAAATAAGTATCAAGTTTCATTGAATCCGATTGGCATTTTGACGTGAAAAGCAGGGTAAACTAGCGTACAGACAGATAACAACTTTTTTAATATCAGTTTTCGTTATCTAATGGTTGGCAAGAAAAAGAAAAAAAAAACAAATATCGTATTAGAAGGAATATACTGTAGTTCAATTCATAGGAATGTAAGGGAATTCAAAAATTAATTAAGGAAATATAAAGAAACCATACACGACTTTTTCTTAATGCGATTATTACGCTGAATTTTCTTCAAATATGGATATATTGTTAAATTTATATATTTTAAATATTAGTGATGGAGATTACAGGGTTTGGTTGTTAGTGTTATCTCGTTACAAATAATACTGTCCATCCGATAGTGAGCTGTAGAGACTCCTAGGAAGACAAAATCTAAAAGTGGCTGGTTTATAATCCGGCTCTGAAAAATCGAAAAATCCGTGCGCGCTGCTACTGAGCTAATCCCCCTCCGCGCTTATCATTAATATATCAAGCTGTATGTTATCCTATGCCTCTCTGGGTCCACATGGTTACACGAAAGAAGAAAGTAAGTACAAGACGGCTAAAGGAACAAAAATCCAGACCGGGGTCTAATCCACTTAAATACAACATTCCGAATAATATGCACAAAATAACCCCATAAGAAAATGGCCTAAGCTCTTCCACATACTTCCTGTCCCGACCAGAGGAATCTGACATAAGATGTATGGGTGTTTCTTCCTCAGTTATCACAAACTTACGGCATGACCTCTTAGCATAGAGATGTGTAGTGGTTAATAACTCATTCGTTAAATGTCAAATATCTCTTCTGCCATAAGTTTTATATTTTTTAAACCCCAATATGTGGCTTATTAGGGTTATAGGAGGAAGCAAGTAAGATTTACTGAATACATATTATATTAAAAGAAACCCAGTTTAATTATAAGGAATTTTATAAGTAAAAGAGAGTGAAAGCCAGAATGGTAGCTTAGAACGGAATGAAGCTACAGACTGAGAGACGAACGTGTCAGATAACTAATGACGACTGAAATCTGACTGATGTAAAAACAGTGTTGAGTTAGCCTCTTCTCAAAACCTGATATCGTATTAAGCCGCGCTGATTTCCCTTTCTTTGCTCTGCTAGGGATAGCAAAGGAGTATCCACACTTTCCCAAGCTATGGTGTACTGAGGTACCTTGCGAATGACTGCGGTAGGAAGGTGCACACTTCGTTGTGACATCGTTGAGTGACGTATCAATCGCTGGTTGCTTGATGTGGGTGCAGATAAAAACTCTTACTGCTGGAGAGTCCATTAAACATTCTCCTTTACCCTCAAAATGCGCAGTAACGAATCTAACCGGATGCCTGAGAGAGGTCCGTGAAAGATGGGGCAACATCTCACAAGTAGCCCTATCCGGTCTGCTGCCAATGAACAACTTAGACTGACGACAACTCACTGTGCGAAACCCGCAATGATGAATGCAGTGCAGCTATGTATGGCTAGAAAGCTTGACATACATGACCCAAAGACACGTCAGCTTTAAACTTCTTGAATGTTGCTCCTTTAAGAAAATTTTTTCAAAACTGGGGTGAGAGAAAGTTGTGGGAGTTTTTCCCAAATGATTTTCTCTCTTTTTTTATTTATTTTAAAATATAAGACTGAGAACATTTAATTGGGAAATTTATTAAAAAGTCAGTTGTATTAACTTTTAAACTAATCTATAAATATTAGAAAAGTCGTAAAGTCAAAAATAGGAGGATTTATCTTGTGAAACATTTCGCCAAAGTTAAAATGTTCTCTTCCTTCGCCATAGGATTCAGCGATTTATGGGGAGGTTATAAAATGCTATTTTTTCCGTGAATGCTCAACGCTTACTTTAGAAATTTACTCTTAAATAAAACAAAAAAAAAATACTTTATTCCATAACATTATAACTTGGCAAACTAAAATTTATTACTTGACTTACTAAGTACTCGCTGGTGTTTTTTTTCATATTTATTATCGATTTATATCCACTTCCTCGACATAAACAACTTTCATACATTTATTTACAGTATAAAAAAAGTGTTATTTTATTAATGCACTTGAAAAAAAGAGAATCTTTTACATCACAATACTCCATCAAGGCTATTTATTTACTTTAAACTGCTAAAAGTTTTTGTGCTTTTAACAGTCCACAGAATCCTGTACTGCCGGAAGTTTGTTGCTTAGTTTGAGTCTTCCTTGGCAAAAAAAGATTTTCACGGTGAGGTCAGGGTGAAAAAAAAAAGATAACCTGGTCCTTTTATTTTGAAGATTGTCGAGGTTATTCTCCGGCAGGTGTAAACAAAATTAATTGCTATGAAAGTAAAAAAAATAAATAAATAAATAAAAGCACTGGCGAAGAATACTGATCAGGTGTTCGTAAACCATATGGTGTCTACTTTTTTTTAAAAAATAATTATTTAGTTGCAAGCATACAACCTATCAGTAAAATTATATATAAGGAACATTGTATACACAAGTTGTACTGAACAAGGTCAGCGCCACGATGGAGGTTGATGTGTTGAGAGAAATCAGCCAGTGCTTACTCTCTAGGTACCAGATGGAGTTTGGAAAACAATAAAATCATGGGATCAGCGTCGATTTAAACGACATAGAGGATTATCGGCAAGGAAGGTTGTGGGTAGTGTTTGGGCGAGAGGAATTGGTTGATTAGCTAGATTGATATGGCACGGATTATTTCGTTAACAAAGAGAAGTTTGAGATCTTGATTGGATGATGCGGTTGGAGACACAATAAGACGCGCTGGCCATTCGGTGTTTGGCAGGACTGTCTTCATAATGTAAATGTTACTTGAATACATTTAATAGTGTTAAGTTTAATTCTCCATATTTGACATCTGGCTTTTATGAACTCAAGATGTTTCTGTACAATAGTATAGACGTAAATAGAATCAGGATGAAAAGATAGAACTGCGGTATAATCGACGTAGGTCTGTAATTAAGGTTTGGGGTTGAATAGGAATGTCCACAGTGTAGATGGTATGTAGGATTGGTTTCAGTATGCTGCCCTGCGGCACCCCGGCGCAGATTGTTTGGAGTTCGGAGATTATACCGCCGCATCTCAATCTGAAGCATCGGTCGGTCAGATAGGATTGCAGGAGAAGGTAAACCGGAGTAGGAAGGAACTGCTTCAGGGGGTGCCAGACTCTGAAAAAAAACTGTGGGATTACTAAGATAATTTTCTAAATGTTATTAACTACAAAATAATGCGATTTATGACACAATGCGGTTGCCCATGACAGTATCTCGTCAAAGTTGAAATTTTTATTCAAAATTTAGTTCCCTTAACTACCACTAGATGGAACCATAAATAATACATTGATGAGATATTAAACGAAAAAAAGGCTATAGTCTTAGTTCTCCTCAAGAGAACTGAGACTGGTATATAAGTAATATATACCAGTACAGGCCTCCAAGTTTATCGTACTCAAAGGCATCAAAACATATTGTTAAAACCCGATTAATTTAGAGTAACAATAATTTGTATATTTTAAGTTTAATGTAATATAAACAATCCCCACTACTGGTGTGTACTACATCAAACAAGAGGACTTTGGACGTTTGAAGTTGAGCGGAGTACAGTCAGTCTTGGCCAAGCTGTACTATTATTACTTATCTATTTTTGTTTGTCTGCAGCTCAGCTGGACGCAGTTGGAAAAATACTAGTTATCATTAATTGATTAGTTTCGTTCTCTCTTATTGTCCACCAGAGAAATTTCCGCCATCAGGACGATTACCAGGACGCCCAGTCGCCCATTCAGCGCCCAGCCGCTACCAAGCGCCCCGTCGGTTTAAACTCTTCCAGCTCATTCTACAGGCAAATATAACTTCGTATATGCCGGCCGGCACGAGCCACAGGTACCAACATTAAAATATTTAATTAACTAGGAACTTCGAATTGGATTGGGGGGGGGGGGACAAGGTTTATACCTTTGTACCGGTGATACAAAATTCAGTTCTATCTTCCGTAATATAGGCTCTGCCCATTGTAAAAATTACAATTTAGTTATAGTATTTCTATTATATGTATTGATTATTGAAATTGAATAAAATGAAATGTGATTCTGTGCCTAATGATTGGTTTGCCCTTATTTTCCAATACAGTCCATTCTCTTTTGACAAGTAACCAGCTCGCAATTCCTAAGGCTTCACGGCGAATGTTTTGAACTATTTGCGGGAGCCTTAACACATATATTGCCGATGAAAGCTCAATTTCGAAAATTTAACACTATTCAATATTCACTAATTTGAAAATTCAACGTCGGCAATACTTCCTCTTTCTAGGTGTTAGAGAAAGTAAAAAAAATTATCTAGTAAAGTTTTGTGTCAGATAAGGGACTTTACAGAATAGATTTCTGTTCAGTTTTCCTTTAATTGTATCCTAATTGCAGGTATCCTAATTGCACAGATATTAACCTATCACTTTTATTTGAAACATTTTCCAAGATCTAATCATTTTAGGTTATTTTTTTTAGAATCTGTGCTATAACATTTTGAATGCTAGTTGAGTATTTGTAATGTTTTGGCGCCCTTTCCTGGATTACCATGTAAACACATTCTGTTACTACCTGCCAAGGGTTACCAGTCAACATACGAGTAACCCCTCCTACCGCCATATTTATGTTAGGGGTAACTGAGTGAAAATTTTCAAGTTTAACGAATATTTGTCCATTTGACAATTATATTAATGGCTGTAATGTGAATGTTTCATACCAGATTCAAAACAATTTCAAACTGTAATATTTGTAAATATTAAACTTACATAATATTATTATATACAGGTTATGTAATGTATGTATGTATGTATATATTGTGAAATACCTAGATTACAAATATAGACAATGCTAAAAAAAAGGATGTAAATACATTTAGCATAAAAAAACTCCTTTTCTCTAAAAGAAAATAACAAAGAAAGGAAATAACAAAACGATAAAGAAAATGTTAAAGCAAATTGGAAATGTATAATGGAGAAGATTAAGCAGTTTAGAAAGGACAACATCTGAATACTTACCAAGCTCCTGGAGTAAGAAAAGAATGAACCGACCCCCCAAGGTCTTATGTTCATGGACAATGTCTAGGAATACCAATGTTACATCCCAGACAACAATATCTTGCATGCATTCGCTTACTGGCTTTAGTATCTATCTACTGCTGATGGGGGTTCTTTGAATTAAATCATAACTGAATAATGAATATAATGTATTTTTATTTTCTCTAACGAAATATTGCGATCGTGCCAGATTTTCGAAATTGAGTTTTCACCGGAAATACACGGTTTTTGGGAGGTCGTCTGAGTCAAAAAAAGTGGTCTTTAGAAAATGGTATGCTTTTTTTTTTTTAATATTATTTATTCTGCGTGTTCCATACATATATTACATGCGTTTATAAATATTTAATTCATAAATTTACAATTAATAGTTAGAAATATATTTTTTTTAAATTTATTAATTTATTTTGCAACTGTATACAATGTACAACAAGCAAAAGTGATGAGTGCGTAATTTGTTTACATATATATATTAGTCAATATATATATGTACATGTTACTTGAGAGATAGGAACGACGACCATCAGTGATGGAAGCCGTTAGTTTGCCACTATGGCAAGCTTATACAACAGCTACCCTAGGAGGTTGACGTTATACGTTAAGATGGTCGCGTGGCCACCGCCGCTTCAGCCTCAGACAAGGATTTTTGGACAGTGTTCTGGTAGACATATTCTGGATCAGAGGATTATGGTGACAATTTAGTTTGGAATGAAATTTTGTGTAACGAAATTGGGCTAGCTCTGAGATGAATGGAATGTTAAGGTCGGAGTGGATTGTGTGGTTAGAGACGTAGAAGGGAGCATCAACTACCGTTCTTAGGATCTTTGATTGTAGAGTTTGAAGTCGGTAAAGGTTGGATTGTTTTGCACTGGCGTAGAGTTCTATGTCGTATGTCCAAATGGGGGCTAAAAGAGCAGTGTATAGCATTTTCTTGTTCCTTAAAGTCAGTTTTGAACGTTTGTCAAGTAGTCGTTTTAGCATTTTATACCATAAGTTGCAGTCAATTCGTTTCAGTCCCGTATGGGGGTTCCAAGTTAGTCGTTTGTCAAGAAATAATCCGAGATATCGTACTTGGTGCGCAATGGGAAGGATAATATTGTTAAAGTAAAGAGGAGGAAGAGTTTTTTTGTTTAAGGTGAATACTATGAGTTTGGATTTAAGTTCGTTTGCTTTGATCCTCCACTGCCGGACCCATGGTTCAAGAATATGAAGATGAGATTGTAGAGCACGAGTTGCCATGACGGGATAGTTAGAAATAATATTAGAAAATTAAATATATACTGTTCATTACTCTATTATTATAAAATTAATGTATACAATTAATTACACATACGAATATATTCTAAGTGTCTATGAACTTCAATAATATTTACAAATTTACCAAAAGCACTGCACAATTCTTACAATAACAAAATAGTCTGTATATGTGAGTGTGTTTGTCTGCGTGTGTATATGGATGTGTGTGAAAAGAATATCTCAAAAACGAAAAGTTGTAGGAAGCTCAAACTTGGTACTCCCGTTTACATACTACCAGCGTATCAAACGATATTTATCAAATACACATACAAAGAGCTACAACTCTTATTTGATATATTTCTCCGGGAAAATTCATTTAAGTACACTTTTTGAGGGGGGTGTGGAGTTAAGGTTTCCTCGAAAGTGCTAATTTCAGTTTATTACACAATTCTATCATCCAAAATAATATTAATTAGAATTGAATATATGTTGTCGAAATCCCAAGTTTGAAGAAAATTGGATGACCGGAAATGCGCTTTACTGAAAGTAGTTTTTAGTTTTCTGCTATTTTCTCCATAAAAGCAATAATATACTATAAATTCAGAGCACCTATCACTTTTGTTTAAAACAATTTTTTCCATTCATTTGAGGATATTTTGGGGAGGGATACGAGTTTTTTTTATTTTTTTTTTTTATTAAGTTTTCCCATTGAAACCAATCTGGACGTACGGTATTGAAGTATCCACGGACGTACGGGACGAACGTTCCAATCTCCATAGACTACAATCCCTTCAATCAAAAATCCTTCGTACAATCGTAAATGCCTCCTTCTATATTTCCAACCTAACCATCCATAGAGACATTAAAATTCCTTTTGTCAGTCTAGTTGCCAGAACACGATATAAAAAATTCCATCAATCCCTTGCAATCCCATTCTAATCCTTATTTCGTCGTTTAGCATCCCTCACTATTCCAGATAACCCACCAAGGCCAGTGGCCTCGTGATTTTCTCTCAGCAAGTGATAAGAGCAATTAGCTTTGCGTATAAGGAGTGTTACCACTGGGTCGCTTCTCCCCTCGGAGTTTGCATGTGCGCGAGTTTATGCGAGCATGCTTATATGATTACTGTGTGATCGTTGTTACATATAGCGTAATCGCTGATGTAGCAATAAAAAAAAAGAAAAAAGAAAAGTTTTCCTATTGATATAACATTGATTGACAACATAGAGACGTCTAGAATAATTATAAGATTTATAAGAAAATCTGTCATCATTACTGTGTAAATCGCTGTTGAAGAGAAAGTCAAGTCAGAGTTTCACACACTAGATTTATTTGCTAGGATTTTTTCAACTATTCCTTTTTTGATTTTATAGAATACTGAAAAGTAAAAACAAAGCTTAAGGTGTGCTATTAAGAAAGCAAGCTGGAAAATATGTTTGTGTTTATATATATATGTGTGTGTGTGTGTGTATACATGTTTGTAACAGGGAGTTGGCAGCTGGTCTTCTCAGATTCTTATATAAAAAGCTGGTCCCAGTCCGAGAACCAGATGCTGTTTGTTGTATCCGCTGGCTAGAAGAGGAGACCTTGACTTTCTATCAGGCCATGTGTGTGTGTGTATCACTTAAGTTATGTATGTATATATAAAATATGCATGTGTGTGTGTGTGTGTGTGTGTGCTTGTATGTATAGGTTAAAACCTTGGTCTATCTATAATAACTCCGTGCGTGCCCCGTTACCCCCTCACTCTTCTACTACGGCTGTAATCACCGTCCCTATTTACTAGAGGCACTCAAAACTAAGTCAGCTACAAAAAAAAATTGGGATAGATATTTTTTTATATATAAAAACACAATAACTCTGTGCTTTTTACTAGCTTTGGTATATTTATCTATATAACTAATATAAATATTTATTTATAATAATTTTGATCACAAAAACTACTGACTTTCTAGAGAATAAAAATTGAAAACAATAGAAATTCATTTAGCGTGGCTTTCTGGTCTGGGTCAGACATCGTAATTTTTTTTTTTTTTTTTTGTAATTTTACATTATTTTTAATTTTATCATTAGATTATTTTATTTACTTAACTTTAATAAAATTATCATCTTTGTTGAAGACTTCAATTAAAAGTCGAAACTTCTGCTAAGAACTGAGTTTATGTATCATTCTTTAAAGCTATCCTAAGTGAGAATGAATTGATAAAATAGTGGACAACAGGATTTATATTTTCCTTAAGGAAATGTTTTCACTTTGCTTCTAACGAAATTTGTGGTTTTTGAATTTAGATATATATATTCACTGGTGGCGGCATTACTATATTCCGTCTGAATGGTTACTAACCTAGTCATGGTAGAAAATAATCAATGAAAAATCACAATGATACAAAGTTAACGCCTAACAAAATGCCAAAGATCCTAAGGCAAAACACCTCTAAAAACAACAAAATATGTTGTCCAAAGACACTGATAAACGGATGAAGAGAATGGGTGGGTATTGAGGCGTGGCTCATGTGTAAGTGGATGCACAAAGAGCTGCCACCGCTTCCACCATTCAAAACCATGTACTCTCGGTATAAAATATATTTAAATAATCGCAGGAGAACAGGTTTGATATTTGACACAAATAGATGATCGGGAATTTAGGATGGCCTAGAGCTAATTATCAATATGAAACTAATCCTTAGTAGATTCAAATAAAAAGGATATTTGTCTTTTATATTTACCAATCGGATGGCTGATTGGTTAATATAATAATTTTATTCTGAATTCCGAATAAATAGGGCATTCCAACGAAATAAATTAGTGCATTTTATTTAGAGTGAAAGAAAGTAATGAATGTAAATGTTAGAGTGCATGTATTTATTGGCGGAGCTTGTAATTATGACAGTGTAAATTTGCATATGTGTGAATATTTGTGAGAGAGCTAACGCCAGCCAGAGATGATAAAAATTAGGTTTAAAGTATTTGCAAAATTTTTGAAATGCACTTTGGAGCCATTCAAGGTGAAGTCTGGGTGTGGAGGGGTCTGAGCCAGGATTGGTATCCAGACACTTGTGTGAATGGGTAATGAAAGTGAAGTGAACTATGCAGCTAGGTTGTACAGCATAATAATAACACTAATAATACACTGATCTTGTATGTATTACAGACAGGGATGGGGTATTTACGTATTTGGCTAAAATGGCTTATAATGAAAACAAGAAATCTTGTTTTGCTTTCTTTTCCAATCCGATGAGCCAAGCAAAAAGGATAAATAAGTACATAATACATCAGTCATCGTCATAATAGAATATATGTACATAAGTACATCTTAAAAAAAATTATGAAAAAGCACTCTAATGGAAATCAACTGAACAGTACGCTGTATTTTAGCAACTTAATGTAATTAAGCAGCCATACATTGGAAAAATAATAAAGTATTTCCTTTTATTAAGCTTCATATGTTGTCTAAAAAGGTTTTTTTAAAACTTCCTTCAGAAAATCGTATTAAAATCGCCTGACTTAATATATTAAATTGACTTTTTGGATATAACTGATTTTAAATATTCTAAACAAACTCACATAAAGATTACTTGCTCTATGATGTGAGTAGAATTGTGTAGGTGGAATTCCACTTGAGAAGGTAGGGCAGGATTTGGTCGGACTCTCCAAACCAATTGCTTATACAACCCTTGCAGAACAATCAAGGCACTCTATTATTAAATTCTAACCGAACCCTCTATCATGATCTTAAGGGTCCATTAGTCATCACGTTGATTCCAAACTTTTCGTAACAACTTGCGAATCACGTACACTCTCCTATATTTCAATATTCCACGTCATATTTAATTTTGTTTTTTAATCCTCCTTCTTCATTTGTTTTTTAATCTTCCATTTTACTTGTTGTGGTTGACTCCGCAGAGCTGGAAAGCATCAGAGATATTTTCCATGATAGCTTGCTTGTTTTTGTGGTTTCGGGCGTTCGCCAATCATTAGGATGTTTTTGTCAAAACAGTGTGATAACACGGAATTACACAGAGCAAATTCGGTTTGTATGCACAATTTCCTAGAGATATACATTAGTTCATTACTATCTAATTTTAATATGTTTCCAATATTTGCACGAGCTGCTTTACTTACCATACAATAATTTTACTCTGAATTCCAAATAAATAGGGCATTCCAACGAAATAAATTAGTGCATTTTGTTGAGAGTGAAAGAAAGTAGTGAATGTCAATGTTAGAATGCATGTATTTATTGGCGGATCTTGCAATTATGAGTGTGTAAATTGAATGAATGTGCAATATGTTATCAATATATTGTGATAGAGTTAGTGCCAGAGATGGCAAAAATTAGGTTTGAGGTATTTGTAAAATTTTTGAAATGTACTTTGGAGCCATTCAAGGTGAAGTCTGGGTGTGGGGGGGTCTGAGCCGGGATTGGTATCCAGGCACTTGTGTGAATGGTTAATGAAAGTGAAGCAAATTATGCAGCTAAGTTTAAAACATAATAATAATCGAAAGGTTCGTGCTCAAAAAAACAAACAAAAAAAAAACAACAAAATTTGAACCTGGTATTCCAACTATGTGGGCGTCCGGTGTATGGTGCGGATACAAGTAGGATTCTCCGAAGAGTTTCAAACAGGGAAGGGCGTGAGGCAAGGCGACGCCTTAGCGTGCCTCCTGTTTAGCCTGGCCCTGGAAAAGGTGGTAAGAGAATCGGGCATTCAGACAGAAGGCACCATACTTAACAAATCTGTTCAACTGCTTGCCTATGCCGACAATATAGACATAATAGGAAGATCGTTCAGAGCCATGGAGGAAGCATTTCTAACTCTGGAAGTCCCAGCTAGAAGGATGGGACTCACCATCAACGAAAATAAAACAAAGTACATGGTCACAGGTCGGAATAGACCAACCACAAGTAAGGTAACAATTGGCTGCCACACATTTGAAAATGTGAACGCGTTTGTGTACCTGGGCTCCCTGGTAAACGCAGATAATGACGCGTCTGCCGAAATAAAGCGAAGGATTGTAGCGGCTAACAGATGCTTCTTTGGGCTTCGGAAGTACATGGGAAGTCACCTGATAGCAAGGCAGACGAAACTGCGATTGTATAAGACCCTGATTCGCCCAGTCTTGACATACGGCTCCGAAACCTGGACCACATCTAAGATAGATGAGAGAGGCCTTCTAGTTTTCGAAAGGAAAATACTGCGGCGAATTTTCGGCCCAGTACGCGTGGGACAGGAGTGGAGGTCTCAAACGAATCAGGAGCTGTATGCGCTGTTTAAAGAAATAGACGTGGTCAAATTTATGAAGTTGGCTAGACTTCAGTGGGCTGGACATATGGTTAAGATGTGGGACGGGGAAATTCCGAAAAAGGTGATGAACGAGCACCTCCATGGTGCGAGGAGAGTGGGGAGGCCGAAGCTGCGTTCGATAGACAGTGTTGCTGGTGATGCGAGGACGGTATTGGATATTACGAACTGGAAAGCAGCAGCACAGAACAGAACTGACTGGCGGAAACTGGTTGAGGAGGCCAAGACTCAGCAATGAGTTGTAGTGCCGCTGAATGATGAATGATGATGATTCCAACCCATAATCTGAAACATTGCCGGGGATAATGAAACCGCCTTGTCAGTGAAATTACTAATAAGGTAATAAAATTCCATCTTGGATGACATTTTTTCTCAATATAAATGTTTTTCTAAGAATCACTCTAAAATAAAGTCATCGGAATATTTCGCATATAATTTTTTTATTTATTTATAAATCAGAGGCCGCATTTGCTGTTTTCAAATATCTCCTTAGTAACTACGATAAAAAAAAGTACAGTATATATAATATTTTTCCCCTATTTTTTATCGTTTCGTTATATTTGTGTGTATGTGTGGCCATGTTAGAGAGAGAGAGAGAGATAGTGCATGTTCGAGTGTTAGGGGAATCGGTATTTTCTGTAGATCATGTTTGGCTTTCTGCCCAGTATGTATGTGCTCTTTCAATGCTGCAAAGAAGGGTTTGAACGTTCAGCCCCCACCTTCTTCTTTTTCCCCCACCCTTATTCTTACAGACAACAAAACTTATGACAACCATCCTATTTATTAGATTAAATGTCTTTATCTTTATTAATTTTGATAGTTCCTTTCAAAATAATAATAAACTGTAGAAATTTTTACTTAGAATCGTTTCAGAAAGGAGATTTCTATTTTCGTAATGTAATTAAATTAGAATTGGATGAAGCAACTGTTTGTTAACCATTCCCTGCTCAGTGGCTCTAGTTTTATTAGCTTATACTATAATTTGCAATGAGAATCAGAACCGGTTTTTAGCTTCTTTTTGTTTTTCTTTAATCTGATGTGAAATTCATTGAACTGCATTTAATACAATTATACAATGGATAAATTTCTTTTAATCAGAATTTTTCCAGAACTAGAGTGTGATTTTATATTTTTAGTCCAGAAGAGAGCGCCTTATCCAACCCAAATAACACTTGCAAAACTAACACGGGCCGCAGAGCCCATTCTTAAATAAATTTTCAAATTCTCTTACTCCCAATATAAGGAAATATTACGACCGTGCCAAATTTTCAAAGTAGAGTTGTCACCGGAAATGTGTACATACCTACTTTAAGCCTTAGTGTGGGTTTGTTCATTTGTGAAAAAAGAAATGTCGCAGAAAACTGAAACTTGATATTCCGTTTAAGTACTACAGTTTAGAAACGATCTGACACGAAATTTTCACGCAAAATCCATCACTCACAAGTGCGACTTTATTAAAGGTTTTTTTTTTCAGTTTCTCACAATTTTCTCGTAATCGACTCCAAAGATTTCCTTTACGAACTTCGTATACTATCTACACACATAAATACCTATCACTTTTATTTGAAACATTTTTCTTTGGAAAAATTGATTTTTCGTGGAGTCCTGGGGGAGCAGTAGCGTTTTGCTTGACTCTAAATTGTTACTTCAGTATTATGTATATAGTTTTACCACCTACATAATATTAATATAAACTGCTGGACAAAAGTATTGCATAAAATTTCAAAATATTATAATTTAAAGTTGAAAGGTATTTTCGTATTTTTTTTTTTATGAATTCATGTTGTTAAACTCTTACCCAAAGGAAAAAAAGAACAACTACCAAAAATTTAAGAAAAAAACCTGGTTATATTACTCAGAAAAAAAAATAAAGCTAAAAAAAAAAAAATCTGTAAAATTCAAAATTAAAATGGTTCTTCTTTATTATCACTTCTTAATTTTTTTCAACAGTATTTAGTGATACCTCCTCTTGCTCTGCTAACTGCAGCAAGCCTCCTTGGCATTGAAGAGATTAGATTTTGGATAACCTCTTGAGAAATCTCATTCCACTCTTCAATAACTGATGGTCGTAGCTCTCTGAGAGTGCTAGGGGCAATAAGGTGAAGTCTGAGCTGTCTTCCAATTGTGTCCCAAAGATGTTCTATTGGATTTAGGTCTGGACTTCTCGTGGAGAAAACAAACGTCGAATCCCAACATCCTGTAGGTCTCAAGGGCAACTCGAGCAGTGTGACATCTGGTATTGTCCTGCATTAATAGAAAATCATCACCGACTCTTTCAGAAATTTGCACAACATATCGCTGAAGAATCTCTTCAAGGTACTTCCGGGCGTTTAGCATCTCATTTTCCACGATTTGTAAGTCTGTACGTCCGTCAAAACTTGTGCCTCCCCAAATTATAACACCGCCTCCACTAAAAGCCCTCTTGGAGAAATTTTAGCCTCTGCCCATCTCTCACCTTGACGCCTCCAAACTTTCATCCTTCCATCTGGAGAATATAGGATGAATCTCGACTCATCTGTGAATAAAACACGTCTCCAATCCTC
Source organism: Triatoma infestans (assembly GCA_011037195.1). Taxonomy (NCBI): domain Eukaryota; kingdom Metazoa; phylum Arthropoda; class Insecta; order Hemiptera; family Reduviidae; genus Triatoma; species Triatoma infestans. The sequence goes on from JAAEAF010000486.1 coordinate 16,479, forward strand.
TGTTTCCAATTGACATGTTCTCGTGAATATTGCAGTCTGGCGACTCTATATGCTCTGATGAGAAGAGGGCCAGTAGCGGGTATCCTGGAAGCCAGGTTTGCTGCAATTAACCTTCTTCTGACTGTCCTACTTGAAATATGGACATTACGGACATCAGCGATCAAGTGCCGTAATTGACTGCTAGTGACGAACCTGTTCATGAACACATTCAGATAAATAAATCTCTCATCTGACCGTTGTACTTCTGGAACGGCCCGTGGAAGGTCTTCGGGAGTATCTCCCAGTTTCCCTGTAGCGCATTAACATTCTTGAAACAGTGGATTGGTTCATTCCTAGTCTCTGAGCAATAATTGAATGATGAACCCCTCCTTCATGCAATGTTATCACACGAACTGCTATTTCTTCAGAATAATTTCCTTCACGAGACATTAAATGTTTTAAAACATTAAAACAATCTTAAAAAAAAAAAAAAAAAAAAAAACTGATAACAAAAACACTAAAAAGAACTGTAAAGGAGAATAATTACTCAGAGACTCATTGCCAGAGCAATGAGCTCATGGGGTTCATTCCCAGTTTCATTAATGACGTACTGGGATGATTTGTGTTTACAACGTATGAACGGATTATTCGTTATAAAAACATAAAAAAATTGGTTTTATCTTGTTCTCTGTTGTGCCAGAGTTTATTTAAAATGAATCCATAAAAAACCAAACAAAAAACAACAAATGTATTATCATGAAAGAAAACATTTTGAAATTTTATGCAATAATTTTGTCCAGCAGTTTATATTGAAAACATTGACAGAATTCCAAATTTAAAGAAATTCGGTTAAACGGAAGTACGACTATACAGATTATGTTTTTGATTTTTTTTTTTCAATTTTCTCGATAACAGCAACATTGATTTTCTTTGAACTTAGAATGTTCACCCGCATAGATGAAAATGAATCATTTTTTCGTAATTTTTGTGGGGTTTTGGAATTCTGTCGTATTTAGATTTAAATTTAAAGTGCATAAGCTTTGTTGGTTTTGGCAGAGTGCACTCCAGACAAGTTTGCTCAGGTATACATGTCCGCTTAGTATACTCTTCCCACCTTTTTATATGGCCACCCCAATTAAACCACTTTGTAAACGTGGCAATTTTAAAGAAAATTTGTTAAATAAATTGTATTAATTAACATAAGAGGAAGTCGCCAGATTTTTATTGGAAAATTTTTTATTATTTTGCAAATAATGTAACGTGATAGGCCTATATTTGTCATTAGTATGCAAATTTGCAAAAAAAATCGTTGGAGCCATTTCCGAGGAAAATCAAGAAAAAGCTGGAAAACTTTTTAATAAATTAAGTGTTAGTGTAAAATCGTTCAAGTTATTTTATTCACGCTTAACTCACACACACATTCTCACATGTCATACACACCGACGTACAGATAAATCGCTAACAACATATTTTTTTTATATTCAAGGAATTTGTTATGAAAACTCAATTTTTCACAACACTCCTTCTTCTAGAAATTTGAGAAAGTTAAGTATTATGACTCTATTAGCCAGTTGAAAAAATAAATCAGTCTAGTTTAGTATTCGAGTACAGTCACTGAAAATCATAAGTTTTATTACCACAACCTGCATTTTATTGCCAAATGCCTACAGAGGTTTTTATCTATCTTTTAGTACTTCTACCGAAATCTTCACAAATCTTTTTTCTTCAGAGATTTAATTTTTACAATAATTTAATTTGTATTCCATATATTTATAGACCTTATGTTGTCCTCACGCGTTGGCCTATTGGTTAACGCACTCGCCTTTCGTGCAAGAATTCAGGGTTCTATTCCCGTAAGGGCAAAGTCGGTGTTGACCCAGCATCGTGATAAAAAGTGGGAAGCTGCAGTTAGTAGCGCCCTAGGTAGCGAAGGCCGGAAGTTACCACGAGCCCCCCTATTCAAATCGCCGACTGGCAAGCCTTGGCCTTTCATGGGCTGTTGCGCCATAGGGTTTTTTTTTTATAGACCTTACGTCAAAACAATGTATAATAATCCCGAGTATATCGATCAAGTCTTACATTAAATGGGAACATCCAAAATCTTTTTGATATCAGCAATAGATATGTGGTTATGTTACTTGAAAGACTGATCATGATATATTTTGCTCGGGAAAGCAAATCAATAATAACATTAGAGCCATTTCTTAACCCACAAGGGCGCATAGTTATACACTGTTAAAACAAATTGCCATGTGGTTTCTATGTGGCATATGCTTACATTCCACCCTTCATTATTCACATTTAACATGTATATACACAACTCCTTCAACTATTTAGTTATTAAATCTACCAGAACAAAACTGGATTATGCAATACTGTAATTTATTTTTAGCTAACTGGAAATGTTTATAGTACAAAGTGTACAATGTTTGAAGGTTTCTATTTTTGGTGAATCTAAAAATGTTTGTGCAGGGCGTACTGTTTGGTGTTTACAATATGTTCACAAATAGATTCCTTCCGACAACGCCCAAGTCTGAAGAAATGCTAGTTTCTTTCTTAATACAGTGCAAATTTCTATGTCTTGTATAATTCTTTTAATAATTCTTATAAAATCTGGTATAGAGGATTTTTTTTTTCTGGTATAGTGCACTGCGATCAAAAGAAGTCTATTACGCCACCTTGCTAGTGCTATGGGTGAGACTCACCTACTGCTTCCCTTCCAGTTTAAGATCTCTGAGGAATATTAGGATCTGGGAAGGTTCTAGGAAGGGTATATCTTCCTCCAACGCCTGGCAACTACCCAGGCTTTCAAATCTTCTCTGTATGATACCATCGCAGTCTGCTAAAAGGGTATTGGAGTCTCCTCCATTTCCCCACAGGTTCTGAAGGTGCTATCGCGTTCAACTTCTTCAGGTGCCCTCTGAGCCTACAATGCCCCTTGAGGAAACCTCTATACGAAGCCTATATTTACTTTAACTGATGCATGCCTTAGATCTTTTATGGTGGTTATTACCTCCTTGAGAGGTTTTAGCTAGTCTCAATTCTGGGAGGATTTTCTAGAGCTTTCTTCTCATTTCTAAGTTCTTCCTGCAGAGACTGGACACTTAATCCACAGAAAGGGTTCAGGCCCCAAAAAGGGAGATGCAGCGGCTTTCCTTGCCAGAATGTTGGCCATCTTATTTCCTTCCACGCCAACAGGCAATATGCCCTGGCACCCAAAATAGGGTAACTTTGTTGCTCATGAACAGGTCATTGATTTTGCCGAAGTATTCTTATACCATTTTTGAACTGATGAGATATGAACGAGTGCTATAATGGCGGCTGGCTGTCGAATAGGATTACAATGTCCTGTTCCCAGTTATTAGATTAAACTGGACATACCTTCCAATTGCGTGAATTCGCGCTTGAAAGATGCTGAGAAACATGCCCATAGCCCCAGTTTCTCAGGTTATAGAGGGTTAATAGCAACTTTAATTCGATGTCTACCTACTAATATCTACTTACTATTATTTCAAACGTATTATGAGGATAATTCAAATAAAATAAGATACAAATATATAAAGTTATAGTTTTTATGTTGAAATTTTTAATGAATGTCTTAATTTATCGATTTTTCCGACATAATTAACTATTATGCGTTTGTTCCATCTCTCTATTAGTTTCTTTTATGTCGGTAATTAAGAATTCTTTGTCTTGAAGGGTGAGCCAGTTTTTAGCATTTAGTTTGACTTTTTGGTGCGAAATCCTTGCTGTAAAGGGATGGAACATATCTTTCCAGCCTAATTTTTCAAGTATTAATAAAATAAATTATTTGGAAATGCTTCAAGCGTTGATTGGACAATATGTAGGCGTGCATTGTACTGGAGTAGAAATATCCTTTTCCTCTGCAAACCATGTCACTTTTTCAGGATTAAAGGCTTCATTTTATTATCAAGTTTTCAATTATATTACCGACTATTGATGGTACGCTGTCATTAAACAAAACAAAATAAAATTGAACCTTTCACATCCCAGAATATCGAAAGCCAACAAACTGCCGGCTGATGGTTGGTCTTAAATTTGTTTTGTCACCGGAGACCCGGGATGCTTCCACTCCCAGCATTCACGCTTCGGTTCGAGCGTTATTATTTTCTTTTTTTTCTTCTCAAGGAGAATCATTAAGTGTCTTTAAGTTTCACAGCAAAGAAGAAGAGAAAAGAAATAAACAAATTGAGAGATTCATTTAATATCCGAATTAAAACTATAATTGTGCATCTATCACTTATTGCTATGACTGTTATTATTACTCATTATCTATTACTATCAATGATACCCTTAGTTCTTCTAAAGCGCAATGGCTCCACACATCCATAAGAGCCCCAGATCCGATGTTTCAGAAATTTTAGCAGTGTGTAATAAAAAATAATGAATAAATAACTATAGCTTGACAACTTTATTGTGGGCAGAGCTAAATGACGTCACAGCACAAAGTACACAGAAATTCTGCGGATTATGAAATTAAGTTTCCTTTTCTGTAATACCAATTTTGTAATTATGAAATATATTTTTTTTTTTATTTCGAAATTCACAACCATAAAAATTGTATAACAAATGAGTATGACGATAAAATGTCATAAACTTGTTGAGGTCTAGAAAACTTGTTGGGACAATGGAGGTATCTCTTATAACATTTTGTTAGCTGTCAAGCAATGCTAACTGAAAATAGGTGGTCGCAGGACCGTCGACGTTTTAATCTCCTGGGAGGGCTATTTGTGATAGTAAAGGAAGAGAAAGTTTGGACTAGGGGGTATGGATAAAAAGGGTTTTGAGATCAATGTGAAACATAGAACAGGGTGTTGGAAATTCTTTTGAGAATTTTAGATTGTAAAAATTGAATATTATAGAAGTTGGAATGCTTGGTTGAACCCCATACCTCGCCTCTTTACGTCCAAAGGGGCTTCATAACAGTGTTATAGTTAAGTCGGTTTAGAACTTCGGAATAGAGATTAGTTTATATCATCTATTTAGTTCAAGTGTTCTTAATCTTGTGTGCGGATTTCAATTGCGTCTTTTGACTGTATTAAGTCCTAAATATCGGACTTATCAACTGTCGGTATCATAGTCCCAAGAAGGAGGATGAGAGGAAGAATAGCAGGTTGGATGGTGAGGGATATATCTTGGCTTTTGCTGGAATTGATCTTTATTCTCCAATGAGAGCCAATCTTGAAGAGAGATGATATGGGGTTGAAGGGCACGGGATGCGAAAACAGTATCGGGATTCGAAGCAATAACATACGGAATATATTATGAATGTAATTTTAATAATAATTGTTAACAATATCAATTTTCCGTATTTTATCTTTTTGCGGGTCCCCAAGGGGAAATTAGCCCAAATGACACATTTCCGCAAATCCTTCTGCGAGCCAGATAAAATCAGATCGCGGTCTGGATAAAGCCCCCAGGCTATGAGTTTGGAAACCCCTGATCTAGCAGGAGACTTGTCCCTTTATTATGAATTATTCTGCTATGGGTTCAAAGTTCATGTCATACTAACATTAAATTTTCAAAACTAACTACCTCCATATCAGTAGTTCAATGTATGTACAATGTAAAGTTCAACGAATTCATTGACACTAATAAACATCGTCCGTAATTAGCTTTTATAACAAAATAAACAAGGTTTTACTAATTTAGGAATTTACTAATGAATGCATTGAACATTTATTTCAAAAATTAACGGTCCTGCGGTACCTTGCATATGCTGTTTCATAGATCTCATACCTAACTGTTTAATGGATAAATTATTGATCTTTTTACTTTATATATCAATGAAACGATTGTATACTGAAAGAATAAATTCATTTTCAGTACTAATTATACATTTTTTGTTTTGTTTTAAGGAGTTGGACCAATTCTTGTTTAAAAAATGGATATCAGTTAATAAATAGTGACGTTACATTTTTTTTGCTCTCCTTGACTTGTATAGCCCGCTAAACGAAGATGTATACTTAGTGATATACTTGTCATAAGTATGTTTCTTTTGCACTTCACTTTGTTTACGTTAGAGTACTGAACATAACGAAGTTGTGCTAGCAAGAAGCACATATGTCAATGTCTTGAACATCTGTCAACAATCTCTCCATCCAGAACTTCCAACAACCAGCTGCCCCTCTTCCACCTCTTCTCTTGTCAGAATGAACTTTATTTTGTGAGATACTTGCCAGAAATTATCAGCAGATACTGAAACATACATCAAATACTTGAATTTTTACAGAATTAACTAACATGAGTATAGCGAGTTCTTTCAGACAAAAGAGAGCATTGAATTTTACAATTTATTTTGAAACAATACGCACAGATCAAACTACTGAGCTATAGGAGAATTTTTTTTTTGCCCAATATAAGTATGGGTGACTATTTATTTGCTATAACGTGCGTTTCATTACAATATTCTTCTGTAACTGAGACTGAATACAATTTCAACTAAATAATAAATGTTAACATTGATTTCATTGAGAAAACCTCAGTAAAATACCTTGGAGACTGAAACAATAGCAATACTAGCAGCTTGTTGGTTGGCTGTTTTAGCTTTATTCAAAACTTGATTGGAACGTACCAGTAATACCGAAAATTTGCCTATCTCATTCATATAATATTAGATTGCAGTCAAAGTTTGTCCAATGGGAATTGCTCGTCAGAACTGGGGGTCGTCCATTGTGTTATACAGAGCATACAGCCACCATCCCCTCCAAAACAGTTGGATCTGGTTCATTCTCGGTGAATATTAATTTGGCTTGGCAATCTGCCATTGGGAAAAGCTCTGATAGCCGAGAGGTCAACCAATCTTCAATCTTTTAGCATGGTCTTTCATTTGGTTACTTTATATGTAATATAATGTGTATAATTGATTTCAATATTTTTGGTCTAAGTATGTACGGATTATAAACTTGTACCAGGCACTTAAGAAAATATGTAAATTAGAAAGTTTGGGAAGAGGAACATTTTTAAAATATGAATTCTGGCGAAATGCTTTTGTGGAAGCTGACGACTGCAAACGGTGGATCATCCTTCTTTACCAGTGCACATTGCTAATTGCTAACAGAAAACCGCTGGTTCTAGGAGGTTCCTCATTGACTTACGCAAAAAAATACTATTAAATACATTAAATTATACATTTTATTGAAAATGATATCTTGTGATAGATATGTTTATACATATTTGTTAAAGTATTTTGTTTATATGTAAATATTGTATCTGAATGCATGTAACACTGTACGTGGAATAGACACAGACACACTCACACACACACACACAATTTTTTTTTATAGTTGCATAGTTTTTTATAGTGTATATAATCATTATTTTAATTATGACAAATTTTTAAATAATATTTAAACAGGTTAGAATTGTGTAATTTGAAAAAAAAAAAAAAATTCTGTTCTGTTTATTACAAGTTAAATAAAATATAAGTTTTTTCATGACCAAAATAATAAATAAATAAATAATAATAATTTTATTGTCAGATATTTACATATTTACAATGTTAAGTTTTTTAATAAAGAAACTTATATTTTATTGCTTGTAATAAACGGTACAGAATATTTTTTTTCTTCAAATTACACAATCTAACCTGTTTAAATATTAGTTAAAAATTTGTCATAATTAATATAATGTTTACATATATTTTTTCATATAATTTAGATATCGTGAAAATGACACATGGAATTGTTGAAACGTTCAGACATAAAAAAAAAAAAAAAAAAAGATGTAAAAAGTCTTAAATTAAAAATCTTCAGTCTTAAAAAGGCTGAAAAATTATGGTGAGAATCATTTTTCACAATATTGAAATGAAATCAATTTTAATGTAATGGTGATGTGTATTTGTAGTGGCTTGAGCGGTGTTGTAAAAGGGCTTGTATGTATGTTTGTGATAGAAGTATTAGTAATAAACAAAAGAGTACCACTGTTTTTAAAATAAATATATTATCTCTAAGTAAATTTAGTTACTTTAAAATATCACAATAATAAGCTTATAATGAACTCTTATGTTATATCTTTAAACTGGTACAGTTCTGATGTGTTCTCCTTGGTGTCTATAACAAGTCTGTCCGAAGGAATGCTCTCTCTAACAAAACAGTAAACATAGTATTAATTTAACGGATTTTTGTACCTTTATTTCCCTAATAGCAATGACCTATATTGTAGTATACCTGACTCTAACATACACTCTTTCTGAAAGTAAATTCACAGCACTAAGATACATTTAAAATATTAACAAAATATTATTTTGGATACTATAAAATATTCTAAACTCTAAACTATTTTTCAAAACTATTATTTTTCTATTTCGTTCTTCCACTACACAATGCAACTATAAACTAAATTTAAAAGAAGCCTGAAAAAAGAATAAGGAAGAAAGAATTTTTCTTTTTTTGTAGGGGATTATTGCATTGCGACCTGAAATGGTTCACCCCGCGAGCCTTCTTCCTACGAGAAGTGCCCTGTAGCTACAGACAACACTGCCTATCACCGGAAAGTGAGCTGTAGAAGCTGCACTATGAAGAGAAAATCTAAGGTCAGCATGCTGGTTGCAAATTCGGGACCTCCGCGTTGCTAGTCCAACGCGCTACAACTGACCTAATCCCTTCCCTTACGCACAGACACAAAACATACTATCGTTTTCTAAAAACTACTTCCTTGGGCTCAGAGGACCTCAAAGCATATGTTTCCGTTAAAAAAATCAATTTCGACAATGCGATACGATTGCAATACTTTCTCTCATTAAGCAGTAACAGGAAAAGCAGAAAACAGGAAAACTGACAAACAAATACAATTTTCTTCACTAATCAGTAGGATTAAAGTCATCGTATTATATTAAAATTTTATATTCCAAAAATAATAATGAACAATGTAGGAAAAACTAACTATCCATGGTCATTAAAAATGAAATTCTAAAGTACAATGTAGTTCGTTGAAATAGAATGAATGAGCTAGCAGGCTTTTACAGCCCAACAGAACCTGAAAATAAAAGCGATGAAAAAGGAAAATTAGAATTGAAGGCAGTCTATGTCTATATACATGTATATACAGCTACATTGGCTACTCATGTACCAAAAAAAAAATATCAAGAAATCTCATGTTTGGGAGAGAAAAAAAAATAACTTGCCTCCAGCGAATTCGATGTAAATGCCCCTCTCCCACCGCTTTTTAATAATATAATTTTTTTACTTTTTCTATCACACCCTCGCTCCTTTCTCTTTACGTTTTTTTGTTTTTAACACAACTTCTAACTTCAACAAGTTTATATTCTTAATTATTAATGCAATTACATAATAAATAAATATATTAATATAAAACACGCATTTACATTTTTTAATGTTAATAATTTTAATTTTCAGTTATTCTATTATTTATAATTTATTTTATAATTAATAAAAATTTATGCATAAAAATAATCTCTCATACACACTCATACGTTTAAACGTTTTTTTTTTACTTTTTTTTATTTATTTATATTGGGCAAAAACTTGTAGATTGTTATCGCCGCTCATTATTTTTACCGCGAACGTTCCGAATTTTTGAAATTGAATTTTCACCGGAAGTATACGTTCTGATGTCCGCTGAGTACGAAAAAAAAGAAGGGAAAGAAGGTTATCGAATGGTCTGTATGTTTGTTGTGTGTGTGGACAATAAAATATCTCGAAAACAAAAAATCCCAGGAAGCTCTTTAAAACTTAATAATCCATCTAGTTTCTATCACCGCCAACATCCACCAACCGGAAGTGTGCAACGTAACTGAATGGATTCTTTTTCTTCAGGTTTTCGTAATTTTCTTTAAAAATGGCTTCAAAGATACTTTCTTTAAACTTCTTTTTGTTAACCAACGCCATTTTGGCAATTTAGCCATTCTGTCGCAGGCAACCCAATATAAGAGAACCCTATCGTAATAGGGGTCTCGTTCGGCAGCATCCTCACGCTGCTGGTACAGAGTTTGGCACACAGCAAGGTGCTCACCGTTCAGTGTGCCATCGTTGCAAAGCGGGCTTCCGGCATTTCGCACCACTCCAATCCTATGCAAGTGCTCGCGTAGGTAGTCATGGCGAGTCGTCATTATGAAATTAGCAGTGAACACACGCCGAGGTGAGTGATGTGATGGATGCCAGAAATATAAAAATATGTTTATTTTGAAATTATCAAAATTATGAAGATAATGCAAGCTTGTTGGCAAAAAGGGTACACCCAAGTAGAAGACAACTATTGTCTTTTAGAGTTCATGAACTTGTTAGCATTGTCTACCCCTTCTTCTCACAGGGGAAGATTGAATGAACAATTAGAAGGCATTCTTTCAGGTAGTCTTATTAGACATTCAAGCAGAACACTTGTTTTTCGCTCTCTTAGCATCAGTGCCAGTTCCACAATATATTAATAAGTTTATACATTCTTTGCAAATAACTTGTAGTTATTATTTTAATAGTATTATATTTCTTGTTAGCAGTGGTTGACTGCGTTCTTATTTCTTATACTTCTCTCTCTTAAAACTTACATACACATAAGCCCTTTACAAAACTGCTCAAGCCACAAGCTACCACTACACTACAACACATCACACCAATTACATTTCAGTGACTAGGGTTCGCTCGATCTAACAGAGTAACCCAAGGCTTTTCCTTCTGCCTGATGTTTTGTGTAAATCACTCAGCATCTCCAAGTTTGTCGACAACAGTATTTGCTTCAACTATGCCGAACACGTCAACGTTTGCTCGTTCAAAAATAGTCTTGCATTCTGTAAATTTCGTACTATCCAATCCTCCCGCATCCAGTAGAAATATGAGAGGTATGGAGCGTCACTTTGGCCCTGATAAGGGCCGAATGCCTTTTTAAACTTTCGAGTGGGTTGCATGTTGGCAGAATTGTAGACCTTTAGCCTCAGGATTTCTAATAAGGTAATCTTGAGTTTCCAGGGGGCACTACTAGCAAGCGATCTATATCCCCCCTCCAAAAAACTTTCTATACTATCTTATACATAATTGCAATTTTTACCGGCTAATTTGGTTATTTGAAAGAACAGCATGAATGCTTTTCTCTAAAGTACCACTTCAGTACAATGTATGCAAAATCAGAAGCATTAATAGAATACCAAATTTGATGAAAATCGGTTAACCGGAAGTGCGACTCTACAGAACAGATTTTTTGAGTTTTATGGAGTTTTCTCGAAAACAGCTGCAATTATTTTCTTTGAACTTAAAATGCTCAGAAGCACAGATATAAACTTAATCACTTTTATTTGTAACTCCCCCCCTAAAATTTGATTTTTCGATAGTTTTTACGGAATTACTGCGTTAATTATTGTGGAAAGTGAGCTCTTCACTTTTCCTAGCTGCTGTGTTAATAGGTTGAAACGTGTGTACCCGCCACCTCTATCACATATAATTATTAGGACAAAACAGGAAAGTTTGAAATTTAAAGAATTTATTATTTTATAGATAATTATATTAACAGAAGGAGTAAGAGAAATTTGTGTAAGCGTTTCGCATTAGATTTTCTTTTAAGACTAAAAATTCATTCATTAATTTGCTGAACAATAGATTTCCATATTTGTATGTCAAAAGAAATATCTTAATTTAGAACAGTAGTTAATAAATGCAATTAATTCTCCTACAGGTGAAGACACCGGTAATAATAGTAAAAGGAAGGAAGGAAGGAAGGAAGTTAGATTTGTCAAAATTTGAGTTCCGTTTTAAGTTCCCATCGTTTAACACCACCAACAAGATAACTTTCCTCTTTCATATATAGTCATCGACCCATTAACTTACTCACAATAAGAGAAGATAAAGACATCGGATGGAGATTTACTGAGAGTTAATAACTCTTACTAACTAGTTTAAAATATATAAAGGAATGAATATAATATATATACATATATCTGTGATATTATTTTGACTATTAACTTTCCAAATATAAGTGGGGGTGGATATTTTAATCTTAATCTAAACTTATTTTTTCTCTTTGCTATATAAATTAATGTTATTATAATTTTTCTATAATATTAAAATGTAATAATTCGGTTTTATGATAATATTTTTGTTGAGTTTATAAGGAAATTTAGTTAATTATTTATAATACTGAGCAGCGATGGTGTTATATTCACTGATAGAAGGAGGTTAAATATTTTTTTGTTTACATTATTTTTTAATTTTAACGACCCTCTGTTTTTTTTATAGAACATTTATAACTCTGCACGAAATGGTAAAATAAGTAAATCAGATATATGTACATATATGTGGCGTGACAGTCGTGTCATTCAGCGATCAAGCAGCGAGTCAAGCAGTTGGTTGCGGGGCCATCGGCGCCTCAGCCGTCTTGGAGTGTTGTTGAGAAGAGTTAAGCTGCTAAAGGATTAGAGTGTGATGTTAAGTTTTGATGAAATTTATGGTGGCGAGTTTTGGCAAGTTCAGAATGTTGAGATCTGTGTGTATAGTATGATTGCTTACATAAAAGGGAACGTTTAATAACCGGCGGAGTATTTTAGATTGAATTGTTTGTAGTCTCAAGTAAAGCTCAAGTCCGTAAGTCCATATTGACTTTTTTAAAAAAATCATATATGATTTGTACTCAAATTTTCACTTATTTATTATGTTTTTAATGTCTCTAGACTTAATTGTGATTTGTCCGAGGTCTATAAATTATAAATAGTTGAATAAATGCTGACGATAGTCGGATTTGTTTCAAAGGTTAGCAAAAGAGCGAATACCAACAATCTTGTTGATACGTTCATAGATAGACAAGAAAACCAAACTAGATTTCCATTCGGAACAGTGCTAGGAATCCGGGAATGTCCCGGAATATTCCAGAACGGATGGTCGCCCCGTTCATAAAACTATTGAAGTAACATATGATTTGATACACTAGTGGGAATACACCTTTTTTTAGCTTTAACCAATTGATTGTGTTTCGAGTATTTGTATGTAAATCATTTAGGGCTTAATTAGGGTTTGTTATGGAAACCTTTACAGAATTTCTTATTCGTGCAAAATAGTATGAGTCTCTTTATCAGATTAGCAGTAAGCCAATAGAATTAGCTTTTAGCTTTTAGTATTTTCTACGTTGTGTGCAATGGATCGTTTTCCACTGCTAGCCTCGTTATTTATGTTAGCAATTTATTGAACTGGAATTATGCTTTATGATTCATTGTCTTATATTTCCATTTATTTTTCTAATCACCAAATATTTTATAGAGGTTGTCGTCTATGTAATTTAAAGAAGAAGTTGCAAGTGCAGATTTAAAAATTAATAATCTTAAAAACCAAAGATATCAGAAAAGATGGGGATAACGATGATAGGCTTAAGCTCAAAATTAGATGGAATCTGTTTGACTTTCTCTTATCTTCTGTAAGAGGCAATCTAGCGATCAATTCAGCTTTTTGCAAGTATATATTTTTGAGCTTAGAAAAGTGATTAAGGAATAGTGTTTTTTAGCTAACGATGCGTTCTTCTTGATTCTTATCATGTAGCTTAAATAAACTAATCTTTGCCGTAACATCATCCAAAGTATTAATGGGATGTGCCAAAAAAGCGAGTTTTATCGGGGAACTCATTAATGGTCAGTGGATTCTCATTTCTCTATAAGTTCGTTATGTAGCTCCTCATTTTTACTCTTTTTTTTGCTCACGTTCCTGTGTCAACACTGTTTGAGACCAAAATAGAATTTCTGTCTTCTAGCAAAGGAAGGCAGAGCTAGCCAACTAGATCTAGCTTGCAGGCAATAAAGCATCAACAGAACAAAGAAATAAGCTATTTTTCACTTAAAAATTAAGTTTTGAAGTATAATTTTTAATGAGAGAATTGACACTAATATCTGTTGAATAAAGGGTTAAAACATTTTTTTTTTTATTATTATTAAATGCAACATTCTTACTAAAGCACAAAGATCATAAATAAAAACTTCAGTTCTGACAGCAGTTTTATTTATAGAATAAAAGTTGTCATAAATAAAACTGTAAATCGATTTTGTTAAATAATATTTCTTCATGGTCGCAACAATAAAAGAGAAAAGAAAACTCGTTTGAACTTCACTAGTTTGAAACATTATAGACCATTTTATAGCTAATATTTCCGGTATACACTTCTTCCCTTTTGAACATAAATAAGGTGAGTTGGGTTAGTGGCGGTAACGGGTGATAGTGCGTCCTTTGGTAATAATTCTTCTATTTAAGTGACTGCAACTTTTTTCTCTAGTGGAAGTTGTTGATAACAGTGAACTTTCGTCTTATCTCTCATAGAAATGGCACTGTGCACTAGAACGGCCATTGCAACCTGGAATAGTGGCTGGTTTATGATTACACTCATAAGTGAAGAAAGGTCGGTTAATGTAGAATTTAAGTATCAGAGATATTTTCCGTGATAGCCTGCTTCTTTTTGTGGTCATCGATCGGTTTTAGGCGTTCGCCCATGATTAGGATGTTTTTGCCAAACAGTGTGATAACATAGACATGCACAGAGCAAATTTAGTTGATCCACTCATTGTATCCGATACACTCAGTTGATACAAATTTGCTCTGTGCAAGTCTATGTTATCACACTGTTTTGACAAAAACAACCTGATGATGGATGAACACCGGAAACCGGTCGATGACCACAAAAAGAAGCAGGCTATAAGGAAAAATCTCTGATTCTTTCCAGCTCTGTGGAACAAACCATAACTAGAATTTAAGTCTTTCATCAGTACAACTGCTTAACACAAAGTTTTTGTTTCCAGTTAGTTAAATCAATTAATAACATGATAAGTTCATTAATTTTCAAGGAAAAGCGTGCTAAAAATTAAGGGGACCTTTAAATAGGATTAAGTGCAGCCTCGCATTCCTGAAGCTTTCTACAGGCCTATTTTATTAATCATTTTTCTATTTCTCCTTGTCATATTGCTAGCAAGAGGCAGTCTTGCGATCGAGCCCACATTAGAATCCGGTTGGACTTCCGATAGAATTTCCACCGGAAGTCCAAGTTTTGAGTTCGCCTGAGTATGGAAAAGTATTTTCAAAGGAGTGAACTGTTTTTAATTATGTGTGTTTGTGTTATTTCGTGTGTATGTGTAGGTTTCAATGAAATATCTCAATACTGAAAAGTCCCATGGGGCTAAATAACGACCAACAGGAAGTGCCTTTTTACGTAATGTTTTTCTTCTCAGTTTTTTCGCGATTTCCTCTGAAATGTCTCCAACAATTTTTCTTTAACTTAGTATATTATTTACACACATAAATACTTATCACTTTTATTTGGAACCTTTTTCCCGGAAAATTGATTTCCGTGGGGATCTAGGGGAGCGGCAACGTTAAACTTTTCTCTAAACTGCCACTTCAGTATAATGTATGATTCTGGCATATATTATAATACAAAGGTCTACAAAAAGCATTGCTAGAATTCTAGATTTGATGAAAATCGGTTAACTGGTGATACGACGATTTAATGAATAAGTTTTAGATTTTTAGAGTGTTAGACTAATAGACAGACTTCCAATATTACGTTACTTATTGTATACTCACGTTGCTTGTACTAGCCATATCAGCGCTAGCGACAGCACTGCAGGCGCATCTCAACTATGCATTACTCCCTTGTCACGTCTACTCTGGTAAACGGAAGAATGGGAAACAAGCTTCAAATTAACGATAAAAAACGTAAAAAAGACCGGTAATCTCTGGGCTTTAGTGAGTGAGTCTTAAATCAACATTTGAAGTAGCCTAAAAGAAACAATCACGAAGGAAACTATATGGCAGAAATGTATGCTTAATTCTAAGTCGGGAACAGTTGTCTGCACAGACAATAAGAGTTCTCTAGTTGGTCTAAAGGATCTCTACTAGAGGGTATCTATCATACAGGACATACATACAGTGCTATATAACTTGAATTTATGCGACACTCAAGTGATTTTTGTGTGGGTGCCTGGGGTATTTGGGAATCCTCGATAATTTAGAGGCCGATAAGTCAGCGAAATTGGCTGCACTATTACCACCGACTATTGGAAAATGTTCCATACAAATTATAGAACCCGTATAGGCAAGACATTGTTGTTAGGTGTGATAAGATGAGGGGATTGTGGTAATGGACATCAAGATGAGAGAAAGATAGACACCGTCTCTAGCTGGGATGATTCAATAAAAGGTACCACCAAGGAAGAGGTTGTTGTAACTCATCTTAGGATTGGCCACAGCCGACTTTCTCACCCTATCTAATGTCTAGTCAACAAACAAACCTCTCTGTGATGCCTGCAATGTTCTGCTCACGATTGAATATATTCTTGTCTCATGTCAAAGATATAGACACCTTAGAGAATTCTATAAAATAATCCATCAACGGAAAAAGAGCCCTAGCCGATGATCACTCAGCAGTGAACAGTTCCTAAGATATCTAAAAGCGGCCTCTTTATTTAAAAAGCATTTGATTTTTAGATTGAGTTATGTTTGACCTTGTTGCTTGGTTTTCATGTGGATTGCCTTGCTATTTTATCTGTTTTGTAGTTTATTAGTATGTTTATGGTTTTGACTTGTTTTGTATGTTGGTTGTGTAATGTAATGATGTTTGTAGTAGTTGGTTGTGTCGTGAGCGTTTTAGCGAAAAGGGCTTGTATGTTTGCTTGAGATAGATTATAAGAATTAAGAGTAATTAAGTACACACTACTGTTTTATAAATAAATATATTCTGTTAAAATAATAACAACTTATTTGGTTTATAAACTTATTTAATTTATAACTGGCACTGATATTTAGAGAGCAATTCCTGAAGTGTCCTGTTTGAAGGTTGAGTTTAGACTCTCTACTCTTTACTCTTTTAAAGCTGATGGCTCTCTTCTTTGGAATTGCTCTCTCTCTCGCGGGGGAATTTTCTTACAAAGGTTTGCCCTAACGGGATTTTGTGCCTTTGTTTTTCTATTTAGTAATGACCAGATTTAATATACCTGGTTCTAAAATACATACTTTTTGAAGGTAAATTCACAGCACTAAAAATTATAAAATATTAACAAAAATACAATTTTGGATACTATAAAATATTCAGAAACTTTAAACTATTATTTTTCGATTTTGTTATTCCACTACATTATCCCCCCTCCTGGAGAAATTTTTCGGCACGAAAAATTTGGGAGATAATCTGGAGTTGTAGAGGCTTGGAAGTTATCGAGAGGCGTGTGTGTAACGTCTGCAAGGTGGCCGTGTGTTGTAGGGTGCAGTCATCTTCTTCTGCGGCTAACGCTGCTTGAAGGTGTGAGCGTTGCGTCGTGTTTGAATGTATTCTCAAGCGAACGCTGCGTGAGTGGGTGAACGTTGCTGTGGTGGTAGGTTGATTGGCAAACACTGCTTGGCGAGTGTTGCTGATGAAGAAGTGACTGGCAATGGTTAGACAAGGTGATCAGTGTAGATAAGTCGATACTGTAGGTGTGTATGTAGTTTCTTGAATTAACTCTATATGGACAAAAAAAACTCTTAAGTATTTCAAAAATAATTAACACATAAATACACAAAATATACAAATAAAAAATATATATATTTAATAAGCGTGCAGGGATGCGCAAGGATGTGAGGATGATCGCAAGGGGTATGAGAAGATGAAGATCTTTTCCTTTTGTAGAAATCTTGTGTTTCTGAAAATAATCATACAGAGTTATACATAAATTTATATGATAAAATTCTAACAAATAACGTGCAATATTGACTAATCATCATGCAATTAAATTCATGCGCATGCAATAACATTCGTGCTCATGCAATGGTGCAGTCGACGAAGATTCTTGGATCTGT
The DNA here is from genome assembly GCA_011037195.1 of Triatoma infestans. Taxonomy (NCBI): domain Eukaryota; kingdom Metazoa; phylum Arthropoda; class Insecta; order Hemiptera; family Reduviidae; genus Triatoma; species Triatoma infestans. The sequence goes on from JAAEAF010000486.1 coordinate 34,220, forward strand.
AAAAGAGAGGTTAAACAAATTTAAATTTCAACAAATATTAGTGTAAAATTATTAAAGCTAAGAGGTAAGATAAAATATCTAGCTTGAGGGGTATGTGCAAGTATTTCGGCCGTTTCTATAGCTATGAGTTCTTTCAACTGTTTTGCGTTTTCTAGATGAGTTGAGTATAACCCTGAACAATACAAGAAAACAATTAAGTATTATAAAAATATAACATTAAAATACAAATGTCAGATAAGTACAAGAATAATACAAATTATTTAATTTCCTTTTAAGGCGAACTAAAAAAAATAAATAAATTAGTTTAATACAATAAAAAACATCAATATTAACGTATAAACATATTAAACAAATTCACGTGGTCGTCTTGATTTCTGCAACATAAAATAAATTACAATTATTATTTAAAATATATAATGCAATAATTACAAATATTAAAGCCGGAATAATTTTATGACTCCAAGTACGATAGTTTTCAATGCTGAAACAAAAATAATATGTCGATTATACAACCAAAGTAAATATTTCAATACATTTTACAATTTTTATTCTTAAGATTAACAAATTCTTACATATAACATTTACATGTGGTAGTATGTAAAGTTAAGAAGTGTGGTATATTGAGAATTATTTCAAGAGATTATGTCAAGTATTTTATTTCAAGTGTTATGCATTGTGTGCGCGAGGTGGCACAGAAATTTTGTGGCTAGTTACTAGGGATTTTAGTGAACTTAGCGATTAGTACTAAACTAGTGCGTTTGAGTACTGGTTGAAAATTGAATGTTGGATTTATTAAGTGTTAGATACGTGCGTAAATTAATGATTACCCTGTAAGAACGTTTCTACAAGTATTAATTGGAAATTGCCTTTTAATTGCGAAAGTATGAATTCGCCAGAAAATTTGGAATTTTCGACATTGTCCGCATGCAAATGAAGGGACGTGATGCCATAGTTAGGTATTACCTAGTTAGACAGGACTGATGGAAGCAGCTATGATTGCGCCATAGTCATATCAGGTTTTCGAGAAAGCGACTGAGGGCTAACTCGTTTTGGGCTGTATTTGGAAACAATTACGAGCCGTATGTCCAAATTTTGAACAATATTGGCAAGTGGGCCTATTTTGGAGGTTATTGCTAGTTTCGTTACCATTATTATGACTATACTGGGATCTATCTGAATAAGGGTTAAATCGCGAATTGTTTGAATTAATTCGAGGGCTATGATTATTACTATAATATTGATTATTATTATTATTGTTATAACGATTATTATTATATACCCTACGATTGAAATTTTTTGGTACATTAAAATTGTTAGGCATTTTGCCAAAGTTAGTACGAGGTTTTGGTCTGAATTTATTGGTGCAGTCCACGTCAAAATGTGGACCGGAACAATGGCGGCAAGGTCTGTTCCTTATTACATTAAATACTCTACAAGTGGTAGTTGGTTTTAATTGTTGCTTTTGACTTTTATTACGATGCGGGCATTCTCTGTGGAAATGCATTTGTCCACAGTAACGACGAGATGGGGTGTACGATTATAAGTTTTCGAAGTAACAGCGAAAACTGTGGGGTTTGTTTCAGAAGCCTGAACTTCTTTTAGGGCATTGGCATAGGAAAGTGCTTCATCTAATTTTTGAGGTAGCTTCGTTCGTACCTCATTACGAAGCGGTTGAGGAAGTGATTTCAGGAACGCATCAGTGGCCAGTTTATCTAAAATTGTTTGTAAGGCCTCGAGTGGGTTAGCTTGAGCTTTTAAATGAATGGCGGATTGGATATGTCTAATCCTATCCGCGAATGGTTCAGGAGACTCAGTGGGCAAGGACTGAATATTAGTCATCTGTTGTAAGAGGACTAGGGGTGTTTTCTCCTTACGAAATCGGGCTAGAAGTCGCTCAGAAATTAGAGGATACGTTATATTTGTACCCTGGCGTTGTAATTCCGCTTTCTGGGTGTCGTAAAAGATTTTTGCAGACCCTGAGAGTCTAAGTGCTAATATTTCTAATTTGGCAGCGTCGTCCCAGCCAGAAAGACTAGCACAATGGCTAATTTGGTCTAGGAAATCGGACACTTTGGCTGAATTTTCGCCATCGAAGGTGGGTAAGCTATTAATTAATTGTAAATTTCTTAAAGAACTAGCTGGTTGATTGATGGGGGTGGGAGGAGGATTGGCTAATTGTTGCTGAGCAAGCAAATATTCTACAGCGGCGTCGATTTTCATGTTTTGTCCGTTAATTTTATACATTTGGGAAATACAAATTCACAAGGGATGGTGCAAATACAACAATTTCAAAAACTAAAATTTTTCAAATTACAAAAATGAAATTCAATAAAAATTCAATTATGGGAAATATTTAGATACTTCCGCTGAGAAACTAATTTAAAAGTTAATAAAATTATCTGATGGATAATTAGTTTAATTATTAAATTGGAAATTTTACGTACTTGTAAATTTGTGGATTCTTGTTGAAAATATCCCAAACAGCTGGCACCAATGTAATGTAATGGTGTTGAGTGGTATTTGTAGTAGTGGTAGTGTGTAGCACGAGCGTTTTAGTGAAAAGGGCTTATTAGTTTGTAATTTTAAAAGAGAATGAAGTTTAGTAATAATTGAGAAGTCACCACTGTTTTATATAATAAATATATTCTGTTAAAATAATAACAACTTATTTGGTTTATAAATTTATTTAATTTATAACTGGCACAGATATTTAGAGAGCAATTCCTGAAGTGTCCTGTTTGAAGGTTGAGTTTAGACTCTCTACTCTTTACTCTTTTAAAGCTGATGGCTCTCTTCTTTGGAATTGCTCTCTCTCTCGCGGGGGAATTTTCTTACAAAGGTTTGCCCTAACGGGATTTTGTGCCTTTGTTTTTCTATTTAGTAATGACCAGATTTAATATACCTGGTTCTAAAATACATACTTTTTGAAGGTAAATTCACAGCACTAAAAATTATAAAATATTAACAAAAATACAATTTTGGATACTATAAAATATTCAGAAACTTTAAACTATTATTTTTCGATTTTGTTATTTCACTACAGTTGTTAGTTGTTTATGTTTTGTTTAGGTATTTTCATAAAACATTTTCTGTGTTTTAGGTATTTTCATAAAATATTTTCTGGCCGTCTCATTTTCTGTGTGGTCCATATTGTTTTATCGTATTTTATAATTTGTTTAGTGGTGGAATAGTTGTCATTAACCATACCGCTTAAGGCATAATGACCGTAGCAGTTCAATCCCTTAAAAAAAGAAGAAAGAAAAAAGAAGGAAACTGCTTGCCTGGAGACAAGAATTCAAGTGGTCAATAACTATTAACGATGAGTCTAAAACACAACTCTTAAAGTGTTACTTCAAGCAACCACTTCTAAGAAGTGATCAACGGTCTTTACTCAGCTCTCTGCTAAAAGCACTTTTAGGTTAGGGAGTTCTCATCAAACAAGCCAAACTTGCTCAAACGAAACGAGCCAGTATTCTAACTTGCCAAACACTTTTCAAACTACTTAGCCTACGCGCTACCCGCCATCATCACTCATAGCTCGGCCACTCTACTCTCTCAAATACACTTTTCTCCACACTCTAGAACTCGTAAAATATGAAATTGTGTCACAATATAGATTATGTTAAGTAGTTAGTTTGTATTATCGGTTAAACAACACCAGCCATATCGTTTCCGGCTACTATTAGATCTACAAATATTGAAGAAGTAAAATTAACGCCACTCAATAATTCTTGGTTGAGCCGGCAGGGCTTGACAGTATCTAAGATTAATGTTCTTCATAGCACGATTCTATTTCCTTAATTCTGACAGGTTTCGAATTTTCCAACTTATACAGAATCAGTACATCAATTTGTATAGAAATGTTGGCTTTCTGTCAGATACCTACATCCACCTGTTAATTAATTACTACCTTTGTAAATGATTTTTTGAGATGTCTTCAATCATTAATAAATAAAGTTGAACCATATTTAATAAATGTTTGAAAGTTCTGGGAAAAATAAAAGAAAAGAAAATGATGAAGGTATTACTTCTTACCTCTCCCTCGTGTGCTGAAAAGTAGATTTATCAAAAATGGCCCAAATGGAAAAGAGTTAGCACGTGTCTCAAGTCCTCGTTTCCACTATTAATTAAATCTCAATTAACCAAAAATATTCTTTTAGTATATTTTGCTTATAGAGAAAATTTTTAGTTTTTAGTTGACTATATTTGTTGATAATTATCTCCAATTGTAGGTATAAATCTGGTGAGAAACATTCATGCGACTATCTCTGGTTTTGACTGAAAAACTTTCTGCCAGGTCAGCTGCTGGAATTATTTAAATAAAATATCAAGTCTGAACTTACTGCGAGTTTTAGTTTTTTTTTTTTTTTTTTTATGCTGACAGCGTGCATTCACGCGCGCGCACACACACTCACACACACACACACACACACATACACACAACATATAACAACAGAGAGTCCAATTTCTAAACAACATTTTTTCTGACTCACGGCCCTCAAAACATATATATATATCTGGTGAAAACTAAATATAAAAAATTATGACACGGTAAAAATAAATTGTCTAGTTTCCATCGTCCAAAAATAATTTATTCTTATCCACGTAAGCCAATCGGCAACTTTTATTCAATTTCAGAATATAATATATACAATGGAATAAATTTTGATGAATGCAAAATACATCGGGAATCATTACAATAAACAGGAAATGAAATTGAAACCTGGCATTTACATCAGTAATAATAAATAGTATAAATTAAATCACCATATATGTTAACTCCATTTCCTTTAACAATATAATTTTTACTCTTTCTTGCCACTTTAAAAGGAAGTTAACTTTTATGTCCAATTTTCGTTATTGAGGGTTCACCGGAAATGCTTGTTTTTTTTTTGTTTTTTTTTAATCATTTTGAAACTCAAGAGAAGTGATGGATATGGCGGGTCAGGAATTTTAGTAAAAAATAATATTCACTTTAAAATAATACAATTTCAATCCAATTTCAATAACAATAAAATTCAAACCTGTGGAATCAGTTGTAAGATTGCAGATAATATATTAATATATTATCGATTTATTGAGCACCTGGACACAAATTTCAGACTAATTTTTGGACCTCATTATTCAGTGCCCTGAGTTCGCCTACCTCGATTTGGGGGGACTTCAATGCACACATAAGACTTTTGGTTGTTCATTTAATACTGCTGAAGGAAGGGATATTCTCGAGGCGATACATGACGAGAACCTATGTTTATTAAACGACAGAATACCTACACTTCTACAGAGACCTGACAGACGTCCTTCCGCCCTTGACCTATCCATTTGTTCCCCTTCTCTAGTGCCTAGGCTAGGCTGGGATGTGTTAGATGAACCTTTCGGGTCAGATCACCTGGGCATATACATCCCTTTAGACAAAAATATCTCCTCTCTTCACAAACTATGACCTTGCTATAGAAAATGGAATCTGAAATTGGATGACTTTATACCCGCTTATCAGATAAACTGTTGTCTCAATTGAGTATCTCAAGCGATTCGTGCGCTAATCATGTGAATTCTGTCAAAATTATTAATAGCGCAGCCGAGGCTGCTATCCGTCAAGCAAGACCATACCTTGGGCGTAGGCCTAAATTCCCTCCGAAACCTTGGTGGGATGAGGAATGTGACGAAGTCAGAAAGAAGAATATAGAAGCTTTTAAAATTTACAAACTAACACCCAGTCTGTCCAACTACATTAACTGCAAAAGAGCGTCTGCACTCTGTAGGAAAATATATAAAAGTAAGAAGATGGCTAAATGGGCAGAGTTTCGTAATTCTATTTATAGAGACTCTCAGATTAAGGAAATCTGGAGTGTTATAAGGGCTCTCCGACACGGATATACTTCCCGCATAACTTCCTCTGACGAATGGGTTCCTGAATTTCTGTGCTCCCTTACACCCGAGATAGTACCATATATAAATTCACCCCACTAGACACAATACCTCCCTTATCTGATAGATATAATAACCCCTTTTCCTTCGACGAATTAAGTCTCGCCCTTAAAACTAATCCAAACACTTCCCCAGGTTTTGATAACACCCATTACCCCATGTTGGTCAACGTAACGGATTTTGGAAAGAGGATTATCCTGAGGATCTTCAATGATGTTTGGACACAAGACAAGCGCATAGATGATTGGAGTATGCAAATGGTGGTCCCATTATTAAAGCCGAATAAAGACCCAACTTTACCCGATTCCTATCGTCCTATTGCATTATCTTCCTGTGTTGGTAAAACATTCAAACGCCTGATCAAAGCAAGACTAGAGTGATGGACAGAAGCGAATAAAAATGTCCCACACTATCAGCATGGTTTCAGAAAGAAGCATTGCACTTTAGATGCATTATCCAGTTTTGTCTCTGACATTCAAAATTGTTTTTCTGAAAACAAGTACATGATGGCGGCGAATGTCGATCTAACCAACGCATACAATAATGTAGACATCACAATCTTAATAAACAAAATAGTCACAATGGGCGTTCCATCTAGAATCATCAAATATATCCATCACCTCCTTTCATCTCGTTCCATCACAGTTAGTCACAACGGCAGATTTAACGGTCTTCGAATAACACATTTAGGTTTACCACAAGGAGCTGTCCTTAGTCCATTGCTCTTCAACGTCTATACAGCAGATCTCCAGGCGTAGGTGATGATGCTTATGTATCTCAGTATGCTGATGATATCATTCTGTTCAGCCAAGAGCAAATGTTGGAAGAAGCGAAAAATTAACTTAATGCAGCTATGTTGTCATGCAACAAATGGTGTTCAGAGATGGGTCTCTCATTATCTGAAAGTAAAAGTACTGTTACGGTGTTCACAAGACACAGATAATATAACCTACCTTCGTCCCTGAAACACAGGATACCGCTAGGTGGATACCGCCTGCGAGTGGAGCGTGTCATTAAGACGTTAGGTGTGATGATTGATAACAAATTTTTATGGAGTCAACATACGAGTATTGAGCATTTGGCTGAAAGGTGTGAACAGTCTCTGAATATATTGAGATACATCAATCGTCTGAACTATGGAGCCGATGTGAGGACATCGCTGATGATCTATAGACAGCTGATCTTTCCAGGATCGATTATGGTTGTTTCCTCAGTATGGAGATGCCTCAAATACCCACTTGGAAAAAGTACATAGGATCCAATTGAAAGCTCTGAGGTCCTGGGTGGGAGCTCTTAAATCCACTCCAACGAATGCCGTTCTTGTAGAGGCTCGAGATTTTCCTTTGAATATTAGAAGGAAGTTATTGGCTTCCCGATTTGTGCTGTACGGACTCTGTGTGAGCAGCTACCCTGTTACAAAACGACATAGCTCCTTAGCAGGCAGGGTATTCACTGAGTGATACTGGACAAAAAAGAAAATACCAACTTTGGTTGAGGTTTTCTGTGACTTATCACATTGCTTGTCTTTTCTAAACCATACTGACCTCTTACCCCGGAATCATTTTGACTTCCTTGATCTCCTTAAGAACCCCTTCATTTTAGACAGTTTCTATCTTGATGATTCCGATATACCAAACACAGTAAATAACTCTGATTTCCTCTCAAAATTAGAGGACAAGTTCGTTAATTACGATCACTTTTATTCGGACGGATCAAAAAGTGCGGATGGTGTGGGATGCTCAGTCTATCATTAACAGTCGGATACAATGTTGCAATACAAACTTAATCACACAGCCTCCACATTCTCAGCTGAATAAACAAGTGTTTATATAATATTCAGTCTTCCAACATAAAGCAGTTTTTCAGAGACTGAAACATACAGGTAATGACCCTTCTTTCCTAATTCTGGACACTATAAATATGATAAAGAAATTGACCACCAATGGTGGATCGGTCTGGTTAATATGGGTGAAAGGTCATTGTGGGTTGTTAGGAAACGAAAAAGCTGATTCCGGGGCAAAAATGGCTGCTCTAATGCAATTTCCGTACATTATCTATATCTGATGTTAAAAACCATTATAAAAAGTTATGCTATCATAGATGGGAAGAATGGTATACAAAATCATCAACCAGAAAAGGTAAATTTTACAGATCCATACAAACTTGTATACCCCGAAAACCCTGGTTCCACAATTATCCGAAAATAGGCAATTTTACACTACAATAAACAGGCTTAGATTTAATCATAACTATTCTCCACATCACCTAGCCCGCATAGGCGTCACAATTGACCCATTCTGCTCTTGTGATCAAGTATCCATTGCCGACTCTAACCACTTAATATTAGCCTGCGAAAAATACACACACGATAGAGATCAGCTGTGGAAGGCGTTAGTATGGACTAATTGCCACTACCACCAAATTCACACACAATTTTGACACACAATAAAGACGATATATATTTGGATTTGTACAGGTAGATAAAGACGATCAATATCACTGTGTAATAGACAATAATACACTAATATCCATGCACCCACCCAACACACAAACAAAATAGAAAAATTTTCCAACGAAATTTGTCCACGTCCGAAACAATAATAATGGCTATCCGCATAAGTACAGAAGGCCAGGAAAAATAAAAAAATAGAAAACCTCAAGAGAAAGATGATCTAGTAGATGTTGGGGATAAGTGAAAATTTCCATAATAAAAAAATAGCATATGCAGGCCATCTGTAATTCCTAGATTAATAAAAGAAGCCTCTTTTTTACAATCTACGGAAGGTCAAAGTTTACCAAATGACGTAAATCCATGTGGGCGGCAGCTAGAAATGGTTTTCAAAATTTACGTCAGAGTGTGCTGATTGGAACTTCGATGAATTAAAATTTAATTTCTTGCATTATACTGTACAATCTCAATCATTTATACGGTAATAGTAATAGTAATAAACACATAAAATGCACTGAATTTTATTACTGCAAGTGTAACATAATATTACTTATTAGAAAATTTCCATTATATTAAACCGCAAGTGAGAAACATTTAGACAAAAGTTTCAATGAATGCCTTTTTAATTCAGGCCAACCTTAAAAAAAATCAAAATGCAATAAACGTGCAGTAATCAAAAATGCATTCAAATTGATTTAGTTGTTTAGGACTATTTTTCAATTAGCCAAATGATTTTTTCCAATCAAATATTCTCTGAAGAAAGTTAGTTTCAAACTAAAAGTGTTAGGTCTTTAAAAATCAGTTCTCAGTTTACGAAGTTTAAAGAAACATGCTGGTTACAGTTTTCAAGAAAATTGTAAAACACTGAAGATCAAAGTGGTATTTTAATTGAGGAATTTTCACTAAAAACTTCCTCTCTGATCTTCTGATGTTATCCAAAAGGAATATATTAAGTTTGATGGTTTCTGAAAGTTTTAGCTGTTTATAAAATGTCTAAAAAAACATTTGTTTGGACTCAAGGGATTTCTAAACATATATTTTTTTCAGTGAGTTTAAGATGTTGAATTTGTTTTATGTTGAGTTGGTAAATTTATCGCGTGGATAGATTCCAATTTTGCGTTAGATTTTACGAATGAGATATATTCGGTATATTTTGATTTTTCTATAAGTTTCCTCGAATTTCCCCAACTTCAGCAGGAGAGATCGCCGCGTTTTTGCTGCAATATTAATTTCTATTACACATTGAACTGCAAAACGAACTAATTATCTCACTAGAAAGGGACAAACACATGAAAACTTATTGCTTACTCTGATTTAGAGGAACGTTCCTCTTACTCCTAGTAAGAGAATCGTGTCAAAGTTTCGATATCGAGTATTCACTGGAAATACACGTTTTGAAGTTCTCTGGTCCGAAAAATTAGTTTTTTAGAAAATGGTATATATATATGTGTGTGTGTGTGTGTTTTTTATATATGTGAACAGCATAACTCAAAAACAAAAAATCGCAGAAAGTTCAAACTTGACATTCTATTTAAGTATCACCATAGGGGATCTGACAGTAAACTTAACCGGAAGTATCACTTTACTGAACCACAACAATTTTCTTTAAATTTTATATACAACCTACACATACATACATACATATAAATGCCTATCATTTTATTTGAAACATTTGCACAGGAAAATTGATTTTTTAATGGTTTAAGGATCTGAGCATTGTTAAGCTTTCCACTAAACTACCACTTCAATACAATGTTCGGTTCTATCATCTAGGGTATTGAAAATTCTACATTTTGGAAATTGTTGGCAAGAACGTCTACAGGGATTTTCTGCGGATGATAAACCTATAACCAAAAATTCATTTTGAGTGGTCTGAAGGGACCCTACGTCATCTAATATGTTTAAAGTTAAATTGACGCCAGAAGCTTTGTTCGGGTCAGAGTTGCCGGCATTTTAATGCAAATTTGTTAATTGCAGTAAGAGAGAGAGAGTCGAGTGAATATTTCACACCAGAGGTGTTTTCTTTAAGATTTTATCCTTTCGCCATTTCCTTCCCCTTTATGCATTTCTCCTTATTATAATTATTTGCTGGATCGTAATACGTAACTTCTATTTGCTGGCGATATTCTTTTTTGCAACTTCTATTATTGAGAAGAAATTATTTCCGTTATCCACATAATATGTGGATTATGTCTTCAGCTCGTACATGAAATCCTTGGACTTTTTGGTATAAAAAGTGAAATTATTTTTTTTTTTGAATGGCTTACTTTTGACAGGTTATGGAAAATTTAGATATATACTTCTACGAATAATGTCGAATGCAATAAAACTCTGGTACTTTGCAAAAGATGGGTTTAAAAAGTGTTTGTGAAAGGTTATAAAAAAAAACATTTTCCCTGAGGGCTAGTAAGTAATTGCTTGTTTCATTTAAACTGAATAACAATATTCTGACATTGCTTGTAATTCTTTTCTACGAAAAGTGTTAATTGTTAATCAATTTTGAAATAAAAAAATAAACCAAAAAAAAAAAAAAAAACAAAATCATCTGGTGTAAAACACAGCTCAGACGATTTTCTATTACTCTAGTTAAGACAATTTCATAAAATGAACAAATTTACTTTAAGTTAGTTGCCATAAATTAAACATACAGGTGATGGGATTACAAATTCAAGGGAGGTAGTAGAAGAAGTATCGAAATTACCTTTGAAATCTTACGTCACAAACTCCTCAGAACCATAATAATCAATTTTGATATAAAAGTGATATGTTTGTAACTTTGTAGTTTGTAACTTTGTAGTTTGTAACTTTGTAGTTAGCTTTTCAAGTTCAAAGAAAATGGTTGTAGCTGTTGTTGACAAAATTCCGAAAAAACTCGAAAAACAAATCCCATAAAGTTGCATTCCAGTTAAGCGATTTTCTCCAAATTTGGAATTCAAGTCATATTTCTAATGGGTATTAATATTATATAGATGGGTGTACCATACATTGTACTGAAGTTGTAAATTAGAGGAAATCGAAATTAATTTTTTTTTTTTTTTTAATGGCTAACTTTTGACAGGTATGGAAAATTTACTACTCTCCCAGAACTTCCCAAAAAATAGTATATATAAAATTTTAAAGAAAAACCATTGGAGCCATTATTGAGAAAATTGCGAAAAATTGAAGTGAATGAACTTTACAGAATGTTAAATCTTACATCAGCTGGAAGATTTTTTGACTGAAACCTTCATATCAGACACGACTGGGACTATCTATCAAGTTTGGACATCCTGCAATCTTTCGTTTCTCAGATATTTGGTTCATACACACACATATGACAGAAATTCAACTCTCTATTCTTCCTTAACAGTTACTGAGGAAGGACACACTAAAGGTGTCCGAAACGTCGAATAAACTTTGAAAGATAAACAGGTTTTTCTTTGGCCCCAGCCAACAAATATTTACTTGTTTGATTTGGCACGAACATTTTTCTCGTACTCCGGGGAACTAAATTATCTATTTCCGGTGAAAACTCAATTTTCTTAACTTTGATATGATCGCAATACTTCCTAAGTAAAATAAATAGATTTTCTCACAGTCAAGAGAAGAAAGCAAGAGAAATGATGAAAATGATTATTTTTTGTTACGTCATCAGCTGTGTTTGCTTTTTCTGTTCATGGAGCGGTTCTCAGTTCCACTGCCAGTCTCCAAGCAATGATCTCATGTTAAGCGGTCTCTACACGGTCAATAATATTGACAATATCTTAGCGTATTGACAATAATATTGACGTGTAAGGTGAAAAAATTGTATTGACGGTCGGTATTGATAAGAGTATTGATGAAATCCGGATTTTCTAATTTTCGTTTATCAATACTGAGAATTGGAGGGGATATTGACAATAATATTGACCGTGTAGGGGCGGCGCCAATATTTCCATTAATACTCAGTTTAGTAGTTTTATACAACGTTGAAACTAATCTCAACAACAGTGATACAGTATCAGAGCATCAGAGACATTTTCCGTGGTAGCCTGCTTCGTTTTGTGGTCATCGACCGGTTTCGGGCGTTCGCCCATCTTCAGGATGCGTTTTTCAGACAGTGTGCCAACTCAGACTCGTACAGAGACTTAGCTTCACACTAACTCACTTCACTAACCACCACAACAAGTGATACAGTACCTTACAAAGGTTCTTTGGAAAGATTTGTGTATTAAAATAAAACTTCAATCATACATATTTTTTAAAGGTGATTGTAATTTTTTAATCTTATTTTTCTGATTAACATACATTTCATATAGTCAATTAAATAGTCCCTTCATTACAGTTCAGTTCAAAACATGATCCAGTGGAGGTTTTTGGGAAAGATTTATGTATTACAATAAAACTTCAATCATGCATTTCTTAAAGGTGATTGTAATTTTTTCAAAGTCTTGTAGGACATATATAAAGGTTTCACAGGTTTCTATTACAGCTTTGCTGATAGTTGTTGGGGACATTATGTCTGAAAACTTCAAGTCTTCAAAATTTCTTCCTGTGGCCAAGTACCTCAGGGTTAAGGCTTATCTTTCCCTAACACTTATACTTTCTCTCATGTTTCTGTCCTGTCTTTTCAAAAATGGTTCAACCATCTGTAATAGTTTGTTAAAGGTAGTTTCATCCATTCGAAAGTAGTTCTTGAAATCTTCAACATCGCAGAGGCTTATTTCCTTCGAAAGTACTAAATGAGAATATTCATCTCTCTTCTTCAACCATTCTTTCATCCAGTGTTTGCGTTTCACTTTGCCAAACGCCAAAATAATAGCTACGCAAGCTTTTGTACGATTATTCCTTTTTTGGAAGGGAAAAAACAGCAAAAACCGAGTAAAACCAAGTAGATTCGCTCCTAGTGGCAGAAGTAGTAAGTACTGAGCAAAGTTATTGACAAAAATATTGATCGTAATGAAGTATTGAGACAGGTTAGCACGAATATTGTTGGTTATATTGTCGATACCAATATTGACAATATTATTGACCGTGTAGGGGCCGCTTTACAGAAAACACTGCCCCACTGAGGGAAAATCTGAAGGGCAGCACTGTCTGGACTTGAACCCTGGATCTCTGCATACGAGTCCAACAGGACTAAACTAATCCAAGGTTGTTGCTGGAAAAATGTTGTTGTCAATATCGAATGGGCAGATCTAATCTAAACGGAAACAACATTGGCCCAAAGAATACATCTGAAGAATTTACCGTACAAAGTGAAGAACAAAAGCAGTAAGAAAAATTTAACTATTCAGGCCAAGTTATTTCCTTAAAAATAAGAAGTGGGAACAAAGAGATGAATAAACGAATTAAAAGCGGATATTAAGTAAAAGTAATACAATTTGTGTTCATCTTCTTAACTGAATTTCCTTTGTAAACTAAAGCGTAAAGCCCAAGAGTGATTGCTAACAGAGAACTTAATAAAGCCCACTGGACTTAGTATTTACTTTTGTATCTAAGATAAGATTATAAATTATTGTTGTTAATTTTATACTCGTAAAAAATGGCCTTCATTTCTAGGAACAAATTTGTCGTAGCTGTTTTGAAGAAGTTCATAAAATCAATCTTGAAATTACCTGGATACCTGTTAATTAAAGTGAGGAAGTTTGTGGAATATGATTTGAGGCAATATTCCAGATGAAAGTGTTTGGAGAATGAGAAATGAGCAGGTAAATTCCAAGAACTCATTATGTAAGGTAATAAACAAATTATTCATTTATAACTAAGTGTATAAAAAGGGTGGGGGTATATTTGGAGAAAACAAAATTAAGTATTAAACTAATTTCATTTTCTCTTAGTCCTTGGAAAGAGGGAGTGTTACGATCGTGCCAATTTCACCGAGACTGAGTTTTCACCGGAAATACATGTCTTGAGATCCCCCCGAATTCGATAAGAATGATTTGACCAAACGGTCTGTGTATATTTATTTATTTTTTTAAGTTTTTTTTTTTTTTTAATTTAAGGCGTCTCAACATCTGTGGTTATTTGCGCCCGGAGCCTTCTCAGTGCACTGCCGGCCTCCGGAAACTGTTCTCCCGTTACAGACAACACTGTCCATCACCGGACAGTGAGCTGTAAGGGGCTCCTAGGAAAAGAAAATCTAAGGGTAGCACGGCTGGATTCGAACCCGTGATCTCCGCGTTGCTAGTCCAGCGCGCTCCCACTGAGCTAATCCCTTTAAAAGTAACCCTTCCTAGGAGGATTTTATTTTCCACATGCTCCATACAATATTACGTGTATTGTGTATCTATAATTTATGAATACAGTATACTATAATGTATATACATTTATTTAAAAAATATTGAAATACATAATTGATGGTAGAAATTGTAAAAATTCCAAACTTTAGTTACAAAAATAGATATTTGAATATTGGAGGAATTTAACTTTATTTAAAGTCGTGCACATTTTATACTATTCACAAATTTTATGAAGAAATTTGAAAAATCTCTTATTTACGAGGTGTCTCTTCTCCAGTTTCCAACACCCTCCTGTGCTTAATATCCTCCCGTATGAGTCTACTTCTCATTGCCTCATAGTATTTCAAATGAACACAATCTGAAGCCACAAGCTCATAAAAATCCAGAACCATGCCAGACATTTCAGACAATGGCTGAACAAGATTTTCTCAAAGCCACAACTGTAAAGTAAAGTAATTGTATATTTTTTCAGACGGGCTTAACGTCCAACTATCAAACTAGGTGTCATGGGCAGAGGCAGAAGCACATACTTCAGTGTTAACATTTTTTAAACGAATATAAAATTTAGCATATACGCCCGGACTCGAAACTGGAAACCTCTCAGTTACAAGTCCATACTCATAACCACTACACCAACCCCACTCTTGAATTTTAAATAATTTTTGTTACTAATTTAATTACCCCTAACAAAGAACTAAATATCTAATTCTTCTCATCGATCTTACATGTGCAATACATAAACCTATTATGTTTACTCCAAACATTTTCTTGGGAGAAAATTGATTTTATATTGTTTGTGAATTGTGAGACAGAGTCTTTATCACTAAACTGTCATTCCATTCAAATTTGCCAATCGACTACTTATTACATGTAATAATATAGCAATTAAATGTTTAATAAAAGGACAAATTTTGTGCTAATTAATACATTGAGAAAAGTATTTTTACACGGAGGAAAGTCGTCTAAATATTTTCACTTCAGATGTTTTGTTTGTAATATTTGAATGAACGATTTGTTGGAAACTTGTATTTTTATTTAAATAGAAAAATCTTAGATATTATATTGACATTTGAACGCCAGCAGTCTGTGGCATATTTTCCTGGTCTGACTTTATCTGCACCAGTTTTCCTCTTAATGATGGTTAAAAAAAAATTCCATTGTTTTAACTGTATTGTTTCAGAAAATATTTTATTCCCTAATTTGTTTGAATTGGATATGTGGATATATGTCTCTTGTTTCATATTTCATACAACTTATATAAAATATTTGGTAAATTCTTTCAACTATTTAAAAATAAATAAATAAAATTTTAGAAGGAAACACGTTCTGAATCTGGTGTGAAACACTCACAAGACTAATCTTTCTATAATAATTATTCTAAGTGATTATTCTAAGTTAATTATTTCAAACTCTTTCTATAATTAGGGCATATTGTTAGATATAGATAGAGTGGTTTTAAAGTCAACTTCGCTGCAAAACATCTATTGTGGCTCCCTTAAGTATACAGAATGTAGTCGATTGTAATGTTTACAACGTGTAAACTAGGCTGGCAAAGTCTGGCCTACTTAAAGAATGAAAATACTCTCTCCTGTAGAAAACTCCGTCCTTCTTATTTGGGTGATTCGTCCCAGGATTTATGCAAAGCAAATGTCCTAATCATTTCAGTCTGTCTTGCTATATGGCTGGCCTTAAATCAGGGTTTCACCTAATGATGCCGTTTCCCTCTCTATTTTTTTCTGTTTTTTATTTTCCTTCAACTTTCCTCTCAAGTACCTCATTTCCGTTGCCTGGATCATTGATCTATGTTTAGTAGTCAATATCCAGGATTGAGAGGAGTATGTCAGGACCGGGGGGGAATGTAAATTTATGCACAGCCTATTATGCCTGTTTCAACTCTCAAGCCGACTTCAGGAAGCCACTTTTGGCGACGTTAAACATCCTGTTCGCTGTATCCATACGTTCCATAATCCATCTATTTGTTGGATTTATACCCATATTCATCTTCTTGTGTTCTTCGTGTAACACACAAAAATTGAACACATGTTATTGAAGTTCTTTTCATTTTGAATCATCCGCAAACGTCATGATAAAAATTACCTGGATTTTTTATGAACTGGAAATATAGAAATAATGAAGGTAATTAGAATTGGCAAATTCTACTTATAAATCTAGAAAATGATCTAAAAAAGTGGAGGAACTTTTGTTCAGAAAAAACTCCTAATAGAGTATAAAATCAAGTTTTTTTTATTTATTATAATAGTTGAGAAAAGTTACTACTACACGTGGCCGAAGGACTATCGACGTGTCGTTTTTAATTAAAGCCGGAGCATAGTTTATTATCTGATAGTAGAAGCAGGTTGTAAGGTTGTTTAATTAGTTTAATAAGTAATAGATTGCAATATCACTGTTTATGAAGGAGCTGCCATTTTTTTTTTTTTTTTATAGAACCCTGATTGTATCCCAGAAGTCTTTGGAAGATTTAGAGACATCGATTATTGAACGGTAGTATCAGATAGTTCTAGCGTTCGTGAGCGTGTGCCTGTGTGATGTTTGGAATTTGTCTGTGTGTATGTTAAATTTAAACATGTGAACACTTCACAGTTTTAACTACACACAACGTACTCATTTTTTAAGAAACTTCTACCACTTAACATCAACAACTCTGAACCAATACTCTATTTTAACCATATGATTTTCTTAATATTTTCTTTTAACGAACCAAATGTTTTATTATTATTATTATTATTATTATTTTATCCGTGTCAACCAGCTGGTGAACTTTCATATCTTGCTCTAATCCCACATATATTAATTGTCAAAATAAAAATGCCAAAATGCCATAAATGCCGTTAATGAATTCGGTCATTAAATGACACAAAGTAAAGAAGTAAAGTAAAGTAATGCCTAATTTTTTTTCAGGCGAGCCTATAACGTCCAGCTACCAAAAATTTAGATGTCGTAGAAGCATTTACTCAACTTTTAACATTTGAAGTGAATATAAAATTTAACAGTTACACGGGAGACTCGAACTGGTGACGTTCCAATTACAAGTCCATTCTCATAACCACTACACCAACACCCGCCCTTAAATCATACAAATATTCTTCATGTTTTTTTTTTTTTATATAATTATTAAGCAGACAAATTAAAATTTGGGTTCATACTGTTCCCACGAGAGTCGGAGGAGCTAAATCGTCACTCGTGGCAGTGCCCCATACCACGAGAAGGCTACAATACAATGGGGTTTCGCCCAGTTCCCCAAGGTGACCGCTACCGCACACATGTTTTAACAAAAGTAGAGAAGGGAAGGGTGGGCGAGAGGAACAGAACTCGCCCAAACTGATTTCCCCTGCTGGTGGAGATCCCCAGGTTTCTGGGGTGAGACCAGTAGAGGAGATGGAACTGGGGTGTGACAGTATGAGTCTCCCCCAGAATGAAGCGGGGAGACAGGGTGAAGGGATAGCTGGGACAAGTGCAGGCACTTGTCCTTCAGCGAATGACCCCCTTCAGGGTGTCTCCCAGCAGTTTGGAGACATCCACATCTCGCCGAGAAAGCTAAGCGGCGCCGAGCGGAGAGAGGAGGCGAAGCGCAAAGCTGAGGCGGAAGGCAGGGCGTGGCTGCCGAAGCGGCAGTGGAAGCGGTTGGCGAAGGAGAGGGCTGCTTCCAAGCAACCGACCCAGGTAGGTAGTGGGACGGCTCCGTCTTCCCTGGGGATGCCCGGCGGGAAGAGAAGGGAGGATGTAGCTGGTACATCCTCTCCGACTCCCAAGAGGGCTCCTAAACGGGGAAGATCGGAACTAAGCACTCCGAGCACGGGTCCGGGAACGAGTGGCACTAGGGTGCCAAAGAAACCTAAGGGCTCTGAGGAAACGGCTGTGGCTTCCTTCAGAGATGCCCTTAGTAATATTCGCATGGCGATTATCCCGGTGAATTATCCCGAGGTCCAATTGACGGAAGGTCAAGTGGAAGGGATACAGGCCGAGGTGGTCGCTAGAATAGTTGGCGAGGACGGTCCGCAATTCAGGGGCTGCTATCTATCCAGAGGCGCCCTCATTGTCAATTGTGGCAATGAGGCAACGCGGGACTGACTGGAGGCGGTGACCCCGACTCTCCGTATAGGGGAGAAATTGGAGCTGCGGACTCGTCTGGCCAAAGAGATCCTCAGGGCTGCCAAGGTGTCGGTGTGGGTGGCAGGTGCCCTGAGGAAGGCGTCTCCAACTGAGGTGCTGGAAAAGCTGCATTCACAGAATGCAGGTTTGGATACCTCAGAGTGGAGAATGATCAACAGGAAGGTGGAAGCCAGGGGGCAAACCCTGGTGTTCGAAATTCCTGAGGAAGTTCTGGAACACCTTAGAAAGTCCAACTTCGAGGCTTTTCTCGGGATGGACGTGGTGAAGTTCCGGATTGTCGCGAAAGCGAAAGATGATAGCTGAGGGGGAGACGAACCTCAAGAACCGATGGAGAGCCGTTCAGGTGAATCTCCATCACAGTAAAGGTGCGTCAGCTGCGCTATCAAACTACCTCATGAAGGAAGACATCGCCTTAGCCCTGATCCAGGAACCCTGGCTGGTCCGTGGAAGAATAGCGGGGCTGGGAGAACCTGCAGGTAAGATTGTCTATAATCGTAGCCTGGAAAATCCTAGAACATGTATGTATATTAGGAAAGATGTTACCTTTTTGCTGCTGAATGACTTCTGTTACAGAGATTTGACGGCAGCTAAGGTGAGACTACGCATGGGAGGCGGCTTCAAGGACTTTGTCTGTGCGTCGGCCTACCTTCCATACGACTCAACAGAGCCACCACCTTCAGAAGAAGTATACAAGCTGGTAGCCTTCTGCAAGGATGGTGGACTGGAACTACTGATCGGATGTGATGCCAACGCCCATAACGAGGTGTGGGGCAGCACAGGAACCAATCAGAGAGGTAAGTCGCTCTTGGAATTTATCTTAGCTAATAACTTATGCTTGATAAACGAGGGTGAAGAACCCACCTTCTTTAACGTTAGGCGCAGAGAGGTGATCGATCTAACCATCGCTACTAATTTTATGTCGACTTTGGTAAGAAACTGGCATGTGTCTAAGGAACCCTCACTGTCGGACCACATGTACATAAGGTTTGACCTCCTGTCTGACTGTGGCCAACTGTGGAGCTACAGGAACCCTAGGCGTACAGACTGGGAATTGTATCGACAGGACTTGGACCTCAACATTAAAAACATTAAACAAACCTATGCAACTGGTAATGACATCGAGGATGCGGCAGATCAACTGCAGAAGGTTATCCTTGATGCGTACCAGAAGAACTGCGCGGAGGTTGTGAGGTCATCCTCTAGGAAGGTCAGCTGGTGGAATAATCAGCTGGCCAGCCTCCGTGCTAAGGCAAGGAAGATGTTTAATGCGGCGAAGAGGAGAGGCTTATGGGAGGAGTACCGCAGAGCCCTCACCTCTTACAATATGGCCATTAGGAAAGCCAAAAGGGACTCGTGGAGAAAGCTATGCGAAGAGGTCGAAACGACCTCGGAAGGGGCTAAGCTCCACAAGATATTATCTAAGGTGCCGGTTAATCCAATCGGAACTATCAGGAAACCGGATGGTGACTTTACGGAGTCCGAAAGAGACACTCTGGAACTATTGATCCAGACGCACTTTCCGGACTCACAGGTGACGCTAGCGAGAAGGGCAGATGAGGACTTGGGGGATCTCGGCCTTCGGCGGGGGTCCAGGGAGGACTGGTCTGTAGCCAAAAGCTGTGTCACTTACAATAAGGTAAAGTGGGCAATTAACCACTTTAAACCATTTAAGTCACCAGGACCTGACGGAATATTCCCTGCCTTGTTACAGAAGGGCGGGGAAACTCTTACTCCTACACTATGCAGGCTGATGAGAGCATGTTTGGCTCTCAACCATGTTCCTAGAACATGGAGGTCTGTAATAGTACTATTTATACCGAAGCCTGGGCAAAGAACGCACTCCCAGGCTAAGGCATATAGACCGATCAGTCTTTCCTCATTTATGTTGAAAGTTCTGGAAAAACTGGTGGACCTGCAAATTAGAGAGGTGGTGCTGGGGCGATATCCTCTGCACCCTGCACAGCATGCCTACCAGTCGGGGAAGTCCTGTGAGTCGGCTCTCCATTCTCTTGTTGGAGAATTGGAGGTGTCGGTACATGGCAGGGAAACAGCGGCGGGTGTGTTCTTGGACATTGAGGGTGCGTTCAGCAACACGACCTTCTGCCTCATTACTCAGGCGTTAGAAAGGCGCGGTGTCAGTAGACCCATCGTCAGATGGATCGACAGTGTGCTTAAAACTCGGAGGATTATAGCAAGCCTATGTGAAGCTTCGCTTGAGATTGCGCCCACAAGGGGCTGCCCGCAGGGTGGGGTTTTATCCCCGCTTCTGTGGTGCATGGTTGTGGATGAACTGTTGGAGGAGCTTAGTGGTACTGGATGTTCCGTGCTGGGCTACGCTGATGATATAGTGGTGGTAGCCAGAGGCAGGCACGAATCTACAGTCAGGGAGCTCCTACAAGAGGCGCTTAGGCGCATAGAACAATGGTGCAGTAGAGTGGACCTTGGGGTAAATCCACAGAAAACCACTCTTGTACCGTTTACTAGGAGGAGGGATATTGAGGAATATAAGGCAATGTCCTTCTTTGGGAAGATACTGGATGTGTCGGATAGAGTCAAGTATCTGGGGGTTATCCTAGATACCAGGCTCACATGGAACGCACATCTAGAATATATAGTGCAGAAAGCTAAAAAGTCGCTATGCTGTGCTACAAGGGCCTGTGGGAAGTCATGGGGGCTAACTCCAAGGATGACCCACTGGATATATACTCGGGCCATTATACCGGTCATAACTTATGGCGCGGTGGTATGGTGGCCTAAGACGGAACAGGAGACAGCCAAGAGATGCCTCAGTGGGGTACAGAGGCTGGGGTGCCTCCTCATTACGGGCGCCTTTAGAAGTGCTCCGACATCTGCACTGGAGGTGCTGCTGGGCTTGGCACCGCTGCACTTGTTAGTGCAAGCGGAGGCGAGGGCCAGTGCACATAGATTGCGCAAAAATGGTCTTTGGAGGCAGTGCGGCTCCTTAGCCAAACAATTGGACATATTGCTAAAGGTTAACCCAGGCCCTGTGACAGACATGGCCCAGGATAGCATGTGTCCAACATACAACTTCGAGGTTCCATTTCGGGTGTTCCCAGGTTCTAGGGCGGAATGGTCCAAGGGGTGGGAAAAACTCTATCGGACAACGCCTCTGTGGTTTACAGATGGCTCTAGGATGGAGTGCGGGACTGGAGCGGGAGTGTATGGAATGGGCCCAGAGGTGTCTATTGAGAAGCCTCTGGGCAGGTATTCCACGATATTCCAGGCTGAAGTGTTTGCTATTAAGGTCTGTGCCGAGGAGAATCTGCGTAGAGCCCCAAGGGGCAAGGTCATACGCATTTGCTCGGACAGCCAGGCTGCACTGAAAGCCTTAGAAGCTCACAGAACTACCTCATCCCTGGTTAAGGAATGTCGAGAGGCATTGTCGAGACTCTCCAGGCACAACAAGGTGCAGCTGTTGTGGGTGCCTGGACATGCAGGGGTTGAGGGTAATGAGACAGCTGATCAACTGGCCAGGAACGGGGCTAACACTCCGTTCATTGGTCCAGAGCCGGTCCTGGGAATAACTGGCGGAGCAATTCGTGCAGCGATTAGAGAGTGGGGTCGCAGTAAGCATGAAGAGCTCTGGAGGAGAAGCCCGGGTTCTATACACAGTAAAAGGATGATGCCAGGACTGTGTAAACGAAGAACCCGAATGACCCTTGGTCTGAGTAGGAGCCAGATTCTCTGGTGACGGGACTGTTTACGGGTCATGGCAGGTTCAGGAAACATCTGTACAAGGTAGGACTCATCCGAGCGGAACCCTTGTGCAGACTATGTCAGGAAGAGGAGGAAACGGCCTCCCACCTGTTGTTCGATTGCGTAGCAATAATCAGATTGAGGTATGAAACCTTCGGTACTCTGCGACCTGGGGAGATAGTAGCTCAAAACGACCTGGTGATGAAGGCCCTGAAACTCCTTAAGGAGGGAGGGTTTGTCTACTAGGAACCATCGGGGGTGGCACAATAAGCCTCTGTTGGCTGCAGTGCCGGGACATGGCCCACCCGAGATAGGATAATAATAATAATAAGCAGACAAATTATTTGTTGGAGTTTTAAAATTTTATTAATCTAGTATTTTTGGGTTTTCCAGCCCTTTCAGATGATAATTTTTTGCAAATTTATTTTGTAAAATCAATAATTATTATGGCAATGTTTTCTATTTTTAAAAGTTTTAAACTCACCGCATTACTTTATTAGAGTATGCTTTTGTATGATTTCATTTGGTTAGTTATAGTCAGAAACTTGGAAATGTTCCAAGCTTCATCAATAACTAATTGGACTAGTTAAAAAAAAACGTTCCATCTATATATTAAAAAACTAATTCTTCTAATTTCTCTCGGTTTTCAGGATTTTTGGTTTAAAATTATTCAAATTTATTAAAAATTAATTAATAAGCAATTTTCAAATCCAAACCCTATTTTTTTAAAAATAATTATTGCCTCAAATCTTGAAATACGTTAGGATTGGTCTAGCAAAGACTACATTTTTGGATCTTCTTTAGACCAGATTTTCAGATAGAAGAGAGATTTTCAGATAGAATATACGCTACACTGACGCTATATTCGCTTATCTTTCACTTAATGCAATTCTCTGACTTTTCACTAATAATTTTATTCTGGTTACTGAAATTCACTTTATATAGAAGCCTATCAGCTGTAAAATGGTTCCCGAAAACAAATTTCTTGCAAAAATCCTTTCGAAATATTGGTTGAAAATCTTTATAAGCATATCAAAGTAAAAAAGTTTAAATAAATTTTTGGAATTGTTTTCTAAAAAAACTTCCCAAAGAAACTGAAAGAAAATGAAAATATCTAAATATCTGATGTGATATACTCATATTATGTTTACTTTACTGGAATTCTCACTGACAGATTTCCTTCAAAGTCTGAATTTTTCCAAAATGTTTAGTTACTACTGGCATCCCATTGATCTGCCCAGAACAAAGCATAATTTTTGTTTGCTGAGGCAGTCTGTTAATGATGCAGTAAATCTCGCGGTTATTGGTATTTTAGTTAGCTTAGAAGACTCCTTGGAATTTAGGAAGATGCCAATTGAGACGAAAAGATTAGAGTGAAGAGAGAGAGAGAGAGATTCATTTCTTGTTTAAAGGGAAAATATGATTTCGTTGATGATTGGACTTTGTAAGGTTAGGGTGGGGAGCCAAAGGTTTGAGGGAGTATTCGTACTCACATAGGGTGAAACTTCCCTATGTTTCTCGAGACGGTTATCCGTCGCGGAACCTCATTCTAGCCCATCCAACGCGTCCTCGTCGCTGGCTCCGGAAACATCTGCGCTCCACTTTGTGGAAGCGTGGGTGGCTAAGTTGGAGGGTGAACGCAGAGGGTAGCCTTCGGGCTATTTGGGAACCTAGCACTCCCACGTACCTCAGCTACAATTACAGACTAACAAGTGCAGTGGTTTTCCCATTAGGAGTGTGAGTTGGTGGAGACTTTTCTGCCCTCTGTTTGGGTCGCCATAATTTATGTGCGGCCTGAATCTCTTGCAGCGAATTCTTTTGCTGCGGAGCCTCCGTGGGAATTCATACTGCATCACTTACACCTAAACGCCTTAACATTATACACTTACATAGTTACAGTCTTACACGCCAGTGGCACGTGCTGGTGCCACCCACATGTTTGCCGTGTGTGGATACCTGTGTCGTGGGGGAGGGAAGTCCTGGTGGTTGAGGATGCAGGTTCTCGCTGGAGGCAAGTTTCCTTGGCGTGCCTTGCAGTCCAACACACCACTTTGGTTCCTGACTCCACTAAACAGGCGGCCAGAGCCTAACCCAGCTCTGGTCAATCGGCTAGCGTAAAGAACGCATGGGTGAGCTCCCGGGTATTGTGGGCCATGGCTCACAATCCCTGGGCGCTATATCTCTAGGGTAGCTCTGGCGCTTCTTCAAAGCGTCCCAAATTGTGAGGCTCCGTGGAGGGTGGAGAGCTCTGGAGATGAATTTTTAATTTTATTATTATATGTTTTTAATTTTAAATTCGTCAGCCGGGGGCCCCTTAGAGGAGGGGGCCACCGGTGGTGGGGGTAATTCCTCTGTACATCCAGAGTCGGGTGACCAGGGCCTGGATGCACTAATGGGTGGGAATCTGGAAAAATATCCAGAGGCAGGGAAGGCTTGCTCTGGAGGAGAACGTGTCAGGAGGAGCCGCGGAGGACTTGTCCTCCTGCGGCGATTTCTGAAACGTGGTCAAAGGAAAAAGGAGAGATATGTAAGGCAGGTATTTTTATTTTTATTTATTTATTTACATTTATTTGTTTGTTTATTTATTTATTTACATTTATTTATTTGTCTATTTATTTATTTATATTTATTTATTTGTTTATTTATTTATTTATGTTTATTTATTTATTTATATTTATTTATTTTATTATTATTTTGTTTGGTTTATATATATATATATAAAATGTTAATATATCAACTTATACTTATACATACTTATTTTTAAATGGAAGGAGCAATGTATGCGACCCGCTTCACGCGTGCTTAATTTCTGAAAGACGCCAATAGATAGTGCGAATATGCAACTTTCGTACTGGTCAATTACCCCTCCTTTTTAAATATCGTACTTAGAATTTTGAACCAGTTCATCTCTTACGGTAGGAAGCGTCAGTGCACGGCAAATTACATACGCTATGAGTATTAGTAGAAAGTTGTAGTTTATTGCAAATCTATATTCGCCCGCAATTCCGCATCATCTTGCCGTGATTCACTGTTGTCAATTTCTCTCTGAGAGGTATGGCCCGCTACCTACATTTTCGCCCGCTAAGGAGACAGGTTGTGAACCAGGTAAATCCCAAATTCCTTCCTGTATACCTTTCGCCTATTCCTCTTCTCCTTCACCTAGATTCACATCCTGACCTACCGCGAGCAAGAGGACAAAAGGTAAGCTAATATACTTATAAGCTAATTATACCACATACGCATATATATATATATATATTGTATTACAGAGGAACGCGGTCCACTTTAATCATATAACTATATATTTTTTTGGACCTACGCACCATTTTTTGGTCCTCCGGGCCATATATATATTTTTTTCGCAACATATTTATTTATTTATTTATTTATTTTATTATTATTTATTTATTTATTTTTGTTCCTGCCTGCTATCAAGTTTGTTAGAAGTTCCATTTCTTACATTAGTTGACTTATTACTATGATTGACAGGGTAGAAATGGTTCAGGTTAACTTGCAGCATAGCAAAGATGCAACGGCTAACTTATGCCGTTGTATTGCTAAGTTGCATACATATTTTATTTTAATACAAGAACCTTATGCCTTTAAAGGTTTGGTTCGAGGATTGAGTGTGGTTGATGGCAGACTGTTCGTGGCGGATGGCGGGGACATTCCTAGGGCATGTATTTTTGCCAGTCGGAGTGTCGACGCTGTTCTGCTTCGACAGTTCTGCTCTCGGGACTTGGTGGCGGTGAGGGTTGGTCTGGGGGTTGGTGGGCGTCGTCGCGACGTAGTTGTGGCTTCGGCTTACTTCCCCTATGATGGCCCCTCTCCTCCTCCTCAGGAGTTCATGGGTTTGGTTCAGTATTCGGAGACCAATGACATACCTATTATAATAGGATGTGACGCGAATGCGCATCATGTCGTCTGGGGCAGCAGCGACACCAATGGTAGGGGTCGCGCTCTCATGGATTTCCTGGTGGGCACGCGATTAGAGGTCCTGAATAGGGGTACTGAACCCACTTTTGTTACTAGGATTAGAAGACAGGTTATTGATATTTCCTTGCTTCTAGGAATTTTAGTGGACTGATTAAGGATTGGAGGGTGAGTCCTGAGGCTTCCATCTCCGATCACAGGATGATTAGGTTTGGTCTGGGGATTGATCCAATTACCCTGGCTAGTTATAGGAATCCCAGGAGGGCGGATTGGGGTTTATATTCTAGAATTATTGAAGATAAACTGACTATCCAATCAGAAGCCCCTGATGGTATAGAGGAATTGGAAAGGGAGGCTGGTATTCTTCATGAACACATTAGATCCTCATTCGAGGAGTCTTGTCCTCCCAAGGTGGTTAAGGGTAGTAAGAACCCCTGGTGGTCCTCTTCGTTGGAAAAACTAAGGAGACAGGTAAGGGGCTCATACAGGAAGGCTGTCCTGGCTGATTCTTCGGAATCATGGGATAGTTATAACAGTATTAAAAGAGCATATAAATATGCTCTGAGGAGAGCCAAGAGGAATTCCTGGAGATCCTTTTGTGAGGATATAAATTCGTTCCAGGAATCATCTAGATTGGTACGGATTCTTAGTAAGGTTTGGGACAGTCAGTTAGGTACCCTACGATACCCTGATGGTTCCTTTACAGGGGGGGAAGGGGAGACACTGCAGCTTTTGCTTGATACTCACTTCCCGGATAATATTGGTTTAAATGCTGCTTCGTCTTTGGTGGGTGGAAGGAGATGGGACCTTGAAGATGTATCCACCTTAGATGAGGTAGTCACACATGATAGAATCAGTTGGGCAGTACAAAGTTTCTCACCTTTCAAGTCACCTGGACCGGACGGGATCTATCCTTGTCTGTTGCAAAAGGGTGGGGACGTGCTGACGAGGGTATTGTTAAGATTGTTTAAAGGATGTTTGATGTTTGGTTATGTACCAACATTATGGAGAGAAGTAAGGGTAGTCTTTATTCCCAAGCCGGGAAGAAACGACTACTCTGACCCCAAGGCATTTAGACCCATTAGTCTTATGTCTTTCCTCTTGAAAACTCTGGAAAGGTTGGTGGATAGGTATATTACTGATGGCCCATTAAGGGATCATCCACTCCATCCTAACCAACATGCTTATATTGTGGGTAAGTCGACAGAGACTGCATTACATTGTCTTGACGGAAGGATAGAATCTGCTTTGGAAATAAAAGAATATGCCCTAGGGTGTTTCTTTGATATTGAGGGGGCATTTGACAGAGTATCGTTTGATGCTCTCGAAGATGCCTTGGTACGAAAAGGTATACATCCCGTCTTAATCAATTGGATAGGTGTCTATCTTAGGAGTAGGGTTATATAGGCTTCCCTTGGCGGGCGCACCATAATAGTACAAGCGGGGAGAGGGTGCCCTCAAGGGGGTTGTCTCTCACCAAAGTTGTGGTGCGTCGTCATGGATGACCTTTTGATTAGGATGAATTCATCGGGATTTTATGTGCAAGCATATGCCGATGATGGTGTTATTTTATTGTTAGGACGCTGTTTGTCCACTATTTCGGACCTAATGCAAAGCGCCCTTAACATGGTATATTGTTGGTCACAGGATAGGGGTCTTTCTATTAACCCTACTAAGACCCAGGCAATTCTATTTACTCATAGGAGGAAGATAGTAGGTTTTACACCTCCTAGGCTGTTAGGTACTTCCATACAGGTTAGCAAATCAGTGAAGTTCCTTGGAGTAGTTCTCGGTAGTAAATTGAACTGGTCGGAACATATTAAGACACAACACCAAAAGGCGATAATCTCCTTTTGGCAATGTCGAAGAGTTGTAGGTAAGAATTGGGGGATCACTCCCAAGATGATGTTCTTGATTTATTGCATGGTCATTAAACCTAGATTGGTATATGGGGCTTTGGTGTGGTGGCGTCGCATTGAAACACGATCCGCTAGGCAGCTGTTGGAAGAAATCCAACGTTTGGCTTGTCTGGCGGTGACTGGTGCGTTTCGGACCACACCGACCGCATCTATGGAGACTTTGTTAGGGATTCCACCTCTCTTTGTGGAGGTGAAAAACCAGGCAATGAAAGCCTGTTATAGAATTAAACAGGCAGGTTTTTGGCAGGGTAAGCGATATGGTCATTCTACCATTTATCGTGAGATGCTTTTAAGGATTCCCATTACAGATTTCCCTTCTGATAGGAATTTGAAGACTTTTGTCTTTGGTCATTCCTACAGGGTTAGGTTGCCTTCTAGGGAAGATTGGTTAACCCTGGGTCCGTCTGGTGTGATTCCGGAGAACTATCTCCGATGCTACACGGACGGTTCCAGGATGGATGGTAGGTCTGGGGCTGCCGTCTATTTTGAGACGGGAGATCATTTGGTAGCGCCTCTTGGTGAGTGGGCCACCGTTTTCCAGGCTGAGGTTTATGCAATTCTTTGCTGTATTTTGGATGAGAGGGTGCGTAACACTAATTTAAAAGGTGTTTGTATCTGCTCGGACAGCCAGGCTGCGTTGAAGGCGCTTTATTCATGTGTCTTCACTTCCAGATTGGTGTTGGAATGTTCTAGAAGACTGGAAGATTTTTCTTCATTAAAGGATGTGCTTCTGGTCTGGGTTCCAGGTCATATGGGAATCTTTGGGATTGAGGAGGTGGATAGGTTTGCCAAATTAGGTGCCTCACTCCCTTTCATTGGTCCAGAGCCTGCTGTTGGTGTGTCTTCTGGCACATGTTTGTCGGGCTTTCAGACGTGGATGACCTCACAGCACTCATCCTTATGGATGAGTGCAGTGGGTTGTCGGCAGTCTAAAATGCTCATTGGGGGCCCGGACGGAGCTTTGAGTAGCGGGGTCCGATGTCTTTCACGGACCTCCCTCAGGCATCTGGTTGGATTCCTCACTGGGCATTGTGGTTTAAGGAGACATCTCTATATAATGGGACTCGTGCCTGACCCCTTTTGTAGAGTTTGTGAGACTGAGGAGGAAACACCCATGCATCTGATGACGAATTGTTTGGGTTGTGAGGAGATTAGGTTTAGGACCTTCGGCCGGAATAGGATATCGGTAGAGGATCTTAAGCTGTGTCCTTTTAAGGTTTTGGTCCGATTTGTTCGGTCTGTGGTGAAACTTAGATGGTTAAAACCTGGGCCTGGATTTTCATTCTAGTCCCAGTGGTTGTTATTCTTTAGGGGTAGCTATATGGGCCCTGGGAGGCTTTGGATAGCGTAGGGTTTGCCCTCCCCTTCTGCGAATAATAATAAGGTTAGGGTGGATACGTAATATGGAGATTGGATAATTTTGTGAAGGATTTTGGATTGTAAGGTTTGGATTCTTTTGGAATCGGTTTGGTTGGTTGTGTCCCAGGCTACAACTTCTTAAATCTAATGTGATAGTAAGATTGTATTGCATATGAAGTATTTTGTTGTTTAATGATAGTTTGGAGCGCCTGTCTAGTAATCTAAGAAGAAGTCTATATCGAGGGTGTAGCTTATGTCACTGTAAGTATCACATGTGGGTTACATATAAGTCTTTTGTCGAAGAAAGTCAAAGTATTTGCACGGTTTCTGCAACCAGGGACTGTAATTTTGTTGTAATATAGGTCCTAGGCAATGTGTAAACGTTACATGGTGCTCTTACTTACATTAATTTTAACTTCCACTGTTCTACGACATTCTGAATGTTGTGAATAAAATGATTTGGGGATCTGAATCGGAAGAAATGATAGCTGTGTCGTATGCAAATGAGATGTGATTATTATATGGGAAAAGTGGGATGTCAGATGTGCAGACGGTATATAGAAGAGGGCTTAGAATATTTCCTTGTAGAACTCCATTCTTCGTGGGGAAAGTGAAGAAAAGCATGGAGCTAGTCTGACAAGAATTTGTCATTCAGTAAGGTAGGATTTTTTTTGTGATCAGATAATATATGGAGGGAAGGATTTCCGTGAACTTGAAGAGCAATCGGATGTCAAAACCCAACTGAATGCCTGGGAGACATCGAGAATGACCGTTGAGCAGCACTCCTCCTGCTTAAGGCTTCAGGATATGGTGTCCACATCTGCTGAGAGATCCTATAGTGACATCTAAACCGAACTATTGGTTGGGTAGGTGTAGTTCTATTAAAGGAAGAAGGCGTTTGAGGAACAGTCGTTCGAATATTTTGAAAAGAAAGGGAAGAAGGCTTATTTGGAAGAAAATCGGTGAATCGGATGTGCGTCTTTACATAATAGGATTTTTGAGACTTAAATTTAAAAAAAAAAAACTGCTTCAACGATTTTCATCAACTTCGAATGCCCTCTGCATAGAAATAATGACTTTGAATTCGGACACATTTTTCTGGACACACATTATGTTAGGAGTGTTGTTAGGGACATGTAAGGCTTAAATTTAAATTGCCTTTATGAACGCCTTTGCTTTGGGTTTGAGGCAGGTTAAAACAATAATCCTCATCACTTTTATAATGCAATATGCAACCCCCAGCTAAACCTTTAAACAACATTTATCAATCAAATTGAAATTATTTTCGTAAGAATATTACACCATGATTTATTTTGTATTTAAAAATTACGCTCCTTTGTTTAAAAAAAAATAAACAAATAAATAAAAAAATAAGATATTTATAGCAACAGAGATGTATGTTGGTGGTGCAATTTATAAATAATGTAATATTTTATAAGTTTTAAGAATTCATTTTTCTTCTAAAAGCGCTACCAGAGATTTTAGGCATAGAAAGTTTTGCGAAATGTTGGAGTGCTATGCAATTCCAATGTTGTGAAATATAAAGAAAAAGGGGGCACCTGTATAAATTATTAACGTATTTTCAAAGTTACCTCATTAAAATTTCTCTTTTAATTATCAGATTTTCCGGTTTATATTTTATTTATAATGTTCTAGTTAGTTTTTAACATTTTCTCCTTCTGTAAACTCAGAATTTAACTTTATTTTAATTAATTCTAATTATATTTGAAATGAAAATACGTGTTTATGATGCTTATTTAAAGTGATATTCGGTTTTAATGTCTTGTATACGTTAATAATTTCTTAGAAAAGCTGGGAAAGTAAGTTTTCATTAACTTCTTAAAACAACAAACAATTCAAGCAAAACTTTCAACCCATATTATTTTATATTGTACAGTATGTTTTATTAAGTTTCTTTGAAATCGATTGCAGCAAACACAGATGCAGCAAAAAAAAAAAAAAAAAATGCATACAAACTATAGACAGTGCTATCTGCACAGACATAAACGTATTACTTTTATCTGAAACATTTATTTTGTCTGAGTGTGTGTGTGTGTCCTGAAGGTTTTCACTGACTTAGCATTGTTCCGTTACGATATTTCACATTGTTCATCAAATCTTATACATTTTAGATGCTGCTAGATATCTTTCGTCCCAGACTTTAAAATTGACACGTTTTTATTTACCTTTGCAGTGAGCATTTCAAGTTCAATGAAAATCGTTTTGGAGGAAACTCCACACAAAAACTCTAAAACCTATTGAAAAGTCTTACTTTTCGTTAACTAATTTTTTTTTACAAATTTGGAATTCTACCAATGATTCTAATGTATATTAAATGATTTGCAGCTGGTGAAACCATACATAGTACTGAACTGTAACTTTAGAGGAAGGCATAACGCTATCCAAAAGAACGCCCCCCAAAAAATCGTAGATAGAGATTGTAGATAGAATTTTTTTTTTTTTTGAGGGGGCCAATGCACTGCGACCTACGACCTTACGATTTATTGTGCTATGCCCCCTGGGTGCCGGAGACTGCCCTCAGCGCCCAAGCAGATGTCCCAGGCGAGCATGTCTCTACAACACCACCATACGAGCTCTAGGGTAACTACCCAGGTTCTTAAATCTTCTCTGATTGGCAGCCTCATACTCCGTTAGGAGATGTAATGGAGTTTCTTCCATCACCTCATAGAATCTGCACGTGCTGTTATTTTCCGAACGCAGCTTCGTCAGGTGTCCTCTGAGTCGACAGAGCCCCATGAGGAAACACGTGAAAACGCAGAGTTTGTTCTTATTGGAGATAGGAGACGGAAGTTTAAGGAAAGTTGTTGCAGCCGTTTTCGAGAAAATCGCGAAAAACCAGAAAAACCGTTCAAAAAGCACTTGCACGTGATGGATCTTGTCCGAAACCTTAGTGTAAGTTGCGTTGGTAGTACCTAAGGCAGTATATAAATTTGAGCTTGCTGAGATTTTTCGTTTTTGAGATATTTTACTAAAACACACACACACACGCACACACACACACACACACAGACATACGGATCATTCACAAACATTTTTTTCGTACTTAAGGGACCTCAAAACATGTATTTCCGGTGATAACTCAATTTCGAAATTTGACACGATCACATTATTTCTTCTTTCTAGGAGTAAGAGAAAGTAAATACGGTTATTTTTTTGATAGACTGCTAAGATACAATTTTAGTGTTTAGTTCCTGTCGCATTAGTACTAACATCAGGATGAACAGTGCAAAACTGGCTTTAAGCTCCTTAATTGAAAATGGCTAGATAGTTATCTATCAACAGGTTCCAGACCACGCCAGGGGAAATTAGTTGGCAGATTTAGTGGCTAAAGAGGCTTGCCCCGCATTTACCAGATACTTTCCGTCGGGTGAAAGCTGAAATTGATGCTAAGATTCAAGAAAAGGTACTAGACCACCAACATGAGTCACATTTCCTCGAAAATGATTTAGCTGCAATTTTTACAAATATTTCCACTTAACCTTTTTATGATACAGAAAAGAAAATGGATGCTGAACAACTCTACAGGAGTCCCCAAAATTTATAATTATATACAAATGGGGACTCTGGCATCAATAAATGGTGCCAACGAAGTATTTTTTATTGGTTTTTGCGGAAGGAAATAAGGTTAACTTCATCTCTGTAATGGCGTATGATAAAAAAAGAAAACATTGTTTATCAAAATATCCTGAAGATGGGCGAATGTTCGAAAGCCGGCACATGGAGGGAAAAAAAAAAAAAAAAAAATATTAGACGTTTCTAGGAAAAATGTGTGATATTTAAATATTCTTTTATATTTGATTATCTTTAAGAAGATCTGGTCTTTTTTTTTTACTCAGATTCTCTTGCTTAACCATTTATTCTAAGAATTCTCAATGTTTATACTTGGTACGCTTACTGGAGCCAAAGGTTTGAGGGAGTATTCGTACTCACATAGGGTGAAACTTCCCTATGTTTCTCGAGACGGCTATTCCGTCGCGGAACCTCATTCTAGCCAATCCAACGCGTCCTCGTCGCTGGCTCCGGAAACATCTGCGCTCCACTTTGTGGAAGCGTGGGTGGCTAAGTTGGAGGGTGAACGCAGAGGGTAGCCTTCGGGCTATTTGGGAACCTAGCACTCCCACGTACCTCAGCTACAATTACAGACTAACAAGTGCAGTGGTTTTCCCATTAGGAGTGTGAGTTGGTGGAGACTTTTCTGCCCTCTGTTTGGGTCGCCATAATTTATGTGCGGCCTGAATCTCTTGCAGCGAATTCTTTTGCTGCGGAGCCTCCGTGGGAATTCATACTGCATCACTTACACCTAAACGCCTTAACATTATACACTTACATAGTTACAGTCTTACACGCCAGTGGCACGTGCTGGTGCCACCCACATGTTTGCCGTGTGTGGATACCTGTGTCGTGGGGGAGGGAAGTCCTGGTGGTTGAGGATGCAGGTTCTCGCTGGAGGCAAGTTTCCTCGGCGTGCCTTGCAGTCCAACACACCACTTTGGTTCCTGACTCCACTAAACAGGCGGCCAGAGCCTAACCCAGCTCTGGTCAATCGGCTAGCGTAAAGAACGCATGGGTGAGCTCCCGGGTATTGTGGGCCATGGCTCACAATCCCTGGGCGCTATATCTCTAGGGTAGCTCTGGCGCTTCTTCAAAGCGTCCCAAATTGTGAGGCTCCGTGGAGGGTGGAGAGCTCTGGAGATGAATTTTTAATTTTATTATTATATGTTTTTAATTTTAAATTCGTCAGCCGGGGGCCCCTTAGAGGAGGGGGCCACCGGTGGTGGGGGTAATTCCTCTGTACATCCAGAGTCGGGTGACCAGGGCCTGGATGCACTAATGGGTGGGAATCTGGAAAAATATCCAGAGGCAGGGAAGGCTTGCTCTGGAGGAGAACGTGTCAGGAGGAGCCGCGGAGGACTTGTCCTCCTGCGGCGATTTCTGAAACGTGGTCAAAGGAAAAAGGAAAGATATGTAAGGCAGGTATTTTTATTTTTATTTATTTATTTATATTTATTTGTTTGTTTATTTATTTATTTATATTTATCTATTTGTCTATTTATTTATTTAAATTTATTTATTTTATTATTATTTGTTTATTTATTTATTTTATTATTATTCATTTATTTTTGTTCCTGCCTGCTATCAAGTTTGTCAGAAGTTCCATTTCTTACATTAGTTGACTTATTACTATGATTGACAGGGTAGAAATGGTTCAGGTTAACTTGCAGCATAGCAAAGATGCAACGGCTAACTTATGCCGTTGTATTGCTAAGTTGCATACATATTTTATTCTAATTCAAGAACCTTATGCCTTTAAAGGTTTGGTTCGAGGATTGAGTGTGGTTGATGGCAGACTGTTCGTGGCGGATGGCGGGGACATTCCTAGGGCATGTATTCTTGCCAGTCGGAGTGTCGACGCTGTCCTGCTTCGACAGTTCTGCTCTCGGGACTTGGTGGCGGTGAGGGTTGGACTGGGGGTTGGTGGGCGTCGTCGCGACGTAGTTGTGGCTTCGGCTTACTTCCCCTATGATGGCCCCTCTCCTCCTCCTCAGGAGTTCATGGGTTTGGTTCGGTATTCGGAGACCAATGACATACCTATTATAATAGGATGTGACGCGAATGCACATCATGTTGTCTGGGGCAGCAGCGACACCAATGGTAGGGGTCGCGCTCTCATGGATTTCCTGGTGGGCACGCGATTAGAGGTCCTGAATAGGGGTACTGAACCCACTTTTGTTACTAGGATTAGAAGACAGGTTATTGATATTTCCCTTGCTTCTAGGAATTTTAGTGGTCTGATTAAGGATTGGAGGGTGAGTCCTGAGGCTTCCATCTCCGATCACAGGATGATTAGGTTTAGTCTGGGGATTGATCCAATTACCCTGGCTAGTTATAGGAATCCCAGGAGGGCGGATTGGGGTTTATATTCTAGAATTATTGAAGATAAACTGACTATCCAATCAGAAGCCCCTGATGGCATAGAGGAATTGGAAAGGGAGGCTGGTATTCTTCATGAACACATTAGATCCTCATTCGAGGAGTCTTGTCCTCCCAAGGTGGTTAAGGATAGTAAGAATCCCTGGTGGTCTTCTTCGTTGGAAAAACTAAGGAGACAGGTAAGGGGCTCATACAGGAAGGCTGTCCTTGCTGATTCTTCGGAATCATGGGATAGTTATAACAGTATTAAAAGAGCATATAAATATGCTCTGAGGAGAGCCAAGAGGAATTCCTGGAGATCCTTCTGTGAGGATATAAATTCGTTCCAGGAATCATCTAGATTGGTACGGATTCTTAGTAAGGATAGGGACAGTCAGTTAGGTACCCTACGATACCCTGATGGTTCCTTTACAGGGGGGGAAGGGGAGACACTGCAGCTTTTGCTTGATACTCACTTCCCGGATAATATTGGTTTAAATGCTGCTACGTCTTTGGTGGGTGGTAGGAGATGGGACCTTGAAGATGTATCCACCTTAGATGAGGTTGTCACACATGATAGAGTTAGTTGGGCAGTACAGAGTTTCTCACCTTTCAAGTCACCTGGACCGGACGGGATTTATCCTTGTCTGTTGCAAAAGGGTGGGGACGTGCTGACGAAGGTATTGTTAAGATTGTTTAAAGGATGTTTGATGTTTGGTTATGTACCAACATTATGGAGAGAAGTAAGGGTAGTCTTTATTCCCAAGCCGGGAAGAAATGACTACTCCGACCCCAAGGCATTTAGACCCATTAGTCTTATGTCTTTCCTCTTGAAAACTTTGGAAAGGTTGGTGGATAGGTACATTACTGATGGCCCATTAAGGGATCATCCACTCCATCCTAACCAACATGCTTATATTGTGGGTAAGTCGACAGAGACTGCATTACATTGTCTCGTCGGAAGGATAGAATCTGCTTTGGAAATAAAAGAATATGCCATAGGGTGTTTCTTTGATGTTGAGGGGGCATTTGACAGAGTATCGTTTGATGCTCTGGAAGATGCCTTGTACGAAAAGGTATACATCCCGTCTTAATCAATTGGATAGGTGTCTATCTTAGGAGTAGGGTTATACAGGTTTCCCTTGGCGGGCGCACCATGATAGTACAAGTGGGGAGAGGTTGCCCTCAAGGGGGTTGTCTCTCACCTAAGTTGTGGTGCGTCGTCATGGATGACCTTTTGGTTAGGATGAATTCATCGGGATTTTATGTGCAAGCATATGCCGATGATGGTGTTATTTTATTGTTAGGGCGCTGTTTGTCCACTATTTCGGACCTAATGCAAAGCGCCCTTAACATGGTATATTGTTGGACACAGGATAAGGGTCTTTCTATTAATCCTATTAAGACCCAGGCAATTCTATTTACTCATAGAAGGAAGATAGTAGGTTTTACACCTCCTAGGTTGTTAGGTACTTCCATACAGGTTAGCAAATCAGTGAAGTTCCTTGGAGTAGTTCTCGACAGTAAATTGAACTGGTCGGAACATGTTAAGACACAACATCAAAAGGCGATAATCTCCTTTTGGCAATGTCGAAGGTTGTAGGTAAGAACTGGGGAATCACTCCCAAGATGATGTTCTGGATTTATTGTATGGTCATTAAACCTAGATTGGTATATGCGGCTTTGGTGTGGTGGCGTCGCATTGAAACACGATCTGCTAGGCAGCTGTTGGAAGAAGTCCAACGCTTGGCTTGTCTGGCGGTGACTGGAGCGTTTCGGACGACACCGACCGCATCTATGGAGACTTTGTTAGGGATTCCACCTCTTTTTGTGGAGGTGAAAAACCAGGCAATGAAAGCCTGTTATAGAATTAAACAGGCAGGTTTTTGGCAGGGTAAGCGATATGGTCATTCTACCATTTATCGTGAGATGCTTTTAAGGATTCCCATTACAGGTTTCCCTTCTGATAGGAATTTGAAGACTTTTGTCTTTGGTCATTCCTACAGGGTTAGGTTGCCTTCTAGGGAAGATTGGTTAACCCTGGGTCCGTCTGGTGTGATTCCTGAGAATTATCTCCGATGCTACACGGACGGTTCCAGGATGGATGGTAGGTCTGGGGCTGCCGTCTATTTTGAGACGGGAGATCATTTGGTAGCGCCTCTTGGTGAGTGGGCCACCGTTTTCCAGGCTGAGGTTTATGCAATTCTTTGCTGTATTTTGGATGAGAGGGTGCGTAACACTAATTTAAAGGGTGTTTGTATCTGCTCGGATAGCCAGGCTGCGTTGAAGGCGCTTAATTCATGTGTCTTCACTTCCAGATTGGTGTTGGAATGTTCTAGAAGACTGGAAGATCTTTCTTCATTAAAGGATGTGCTTCTGGTCTGGGTTCCAGGTCATATGGGAATTTTTGGGAATGAGGAGGTGGATAGGTTTGCCAAATTAGGTGCCTCTCTCCCTTTCATTGGTCCAGAGCCTGCTGTTGGTGTGTCTTCTGACACATGTTTGTCGGGCTTTCAGACGTGGATGACCTCACAGCACTCATCCTTATGGATGAGTGCAGTGGGTTGTCGGCAGTCTAAAATGCTCATTGGGGGCCCGGACGGAGCTTTGAATAGTGGGGTCCGATGTCTTTCACGGACCTCCCTCAGGTATCTGGTTGGATTCCTCACTGGACATTGTGGTTTAAGGAGACATCTCTATATAATGGGACTTGTGCCTGACCCTTTTTGTAGAGTTTGTGAAACTGAGGAGGAAACACCCATGCATTTGATGACGAATTGTTTGGGTTGTGAGGAGATTAGGTTTAGAACCTTCGGCCGGAATAGGATGTCGGTAGAGGATCTTAAGCTGTGTCCTTTTAAGGTTTTGGTCCGATTGGTTCGGTCTGTTGTGAAACTTAGATGGTTAAAACCTGGGCCTGGATTTTCATTCTAGTCCCAGTGGTAGGTATTCTTTAGGGGCAGCTATATGGGCCCGAGGGGGCTTTGGATAGCGTAGGGTTTACTTCCCTCCCCTTTTGGGAATAATAATAATAATGGTACGCTTACTATCATAAATAGCTAACGTAATATGTCTTTCTTTTTTTTTAAATTGAATTCTGAAATAATATATTGTGATATATTTTCTTATAAAAAGTTCTTATACTTCATTTTGTTCAATGTTATTTTAGAGCACCAAAAACCGTTTATAAAGTTTGCTTCCTCCTTCATGTTTGTTGTTTATCTCTCTGAACCCTAAACTTCTCTGACTCTTCATCAAAACAAGTCTGGCACTGAATTGCATAAACTGAGAGTTTCACTGTTTTTCCCCCTTATATATATATATTTCCCCCCTTTTTTTTAACTTCCTAACATCCTCTTCAGGCGATTAATAAAAAAAACAACAACAACGTCCCAAGGATAATTCATCCAGTATTTTCAACTCCGTTGATTGTAGTTAATTAAAACTTTTTTACTATTCAACTTTTCTTTTTTTTAATTTAAAGTACAGTGTGCTTTTGTAATTGTATACATGCTATTCAGACGTACCTTAAATCATTAACTATACTTAAAAATAAAAGACTCTTTGCGAATTCGAAGTTTTATCAAAGCTTTTTTTTTTTTATTTGAGACACTACAATTTTTATTTACAGTATTATATATAATATATACCCCCACTGAAGCTTCTTCATAAATTCGTTTTTCATTAAATTTGAAAACATTTCAAATAAAAAAGTGATAGAACTAAACATACATACGTAATCAAAATGTGATTGACTCATCAATTATATTTTCAGGACTTTGGTCAGAATCGATTGAAAGAAACTACATCAGTTTTTATGCCGACGTCTCGATTAATAACTAATCATCATCAGTACTGTAAAAAAAAGAAAACAGTTACAGATTACATTAGAAGAAGTTTCTAATCTAATCTAGTTAATACAATGAAAATTAACTTACTTTTGATG
Organism: Triatoma infestans; assembly: GCA_011037195.1. NCBI lineage: Eukaryota > Metazoa > Arthropoda > Insecta > Hemiptera > Reduviidae > Triatoma > Triatoma infestans. The sequence goes on from JAAEAF010000486.1 coordinate 73,733, forward strand.
ATTGTAAATATTAACTAAATATATATTATTGAACATTATAATAAACAAACCAAATTACTATCCATTAAACATGAAACAGTAATGAATATTTTAATTAAAAAAAAATCTTCCAAACTTTGTACATTTTCCTTAAAAAATGTTAATTTCTAGTCACTGGGCTGGGAAAGCTAAATGGTAGGAAATCAAAATCTTTCTATTTGCTAAAAGGAGTGAAGCAGGGGAGACTGCTTAAATCCGCTACGTTTACTTTTTTTGTGGATGAAATATTTGGAAAATATGTAGCGAAACAAGCGCAAGCTACGATTTATGCTGGATATAATACTGCTAAAAAACAAATCCATATGGCTTAATATTCCAGATGGGAAGAACTACGTCGCAAAGGCATATATTAATAACAGAGTTATTTTCCGTGATAGCTTGCTTCTTTTTGTGGTCATCGACAGATTTCGGTCGTTCGCCCATCATCAGGATGCTTTTTGTCAAACAGTGTGATAACATCGATTTGCACAGAGCAAATTTAGATGATACACTGGTCTTTAAATGTTTTTATTAGGGTCTAACTAGGCTAAGAGGGGAGTTGGTACCTGAGTGGGAAAAAAAAACATGTTTCAGTCTTAGAAGGGGCATATTGTACCCTTTAAACACGGAAACATTCACATGTGGGGATTTTAACTTGAGCTACGTTTTTTATAATATTTCTGATGCTTTCCAGCTCTGCGGAACCAACCACAACATCATATATTAATACTTTCAAAAGTAAAGTAATATGAATTATGAAAGACGGGGACTTGTCAATCCAGGTTATATGCAAGGGAAAAGCTCTTCAGACTCTCATAGACTTTGAATATTTTGAGTCAGTTATCAGTTCTAATGTACTTGAACGGCTCCTCTTCAAACGAATCTTTCCTCTTTTAGAAGGTTTCCTTCCAAATCATCAGTTTGGTTTCCGTAGCTCCTACTCAACAATTCACCAGTGCCACCGCCTTATTGACACCACCTCATCTGCCCCTGAGCAGAAGCAGTATTGCCCCGGTGTCTTCCTGGACGGGTTTGGCATGCGGGTTTGTTGTGGAAGCTCAAGGGAGTCCTTCCCTCTACCTACTATATGATCCTAAAATCATACCTGTCTGATCGTTTCTTCTGGGTTCGTTCTGGCTCCTCCAGATCTTCTATCCTTCCAATCCATGCAGGTGTACCCCAAGGCAGTGTCCTTGCTCCTCACCTATATATTTTCTATACTGCAGATATTCCTTCCCACCCAACAACAATCCTTCATTCCTACGCTGATGACACATCAGCTCCAAATCCCGATCCTGTTTCCGCATCCCGTGCACTACAATACCATATCATCTCTCTACAAGACTGGCTTATCCGGTGGAGAATAAAGGTTAATCCCACTAAAAGCAAATGCATTTCCTTCACCCTCCGTCGCGCTACTCTCCCGCCCATCCTCCTTCATGGGACTATAATACCGACAGTGGACAAAGTCCGATATTTAGGACTTTATCTAGACAAAAGACTTACTTGGAATCCGCATACACGATTAAAAAGACTTGAACTAAACAGACGTTACAAACTTCTCTCGAGACTACTTGACCGACGCTCTAAACTTTCTCTTGAAAACAAAAGTCTTATCTACAACACTATTATAAAGCCCCTCTGGACATACGGATGCGAGGTCTGGGGTTCGACCAAGCATTCCAACTCCTATCGCATTCAAGCTTTTCAACCCAAAACCCTCAGAAGAATTGCCAATGCCCCGTTCTATGTTTCCAACCTAACCCTTCACAGTGGCCTCAAAATCCCTTTTGTTCATCAGTTCATAAAATCACGTTACAAGAAATTCCATGACCTCACATCCAACCATTCTAACCCTTTAGTCCAACAACTCTCTTCTCTTTCTATTCCACACAACCCTTCCAGGAGACTGAAACGCCACTGGCCGCGCGACCATCTAACTTCTTGTTAGCATTTTATAGTAATAATTAGGGAGTACCTCCACTGGGAGGCATCTCCTAACAAGACATTCACGCCCTTTTTTATGTCAATACTATCATATTCACTCATAATACTGTTTGTATAGTTGTGAATTTCTTAATAAAATAAAAAGTTATCAGTTGGGAGGTATTATTGAATACGATAAAGAAGGCTAATGGCGTTGTCTATCAAATAAGCACCGATCTAATTGGACAAGCAGGAGTTGTGCCATGACGCTTAACTTCTGTATATAATACGGTGTTTCTGCCTGTCTTTTTTGGTGCTGAAAGTTGGACAATGTTGGACTTATGCGGAAATGCGCTTTATGTGGCTTATCCTTTTTTTTTTTTAGAGAGAGAGAATTAGAGAAGACCTTCAAATACAATTAACGCGACAAATTTTGGACATGCAAGTTATGAGAATGGATGCTGGATGTAAAGCTGCTGATTGCTCGATGCAGAAAGATTGGGCTGGACAGGAGGAGAATCTCTTGCAGGGATCAGAAGAATGGCACGGGACAGGGACCAGTAAAAGAACTAGATTGGGGCTGCTTATTCATCCCTCATGGTACCAAGGAGGTAGCGAAAGAAGAAGAAGAAGAAGAAGTGAATATAATTATGTAATTTCCATTTAATCGTTATCATTACGATGTGAATAGTATATATTTACTTGGAAGCTAGGCTGCTGTATTGTCACCCTTAATTTATAACTATATTCACTCAGCATACCACCTTTCACTCTTCCTTCTCCGTTAAACACCATGGTCCCGTAATAAAGTCTCAACCTTAGAGTAAAATGGAACATACTGGTAAATGAACAGAAATACAATAGTAGATGTGGGAGTATCAGTCGTAGCATCCTACCTACCACCCGATTACATTCCCATTTGCGGCACATTATGACATCATATCTCCTCCACCTTTCAGCTACCAAGTTCAAATACCAGTTAGTAACCAAAAGGTTATCAGCCGTTGTTTATGAGATGTGGAAAAATGGCAGATCAACAGACAAACGAAACTTTTTATTTTGGTAGCTTATAAAAAAATTGCTGAGATAATTCGGAAATTGAGATAGGGATTCTCCTTTATGTAAAAAAAAATTATTTAAATTTTCTATGAGTTTTAATTTTTAGAAATTAATATTTTCAATTATATCTTGCTGTACCTTTGGTTCGAGTCCAGGCAGTGCTACTGTTAGATTTTTTCGCCCCCTGAACCTTTATTGCTTCCTGTCTCGTGATGGATGGAGCCTCTATTGCTCCATGTCTGGTGATGGATAGTACAGTCTGTAACGAGAGAACATTAATCGGAGGCTGCCAGTGCCCTGATAAGGAAACCAGGGCTCCAGGCCAATGACCATAAGTGCTGACTTGCATTGAAAACAGTATAAAAATCTTGCTAAATTAAGAAATGAGTTTAATGAACCCATGGCATAAGAAAACAAAAAATAAACACATGGTAGCCGGGGAAGTTGACATGAGATAACAAAGATTATAAAAAAAGAAGAAAGAAAAGTGAAAAGTTCTTCATAACAAAATTTTTTTTATAACATAGTTGTTTTAAATTGCATTTTAAGGTGATTTCATTCTATAGTATTTCTTTGTAAACCCAACTACAAAGGAAATATTTTGGAGTTTTGGATTTAATCTCCCGTTTAAATAGCGGATTATTATAAGTCAGTAAAGAAAAAAGTTTATTTATTTATTTATTTTTTTTTTGAGGAAAGCCGATTTAAGTTCAAATACCAAGATTCATTTGACTCAGACAGACAGTCAACTTATACTTCAATTCGACATTATTTTATTTCATTTATGTGAGATAACTGTGTCCGTCATTTGCTTATAATAAATATTGTTTATTCATCTAATTTAAAACATAATAATTTTCATTTTTTTAAGCAGTGAGTGTCGGTTTTTAACAATATTATTTGTAAAGCCGTATACTTGTCTGCCTTCATGACGGTTTTTCAAGAGATGTTTCGCTTAATTAAGAACTTTATTTAATTTTTTTTTATTTATTTACTTAATAACTTTTTATTTCAATGGAATTAAAAATGGATGTCCTTCTAATTAATATTTAATTAGAATGACTTTTTTTTTTAATTAAAAAGAATAATAAATATGCATTCCTATTAATTATGAATTTTATTAATTAAAGCAATGAGGTGAAAATATAGTCGTAGTTAATGATATTATATAATAATTTTTTATTTTTTTATTGTCTGCGTGAAGGGATCAAGCCTAATGCTATTCAAAGCCCTTCTGGATCCATATAGCTACCTCAAAGCATGGAACTTGTAATGTTTTTTTCCCCCTCTTAAATATCTTTTAAGTTCAACAATACACTATTACATAATTTATATAATATTAGGATCTATAAATTATAATGGGTATGATAAAGAAGAGAAATGGTTTAGTTTGAATGAACAAACTAGATATGGCTGAACACTGTATAATGCAAAAGTAACACTGACTGCCTGGACATCACACTAAAATGGTAGAGTATTGTAGAGTGGTAAAGGGAGAGGTAAATGACACGTTGTGACTGGCGAGTGAACTCTGTTGCATACCTATCTCCCGTCGCTGTATTTATGTAAGTTCTCCCACTCTAGTCCGAGAGAATGGTGCTGTCATTTATGTCTCTCTTTCTCTGCTATGGATCCTCTCTTTGGATCCGTTTACTAAAATTCCAGGTTTGAAGAAAATCGGTTAACCAGACCATGCGATTTGATTGACTTGGTTTTTCTTGTAAAAACTTCCCACGATTTTTCTTTAAAATCACGAAATGCTAAAACTACGCAAATATAAAGTTCTTACTTTTATTTTAAACATTTGAATCCGGTAAAAATCCATTTTAGTGAATCTGTAATTTCAGGTCACTTTATTTGTCATATTTTGACATACAATTCAAATATAGTCTCTACCATTTATTTTTGGTTGTCTTGCTATGGCCCTCATCTATTTAAAATTTGAAAAAAAAAATTGTGAATAAAAAATCTAAGAACTAAAGTAATAGAGAGTAAGTTATGGGGATTTTTTTTTTTTTTAATTAATTGAATTTTATTTATTTTACTATAGGAATTTTCCCTGGTTTGCAGAATTTTCCCAAATTTACAATGGTCAAGAAATATAGAGGAAATTAGAGTTGATATTAGTTTATTTTATATGAATTGTATTACAATAAATGGTGAATATAAAGAGCCAAAGCATTCCTATATTTATTTGTATTGTATGTAGGAGGCACTTAGACAATTATTATTGTCTTATGGGTGAGAATGAAATCCTGTACTAACTAAAAGCTCCCTTCTACAAAGTAGTTGCTTTGTTAGCATTTAGACAAAGACTTGATTGTTAATTGAATTTGTTCAATTATTTATAAAAAGAATATAACCTAAAATTTATATTATTAGTATTACATCATAATTCACAGAACATGCTTAAGTAAATACTTTTATATTATTCAAAGAATAACTTTAAAAAAAACTAGCATAATTTAAAAAAAAAAACTTAATATTCTATAAATAATCTATAATAGAAAAGTTTTCCTAGAATTTTTTTTTTTATATATAAAATATACATCTAATATAATAAATAACTTTCTGGTAAGAAGCTACTCCTTTAGTTATAAACTAGAAACTGAAAATACTGAATTGTTAATGAATAAATTAGAAAAACTTTAAATATCTTCCATCTACCTCCCGTATCTAGCGCATCCACACTATAACATTCACTGGCTTTAGTGACCTATTGGCCACCAACAAAGTGGATTACCCTACTAAGATAGCCGAACTTTTGGAAGAAGCTAAAACTTCTAGCCTTCCTGGATGAAGCGAATTCTGTCGCAAATAACTTCAACAAAATCTCTTAAAGTTGTTTTGGTATATTAAATTATCTCCTACACCTGAAATTCTTACTAGAAGTAAGAGAAATAAAAAAGAGGGAGTAGCTGAAGGCGTACATATGGTGACCTTCAAGCCGCTATTGGATCATGCAGTATTCCAAAATTGAAATTTTGCTTCATGATATATTCATTTTCCATTAATATTTTATTCCCGTTTTATCTGGACATGAACCTTTGAACTGAATATCAGATTAACTATTCGCTCTCATTTGCATTTTGAGTTAGAAGCAACATTATAAAAGCATCATAGATCCTGGGCTTGTATGTAAAGCAAATCATCGAACAAATTATGCCAATCACAGGGTACATAGAAATTATGAAATGCATTTTGAAACAAAGGAAAACTGTGGCTGGCATTGATTTTGCATATTTATTTATTTAAAAGCACTAACACATTTGTTTTACATATGACAGACTCAAATAGTATTCCCATGATGGTGTGTGAGAAATTAACTGCTTATAGTAATACATTATTTGATAAATACATTACGTTTAATATGGCCAGACCTGCATAATGTCAGTACAAATCCATTTTGCCCTGATATAATTATATTATTTCTCGTATTGTCTAGATTATGGGCATTCTGCAATAAATAATTTAAAAGCTAATTCTATTGTAGAGAGCGCTACTGTGTACAAATTAGATTTTAAAATTAAATAAAAATATTAACAACTAATCATTTTTTCAAAAATTTTTTTATAAATGAATTTTAAAAATAATTCTCTTCTGTAATTAACCACATAGTCCACAAAAAATAAGATTGCAAGTCCTTAAAAAAATAATAGTTCATTCTGCCTATGTATCAGTTCCATGAAGAAATAACTCTGGTAACGACTAAATGATATCACGACTCAATAGATTCACTATTTGATATAGTGGAACCAGTCGCCAACAAATTCTTCAAACAAATGTTGGACTCAATAGTTCTATTAGTATCCGCATCAAGGCGCTACCATTGAGCTTTAAACGCGTGACAACTAGATATTACACCCCTTTGACACGCCCACTATGACGATTTAGCTTTTTAGCTTTGACCGCCCAACTCTCATTTAGAAGCTGTCTCTTGCGGTACGAGAAATTAAGTCCCATCTGAGGGGCTTAACAATTAGTCGCTAGATTAACTTGAAAGAGTAAAACTTCAGGCACCACATTTTAATTTCACCTGGAACATTACCGCTAGCAATCCAACAAACATTAGAACAAACAAGAGTTTTATCTAGTATCACAGTTTAAGCGACGCACACCAGTCAACTCTACATACATCATGCTACCAACAATCATCGCTCATCGCTCGGTCAGTCCACCATCTATACAATCATCTCTCTTCTAAGTAAAATAAAGTTTATTATCCGACCGTGTGTCCTCAATTCCTAATTCTTATCATCAACTTCCTTCATATTTGCTACCATTTCACTTAAGACTAGCAAACTTGTACCTGACCTTCACTCTTGGAAAAATTTTACCAGCATCTACTATCCTTACCCGTCATTGCATGCATATTTTTCTTATTCCTGACCGGTTTCGGATTTTCATCCATCCTAAGAGTCAACAAGTGTATGTGTAACAGAAATAAAATGTTGAAGTAAACTCACTACATTGAACTTGATAAATTTATTCTGATGATGGATGAAAATTCAAAACCCGTCAGGAATAAGAAAAATATGCATGCAATGACGGATAAAATGCCAGATATTATCCATGCACATATTCAAAGATTGTTAGTTACGTTACATGTAGAGCAAAGACTTATTATAGATTTATGTTTAGTGGTTGGATGTGTAATGTAAATATTTGATAATGTTTTAGATACAAGAAAAACGAATAAACTCCTTTGAGAGATTGAAGTCTACTTATTTATTTTTTCAAATCCTGGCCTCCCTGCTTTTATGAAGGTTTTTTTTTGTAATAACTAAAATGATTATAACAACAGATTGAAATTTTTGTAGCATTCATGTTATGTAAATGAATTTACTATGGCGCAGATTTTAGAAATACTAGATCTTTCTAACAAAGTGTTTCTGTTCGGACTATGTGAAAATATATTCACTGTTTCTGGACTGTTTTAATAGAAAAGTTTATACATTAAGATATGTGTAGTACAATGTTCATAATAAGTGTATGAGAAATGTTGGCGGTTTAATATTTGCTTTGCCCAGGAATATATTCATTGAATTCTGTGTATCAATTAAGTCATTTTAGTAATTTTATATTTTTTAATGAATTCACTTCCTTCTTTCAGCAAACTGGAATCCAACTTAATCCAATAGCATCGTGATCTTATATGTGCGAGTTGCGTGAATGACTAGGCCTTATAGGAGCCGGATAATGGGTACCTTCTTAGTTCGCTATTCTTATATTTTCTTTATTTATTCCCGATAAGAAAAATATCAAATTTGATATAAAAACGCTATGAGTTTTTTTCCATTCAGTTCTGCAATAATTTGATTACTTGATTCATTTTTTACTTCTTTTGTCTAAAAAAACAAAAAAAATGAGCAAGGCTAAAATAATTTGTTTTTTTTTTTGCAGAAATTCAGTCAATAATATTTTTAAAGCAACGCAGGGAAAAAAATTTTTTATGTTAGTTTTTTTATATTTTATGATTTTTTTATGTAAAGAATGCATTGAATTAATTTAATTGATGGAACTATCTTTATAAGAATACATTCATTTATTTCTACAGTTGGATTTATTGGAACTAATCAGTTCTAATTGATTTTTGTTTTAATCAATTGTTTTTAAAAATCAAGAAGAATATTTAAATGTAATCTGCTATCTAATCTTTTAGTTATATATCAAATACAACTCTAGATCTATTCTGAAGCCCTTCGATGCTTCACTCCAGTTTCCTTATATGCATTAGAGACGGAAAAAGAGGGGTTGTAGTCAATATATTAGTAGTAATGCAGAGCACGCAGACCGGAAATACCCACTGAATACAGCATCTCACTCATGCAATCTCACACACTAGCGCACATATATACAAACACTCTATCTGTACTACTGCTTCTGCACTTCTCTTCTAGTAACCTTCTTCAAGGTACATAAAGCTTATATCTTTTCAGTAGGCGTGGTGCACATGGTTGAAGGAATGAACACTTTCAACTGATGTTACCTTATTTCACTCTTTGCCCTTTACAATCACATTTAGAGTTTGTTACTTATTAAACATGGAATCACACTTGAGTGCACCTTTCAAATTCTGTGGTACTTGGTTTATATCATTCTTCTCTCTCACCCCCACCCCTGACTATATCGTAGAAGTTAAATTTTTACTTAAAAATAAATGACTTGTAAATAATATATTGGTTTAGTAATTTCAAAGTATTAGCCAGAACATAACATTCACATACTTTTTTTTTAATTTAATTTAATTTCAAAGTTTTAGGATTGTTTTAAGTTTATAAGTCTGTCTTGGATCGAACTGGTCAATGATTGCTACCCTGATAAAATGTCTAAACGATAATAATATGGAAATATGGGAATTTAAATGTATGCGAAAATAGTTAGATACAAATTACATCTCTTTCATGAATTTGCAAAAGAAAAAAAAAAAGAATAAGAAATCTGTTTTGAAACATTTGGGGGGGTGGAGGCGCATCAACTTCTAAAATTATTGGCATCCATCAACCTCTAGAATCGATTATACTAGATCTGGGATGGCGCTCGCTTTACATCCAAATCAATGTCTTTTGCTGAAAGGCAAACGGAACCTAGGAAGTGAAGCTTTGTTCTCGCTCTGGCTTCCCCTCTTGACCATTACGCCACCGAATGGAGGAGGGTTAGTGGGTTAAGAGAGATGTATGCTATCAATTTATAACACAGTCTAAAGGAAGAGGGACCATAAACTGTCCACATTTTTACCCTTTTGAGGTCAAGTACTTTTAGACATTTCCATCATTTAATTTTAAGTTAATGTCATCATTGTACTATCCACACATCCCTCATCAAAAGGGATTATTTGCATCCTTCTTTAAAGAGACTGAAATGTTATTGTACTGGTATTGTGTTATAGTGTAATGGTAGCTTGTGGCGTGACCGGTTTAGTAAAGGGCTTGTGTGTATGTTTAAAGAATGAGAAATATTAGTAAATAAGCAAGATATCACCATTGTTTTCGAAATAAATATATTCTCTAAGTGAATCTAAATGCTTTACAATATTCACAACTATGTGCTTATTAAATCAACTGTTTAGAATAAATGCTAATCTCTATAACTGGCACTGAATTTAAGAGAACAATTCCTGAAGTGTTCTGGTTGGATGTCTGCTTCAGACTGTTCTTGTTTGAAAGCAGAATGCAGACTGTTCTTGTTTGAAAGCAGAATGCAGACTGTCTTGAAAGAATGCCTTCTAATTGTTAGTTCAAATCTTTTCAAATAATGCTGGTATGTCTGGAGGGAGTGTATTGTTTTACCTTAACTGTTTCTTGCCCTTTGTCTCTTGGTTTGCATTGACCTAAATTATAGTACCTGGCTCTTTCCTCTTCACTAAAATACACTATTTGAACTAGCTAAATTCACAAGATTATTTCACTTAAAATTCTTATTTTCTTTCATTTCTTTCTTCCACTATAAGACCCTTTACATTATATTACTTACCTACCTAATGTCCTATTCATAATTCCAATATATATAAACTCTATACGAGTGGAGAATATTTCTATTAGACTTCCTTACGTCCCAATTCGTTCATAATTAACAATTTTTCTTAAAACTTGAAAATAATACAGAACGTTTAATTGCCTTGAAAATTACATTTAAGAAGAGATACTGGAGATTATACTTGTTAGTTTTTAGAACAGAATTTACTATTGCATTGTATGGGAGCGCCATCTGTCAGCAAACGTAACGTTAATCCTTGTTCTCAGAATCCCCATCTTAAATCAGTTTTTCCATCAAAATGTTTAAAATAAAATGTACCTATAGATTTATATCTGTGTACACAGCATTCCAAGTTCAAAAAAATGTCAAAAACACAGAAATCTCAATTTGTAAAATTTTATACATAATCAATACTTGTAGTAATCTTACAAGTAGTAAGAGAAAGTAAAAGGTGATAAATACAAATTTTAAGTATCTCCCTCTTCTTCTATTCCCAGATTTGATTTAGGTGAGTGTTCAATTCTCTCTTTCTCCATAACACTGTTGATGAACTCTAGTCTCTCTAGAGATGCTATTATACGTCATCTATTTTTACATTTCATATTATTGCCGTAGAAAACACTAGTGCTTTCGGCAATGATGTTTAAACTTGAATTCTAATCTCAAAATAGTAACTACTATGCAAAGCTTCAAAAAAGATGTTTTCTATATATATCTATATATATTAAAAAAAAGTATATATACCTGAAAATGCCACAGCTCTTAATTTTATTAATTATGGAAATCTTGACTCAAGAATTCTGGAAAATTATTTAAAAAAATATTTTATAATTATTATTTGAATTACAAAAGCTATTTATTTCGTAATTAGAGGAAAGCTTTGTTAAAAATCGTTGTGCTATCTCTTCTGATATAAAAAGAAAGTATCCATGTTTAAAATTCTCACCCTACTTCCGCTATTTTCCGCTCCAAATTTTTTTCCTGTTTATTTCACTATTATGTTATAATGTTACATTTCACGAATTAGGAGCTGATTTAAGTTCTCAAATAATTAATTTGAATCCCTACTCACATGGAAATTTTCCATAGTTCTATTGCACAGTATCTCGTTGTGCGCAGAGTGGCCACCCTCGTTTTCCTGAGAGCTTTCCCTGCTTCCTACGAGGTGAGAGTCTCCGATTCACCTTGAGGTGGAATTATTATCTGTTGATCAATTTAATTCCTCGACTAGTCTTTCACACTTTGCTATTTTCTCCACTCGCTACAATCGCCAATTTGGTGAAGAATGCAGCACTTAATAATTTTCTTAACCGTGCTCATTCAACTGCCGGAGAAAAAAAGTCACAAAACGGCCTTGCCGTAGCAAAGTCACAGACGTACTAAATCAAAAGTTGTTTGTATTACATACTACATATACACACACGCGCGGGGCGTTCTCTATTCTTTCCAATTAGATACAATGTTAAACTTTGACCGTACATACATAGAAAATTAGATACAATATTAAACTTTAACCGGCACTATACATACTTACCTACAAAATACTATATTTCTACATACGAAATACTATATTTGTAAATATTCCCTAATCCTATATTATCTAAATTTCTCTCTCTCTTTTTATATCTAATTTTCTTATCAAAATTAAATACGAAGTAAATTACGTGTTAGCTAAATTTTCTTTACAATTTGGAGGATACGATATGTTCCGAACAAAATTATATAACCAGAAATATATATTTCGATTTTTTCTGTTTCATTTTCTCGCTTAATACCGCGATTTTTTTTAAATTTTCATATATTTCTTTCTATTTCATATAATTCTTTGAAATCTTATGTGATATATCAATATAAAAAATAGTTACGTTTGGCCGCTGTTAATAAAACAAAAAAATGTTGATTGGCTGGGGGACCAAGAAAAATACTTTTTATTTGTTTATCTTATTTTATATATTTTTATATGAAAGTTGATTGATATTTGGCATTCCTAAAAAGTACTTTTACAGATTTGGTTAAACCATACCTGAATAGTAAATAGTGGTAACTATAAGATGTAACTGAGTTATAATTGATAATATAATAATAACAATAATAATCAATTATAGTTTAATAAGCAGCCAATTAATTAATATCGCTTGAACAGTGCTATTGAATAATCTAGCTCATATATATCCTTTGTTTATCACATTTAGAATGGAAGTGAGATGGCAATAATCATGGATCAATCATTTCAAGTCATCTGTTTCAATTAATATAAAGTAATCATTACATTACACGCCAATACCAATTGTCTGCGTGCATAACTCTTTATCTCAACCATCATTATTGTCCATGTTTTGGTATGATTATTAAACGATAAAATACTTAAAACTAATAAAATGTTTTATTACTTATTTATTATTTCTATTACAACCTTTATAATATATTATTATAGTGAGCTGACTGTACTCGAACATAAAATTATATAAAATACGAGGAAATAAGAAAAATGAAATCCAATGGGGTGACACCCTCCCGACACTCTCCTTACTGCCGTTAACACAACTATCAAATTGTCCAATATTCATAATCTTAGAATTTACTCACTTACCCAAATGTAACTATAGAGAAATGGTGGGGGTTGAGTAGAGGGGTAGATATTTATTGACTGGTCCAGAAATAATATGTTTTCACCGTAATCCAAAAGATAGCGCCAAAACATCATTCACAAAAACTAATCATTCATTATTTGAGATATAACGTCACAGATATCGGATAAACTCTTTCAAAAGCATTTTTTTACGCAAAAGTGTTCCAAATAAAAGTACTAGGATTATGTCTGTGCAGTTATCATTCCAAAATTTACAGAAAATCATTGCCATCGTTTACGAGAAAATTACAAAAAAAAACAACTATCTATTCTGTAAAGTCGTACTTCCGGTTAACCGGATTTTTTTTTTCAAATTTCAAATTATTGCAAAGTTCCGCATAACTTCAATAGATTTTTTTTTTTAATTACTTACTACGTGCTCCCTTAAAGATTACACGTAAGTCAAATCTGATACAAATCATATATAAACAAACAGACATAATAATCAAAATTTTTGCGGTGACTTTTGTATAAATAAAATAAGTGATCTCACTACAATAAGTAAAACAAACACAAATAAATAAATCAATAAATCAAAGCAAAACAAACTTATTTAAAATAAATAAATCAATCAATCAATCAATCAATAATAATGATAATGAACAAATTACAAACACACACACACATATATATATATATATTATAACTCATTGAAGTTACTAAGTACATAAACTGTCCAAATCGATTCTATTCACAAACTCTTCAAATTGAGGTAAATAATTCTTCACCAATTCACAATGACTCACGGGCCAACTGCCACCCTTCGTGGTCACCTCACTAATCAAACGAAATCTACTTCTTTCCAGGAGGAGACAGTCAAACAGCAAGTGATCCCAAGACTGTATTGAAACTTGGTCACATGGGCAAGCAGAATCACTTTTTATTTTAAAGCGACACAAATATTCGTTGCATTTACCGTGACCACTCAACATTTGAGTCACTTTATAGGTGGTTTGAAAATTTGACTGCATTCTAGAAGCAACAGTCGGAAAAAATTTCCTGCTATGAGAGCCCTTTTGTGAGTGCTGCCATTGAGTTTCCCAGCGTTCCATACTTTGTCTTGATGTCATGTACCAAATGTAGTTACGAGGGACTAAGTAGTATTCAATCTGCAATGTATGATCCTTTGCTGCCGCTTTTGCTACTTGATCTGCAGCCTCATTTCCTTGTATGCCCGAGTGTGCTTGCACCCAAATAATACCAACTCTCCAACCTTCATTACTCAACTTACTTAACAGTTCTCTAATATGTTGGAACTGAGTCCGCAGCAGTTGCAAAGAGCATTGACTGTCAGTTTTAATTATAGCCTGTTTTTATCACTCCAAATATTCCCTTCTTCTGCCAACCATTTCAATGCTTCTAATATTGCCAATAACTCTGCCTGATTGTTAGAACACCAGTCTGCCAGTTTTATCTTAATACAGCACACCTATAGTCCGCCACGCTGATACACAACTATTCCTCCTCCTACCTGACCATCTATCTTACTCCCGTCTTTGTATATCTCGAAATCGTAATCTTCGCCTACTTCTTCAACTTCTGCACATTCTGTAGGATGCGGCCACTTTTCAGTAGGTAGAGGTTTTTCTACAATAAACTCTGGTGCCCCCGATCCTTGATTTTTTGTTGCATAAAATCTATCCACAAATTCCTTTAATTTAATCTCTATTGGAACGATTTTTGCTAGGATATAAGCTGCATCATAAGAGATAGTTCTGTACCCTCTGATGGTTCTTATCGCTATCATACGTTGCACTCGCTTTAACTTTTGAAATAAATTTCTTGCCAATAGCCTCGTCCCATATTGACACAGCATACGATAATATAGGTAATATAGCTCCTTTGTATATAATTTCAATGGCATCTGTTCCTATTCCCCAATGTACTTTGGCAGAACGACTCAAAATATGACCAACTGAGCAGACTTGCCAGGTAATGTAATCGACAAGTTTAGTCCACGAAAATCTCTTATCGATGACTGCACCCAGATACTTCATTTCTGGCACTTCTTGCAGCAATTTTGCTTTTAAGAATACCTTAAATACGTCTACATACAATAACACGTCTACGTTTAGTTATCCTCATTAATTGTAACTTTTCAGTATTAAAATTGATCTTGTTCCGATAGGCCCAGTCTTCTATAAGTAGTAAACTTAGATTAGCTTTCATTTGCAATTCAAATTCTCCTTTCTCCATTCTCCTAGACACCATCACCAGAAGATCATCAGCAAAGGCTATGACCTTTACACCCTCAGGATAATTTATCTTTAGTAGAGGATCGTACATAAGTATCCAAAAACCGGGTCCACAACATGATCCCTGAGGACATCCTTTTTCCATCGTTCTTTCCATAGACAGAGTTGCACTTCAATATTATAGATGTGATAGAACCTACGTATACAAAGTGGTATTTTTTTTTAAAAAAAAGCTTTCATATTGCTGTTCCCCTAGAAACCTTTCAATTCAATCAATTTTCCTAGACAAATATTTCAAATAAAAGTGATAAGCAAAGTATAGATAGTATACGAAGTTTAAAGAAATTCGCTAAAACCAGAAAAAAAAAATCAATGATGAGTGAAGTGGGCACTTCCGGTTGATAGATTTTGCCGAATCTTCGTGTCAGATGTGATGGTAGTATATAAAAGGCATGCCAAGTTTGAGCTTCCTTCCTGCAATTTTTCGTGTTTGAGATATTTAGTTCACACTTCATTCATTCCCCAAAAACATTTTTTCGTTCAGAGTGGATCTCAAAACATATTTCCGGTGAAAAACTCAATTCCGAAAATTTGACACTCGATCCAGAAATTAATAAGTAAGTAATAATTAAAAAAAATAAAATAAATAAATAAATTAATATTTCATAAAAATCAAAGAGAACAATTTAATTGCTTCATAATTAAAATATCAAATACAAATAACAAAATAAACTACACAACTTATTGACACAAAGGAATAAGTTACTGTATATCTACATTGAAATAACAAAAAGTCTGTGCTAAACACACACGACTTTCTCCATCCGCCAATTCTAAATGAGAAAGTTTCTTCCAAAGAAAAAGTTTTACTATTAATTAGTTGCCTTTAATATATATTACAACCTATACTATAATGAAATGGCGCTTCAAAGGATAACACGACCTCTCAGTTCCCCATCAGGTTTTTCCGAAAAAGTGTCAAACGAAAGTGAGTATGTGAGTAGATAATGTAACCAATTGGAATCAGCCGATTGTAATCCTATCCGATAGCCAGGCTGCCATTAAAGCACTGAGTTCATAAATCATTACTTCAAAAATGGTATGGGAATGCTTTGGCAAACTCAATAACCAGACATGTGCTTTAGAAAATCCTACCAGGAATGAGATATGATCTTCCTCTCATGGGAGATCATAACCAGAAAAGATTTCAAGCGTGCGTCAGTTTAAGTGAAATAGGCTCCGTTTGCTCAGTATAGTGCAATGTAGATTCAGGGGACACTTAAAGAAGCTGAGCTTAGAACACGATAGCACCTGCAGATTGTGTGGAAAAATGGAGAAGATTCAATACTCCTCACTTTCGATTCACCTCATAACGAACTGCGTAGCTATCATCCAGAGAAGATTCGGAAACCTGGTAGTTACATGACATTGGAAGAAGATAAACCTTTCCAAAACCTGAGATTCCTCAGAGATCTTAATCTGGAATGGGTGCTTGAGTAGTCTCACCCTTGGCACCAATGACGTGGCATAATATACTTCTTTTGGTCGCAGTGCATGTCAAATCAAGTTTAAAGAAATAACTGGTGTTGTTACCGAGGAAAATTGCGGAAATTTGCAAACAAAAGTACATAACGAATTTATCAATTGAATGTCGAGAAATAATAAAAGAAAAAACTGCTGCTTACCAACGTCTCGGCAAATTTATTGCTTTTCTCTGAATAAAAATGGGTTAACTAAGTTATAACTAAGTCCAACCAAAGTGGAATAACTAAATTAATTAAGTGAACTGTATCATCATAACTGATGAAAAGACAATGAATGTATTGAGCGTGACATGGGAGGTCGTGCGTTGTTTGGAAGCAAAATAGTGGCGCCTCGATGAAGCTGGTAATGGAACTCTTTAGTCAAGCTTTAGTGCAGCGGATTTGGTGGTAAGTAGTTCCTTAAAACATATATTTTTGATGAAAAATCAATTTCAAAAATTTGACTCCCGCAATACTTCCTGGTATTGCGATACTTACGTATAGCTATACTTCCTGGTATAGCAATAATAGAAAATAATTATATATTTCTTTATATAAGTTAGTCGTGACTGAAGTATACGTCTCAATAAGGAAATATGAGTGTTTGATAAAAAATGTTCCAGATAAGTTAAATGTCTCTACAAAATAAATTACTTTAGAATGAATTCATTAAGCCAGGGAAATTCTTCTCATATTATCTTTGAATTCTGTGAACGTTGAACTTCCTTAGTAACCAATTTTAAGCAAATATCCCTAAAGCGGGAGAAGTAAATTAAAAAGCCATATTATAAAAGTCACTTAATTCTGTAGCGCTCTCAAATAATAATTTGGAAGACAATCCTCTCGACATTTCAAGTAAGAAACCAATTCAACATTCTTGTAAAGATAGAGAATTCTCTGAATATTCAACCGTACTTAACCCTAATGTTTGAGTCAGGCGGTTTTCTTTGGAGGTATTACAATAATTTTAGAAATATAAATTGGCCTTTTTTAATTATAAGACCGTATTTAAAATCAAACATTTCTGATAAAATATAATTAAACCTCTCCTACCGAAATGGGATTATGTAGTGTTTTGTTTGAATCGAACTGTGTCCTTAGATTTTCTAGTACAAGCTGTTTCATTTTTGGCCAGTAAGTACTTAAAAGTCAGTTGGAACTGAGGGTGAGAAGGGCACTCCAAGATGTAAGATAAAAATATTTAATTTAGAGTGGAGGGAGTACAGTATGCAATATGATTTTCATACATTAAACCCTTAAAACTGGAAATGCCATTAAGTTTTATTCGGGTCCACATTTAAGCAAATACTCTTTTCTCAGATTTCTTTTAATATTTTTAAATTTTCTTGGACAGAAATTCATCTGGAAGTTAACAACACATTTTTGTGTGTTGTGGTGGTTGGTTCCGCAGTGCTGGAAAGCATCAGAGACATTTTTTTGTGCTTAAAGAATCATTGTACACATCTTTAGTTTTTAATTAATAGAAGACTGGTTAAATTATTACTAAAGAATGAAAGTAATTATTGGACAATATCTGTATACATAAAGAAAACAGTAGAGGGCTTAATGTCTCGTCCTGCAAGAACCCTTTAGTTTTAAAAATATCTTTGGAAAGAACATCTTCGTAGGGAACATCACTGAGGCGTTACATATAAATTTTTATTTTTTTTAACTTTTTCGGTTTATATCTTAAATTTATAAACATATGCACAAATATATATTTTTTCAGGCGGCCTAATGACTAATTATTGGACGGAAGCGGATGTTAAGCATTGTATTTAATGGATGATTGTGCGAATCGCCAGCTCTTTTATGATCAATAGAAACTGTTGGTCAGGAAGTCTAAAATTTGTAAATTTCTTTATCATAATTACCTTTCATTAACGAATATTATTCTTTGTAAGTTTTATTAGCTGTAGATCTTACCATTTAAACAGTTCGCAGCTTCAATAAGACATATCCATCTTTCTTATTTATGCTTCTATTATTTAAATGACTGTCCACATTCTTGACATCCGTTTATACATTTGCACGACCAATTTGTGAAATTCGTATCATAAATATGGATTGTTTGATTGATAAAGGGGAGGCGATCCTCGTTCCAACGCGACCGACCCACACTGAAAGATCTATTGTGGCTCCCCTATGGTTATAGCACATCCATCAGCTTCTAAATAGGCTTAAATAGACCGTCATGACGCTTCATAGCTTTGGGGATTGCTTGTTCCTAGTTGAAAAACCTTGTCCTCATCAGGCTGGCACACTCACTGGGGATGTGTACCGGGGTTTCTTTTTTGGCCTTACAGAATCGTCATAGCGTGTTGTCTGCAAGTGGTAGAGCTTAGATATACAGATAGGCAATAATGCTAATGGACGGTTAATAATGAAGGATCAGACGCCTCCCAATGCTCGTCCCAAGAGTTGTGTCCTTATTCTAAGCGAAAAGTCTACCTACGCCAGTATGTTTCCTTCAGCCGGTTTGGCTTTCTCCATTGCAAAAACCAATAACTTTAAAGAGCATTGGACTATTTTTTCTTTTTAAATTGCTTAATTTGAGAAGAAGTACTGCGTTTTCCAAATTGAAAATATATGTATATGTATGAGTGGGACACTACCTCCAAAACAAGATATAACCAAACTCGAATGTTAAATTTGTTTGTTTTCGAGATTTTCTCGAAAATTGTTTCAAACGATTTTCTTCAAATTTCGCTTAGTATTCCTTAAATGGAGAACTATCATTTTCAATTGAAACATTTAAATTTAAACATTTTTTCGGTTATATTTTTAGTGGTATTTTGAAGTGTATACCGTTATATGTTTTACTTGTGGTGGCTTGGTGGCTTGGTGACTTGGTGGTGGTTGGTGGCATTGTGCCCTGAAAAACCAATGAAAGATCAGTAAAAATTCCAAATTTGCAGAAAATTGACCGTTAGAATTGTAATCATTGCTGCAAGAGAAAGTCATAAGAGAGTTTCATAACTGATTTGTTTTTTTTTAATTTTTATTCTTTCATACAGATAATTTCATCAGTATTGTATAAAAAAAATATTAAAAAGGAAATATATATTGAAGAAAATATGGGAAGAAATATTGTTTAATAATAAAGAGTGAGCAATGGACGGAACTGAATAAGAGATGACATTTTAAAATGAACAGTATTGAAAATTGTAGTGCTAAAGTCGTCCGTCACACCGTTTTTTATCGAACGTTAGAGGGTTGGTGAACAACTTCGAGTGGTGATGCTTTCTCCCTACTGAGAAGTCCACCGCCCCTCCCCTATAAAAGCACCCTTCCTTTTTGTTTTTCATTCCAATCTTAAATAATAGTGCAATAACTAAGTAAAAGTGGCGGAGAACTCATGAATGTAGCAGGCCTTCTATGGTCTTCCCCCAATCAATTTATTATTAAATTTTAGTGTCTCAAAGATTATTAAATGAAGAGTCAAGATTTAAACGAGAGAAAAAAAAAATGTTTAAAGAAGTATTGTTTGAAAAGATGGAAGTAAAATGAAAGAGAGTTGATAATAATTGAAAATTATTTACCCAATTAAAACATTTCTTTTTGCTAAAAATTAATTGATTCCAATGAATAGATTCAGATACAAGTAAAGTAAAACATGAACTTCATTAAATTATAGTTTCCTTCTTAATTAATGACTGGATGTAGGTTATAGAACCAAATAGTATATTATATATTTATATAATTTTGTATATATTATTAATTTTTGGCGCAGAATAATGTTTGACCAATCTCCAGGCTAAAATTGAAAATAGTTGAAATTATATTATATTTCATTATAATAAAAATAGCATTGTATTTACAAAATGAGTAACATATGTCAGCCCGACAAACAGGTATGTATTATGAACCACAAATTTGTAGTGAGGAACGATAGAACAAGAATAGTAATTTTCTATTTCACGCGAAAGTTATGGTCGATTTCGATCAATACTTGTATGAGGGTAATCCGGAAAGTAGGGTTATAAGGCGCGTAGTTCTCGTAAGGAAATGTTTTTATCAAAGTTGGTATCACTGCTGTGTAGTGGCGCAAGCCAGCTGAAGTGAACGAGCAGTGCCGGAAGTTAGTAGGTTCCCAACTCTCGTTGTGCTGAAGGGTAATGATGAGCATCCGCATTCCGTTTCCCGCCAAGTTCGAATTGCGCGCTATACTACGCTACCTGAATGCAAAGGGTGTGAGCGCCGCTGTGATTGATCGCGAAATCGTATCAGTTTATGGGGAGAGCATTATGTCAAGTCCACATGCGACAAAATGGGTATGGAAGTTCAATTTTGGAAGAGCGGAAATTCACAATAAAGAGAGACGTGGACGGCCGTACGTGGTGAATGATGAGCTGGTGCAAATCGCCGTTTGACTGTTAATGACCTGCGCGTACTTTGTCCTGAAATTTCATATCAATTGGGATATCGTAAGTTGTGTGCAAGATGGGGGCCAAAGAAGCTTACTGAAAACACAATATCAACAGAGTCAGAGCCGTGCGAGAGTTTCTTGAGCGATTGAAGGCGAGACTTTCCTCGACTCTATAGTGAAGCGAGATGAAACTTGGGTTTACCACCATGCCCCAGAGAGCAAACGACAATCAATACAGTGGCATCATACCTATTCTCCATCAGCAAAAAAATTCATAGCTCAGAAATCAGTTCAAAAAGTCATGGCGACAGTTTTCTAGGACAGAAAAGGGGTTCTCCTCGTCGAATTTTTGCAGAAAGGTGAAACAGTTAACAAGATCTGTGAGACCCTCAAGAAATTTTGCAGAGCTATATACTTGGGACACTGACGAAGGGAGTCTGTCCGTCACACCTCTTGCAACACCAGAGTTGTTGACCTCATTTGTAGGATGTTTTAAACCACCCCCTTGCAGCCACGATCTCGCATCTAGCGACTAACCTCTCTTCACTAAATTGAAGGAACATCTGTGTAGAAAACACTGGATGAAAATCAAAGTGGAGAAGTAGCTAAAATCCGTGGCGTGAAACCACGGTTGACAAAATGTAAATTGAAGTAAATAGTGATTATGTGAAAAAATAATGTAATACCTATACTATAATCCTCGTAGCTAATCCCTGTTTTAAATTAATAACATTTGAATGATATTTACAATTTTTTGTTTGAAAAATAAAAGTGGTGTGCCAATTTTGAGTAGCAATGGATGTAGATGTTTTGATCATACATAAAAACAACATCGGTAGACAATCATCAAAATCCCCTTCTTTGGGAACGACCAAAAGTAATTGTACCAGAGAAAATGATTTTGGAGTTTGCTTGAAACCTTCGGGTCGGATTTACTGAAGTAGTCGAAGTTATAAAAGTGGAATATCAAAATTTTAAACATTCTGATATTATTTTATTTGGAGTTAAGATGTTTTCCAAACTTAATGACATATGTACAGAGCATTCTTTTTAAAAAAAACCCTGTTCTTAACTTTGGAGAAACTCAAAAAATATTTGTGGAGAAACTTAAAGTTGATTTACAACAATTCAATTAGATTTCCATGATTTGATTTCAATTTGATTTTGGAATTTAAGGTTGCTTTATGAGCAATAGACTAAAGGGTATTGGCTATTTAAATAGTTACTTTTTTTTAATGACTGGGGCATACATTGTAATGGGTAAATGGAATATTAGTTACACTTCTTGTCCACCATATATTTGCTCTCCTTACAAGCGTAGTTTATCCAGAGAATACGTGACTTTCAGCGTAGTATCATTGTGGAAAACTTATAGAGGATAGATAGAAAAAAAAATAAATAACAAGTGCCAGTCAGAACTTTAAGGATGATGAAACGTATATAATATAACAAACAGTGGCTCTGAAAAAAGTGTTTGTATGTGCGTTGTATGTGTTTTTTATACGTCAGAGTCGTGTTTAAGATATGCACGTACTTTGTATCTGACCACATTAGATGGCCAAACTTATACCTAAGCTAATAGTAATGAGTAAACCAATCTGTGTATTCTTCTTTCCTTTTTCTCTCACTCTCTCTCTCTCTCCAATGCCTCCTTTATTGTAAGGAATAGTGAAATAGTGGGGGAATAATTGGTAAGAGAGATATGTAAAAGGAACGTAATGTTTGGAAGGTAGAAGAAGGTTCATCTTTGTTTTGTTGTAAAGGAAGGAAAGCGTTTCAGTGTGGAGGGCGGCACACATACATCGGCTCCCAAGCCTATACAACAATCGATCGATATTATACATCAACTTCCACCCGGCAAACTCTGTCTCTTTCACTTTGCCATACTGCAATCTACACCAGGTTTCGAAGCTTGAATCATTCTTATTCACTCCCACTGTCGACCACTCTCTCACGTCTACCTCTGCTTTGCCAACAACCCTTTCTTCATACTTTTCTCCCAATTTCTCATTCTCGACTCTTACTCAATTCTCGCACAAGCTGTATTATTCCAACTCCTATTTTTATTTGCTACCCCTTTTCACAACCTTCCAAAGGTTCCATCATACCCCTATATTTAGATAAGTGGTATACTCCAACGGCAAAGTTTTTATTTTATTTTTTTTTGTTTTGGTTCTTCACATTTTCTGAATTCATTTCATCAAATAAAACCTTTCAAAACATTTCTATCTTTTATTATATATATATGAAATACATTTAATGACTTTCATTTATAAAACTAAAACAAATTTTAACATGAAACTTATACAATTCATTTAATTGTCCAATTTCATTCAATCGTACTGTATAATCAAATATTTTTTTATTTTTTTATTTTTTAAATTTAAGGCGTCTTAACATCTGTGGTCATTTGGGCCCGGAGCCTTCTCAGTGCACTGCCGGCCTCCGGACAGTGTTCTCCCGTTACAGACAACACTGTCCATCACCGGACAGTGAGCTGTAGGGGCTCCTAGGAAGAGAAAATCTAAGGGTAGCACGACTGGATTCGAACCCGTGATCTCCGCGTTACTAGTCCAGCGCGCTCCCACTGAGCTAATCCCTTCCCTATAATCAAATATAAAAGAACTTATATGGTTATGGTCACAACTCCTTCAGGTTACCATTGGATTTCTTCAAGTTTCTTGAGAAAAGTGAAAAAAAATCATTGTGAAGAAAAAACTCTGTTGTGAAGCACGCACATCTGCACTTTCTCTAACTGCAATTTACATAGTTATAATTTTGATTAATTCCCTTCAAAGTTATAATTTTTGCTAAATTTTTAATTGACATCAATGTTGTATAAATGTGCGAATTAAAACAATTTTTTTTTTTAAAGCAAGCATAACAACATCTCTCCCTTTCCAAAACCCATCTTAAATGAATTTTAATTTCCATTAATATTTATTAGATGATAGAATAATATAATCAATTAAAATAGTAGTTTAGTGCAAAAACGCTAACTCTCTCCTAAAAATCGTCTTAATTGAATTTTTCTGGAAAAACTGTTTTAGATGAAAGTTGTAGCTCTTTTAAAGGAAATCGTTGTAGCTATTTTTGAGAAAATTGCAAAAAAAAAAAAAAACGGAAAAAACCAGTCAGTACAGTAGCACTTTCGGTTGGGAAATTTTGATAGGATAAACTTCACATTCTGATGGTTGGTTGAGAAATTGACAAATTTTCTGAAAAGTAGTAGTAATTTTCTAGAAGTTTGATTCACATCATGTTGTGATAATTGTAGTGATCAGCCAGATACAGCCTACTTGCAGACCGGAACTCAGTTACATACATTTTTCCGGAAATATATTTCATTTAGCAGTAATAGGTTTATGAAGAGGCGAGTTTAGCTCTGCAATACTAGCGCACTGGACATTAGCAACGCAGACGTCTCGGTTTAAAGTCAAGCAACGCTGCCTTTAGATTTTCTAGTCCGAGGAGCTTTTAATGTTCACTGTCCGGTGATACATAGCGTTATCTGTTACGTGAAAACACTTTTCCAGGAACATGTTGCGAATAAAAGTAATAGGTTTTTTTTTTTACGGATAGATAGCCATACGATGCTTAATGGAAAACGTTGGACCCATTTCCGGGAGAAAGCGCTAAAACCTGATAAAAAACCATTCAATAAAGTTGCACTTCTTTCAGTTTTAAGAGGAGTAAGGGAAAGTCATGTGAGTATTTCACACCAAATAGTTCTATTTATTGATTACTTTTTAACTATTAAAAAAAAAAAAAAGTGACACGATCACAATACGTACTTCAGGGAAGGGAATAGCTAAGTGAATAGCGTACTGGACTCCCACGCGGAGGATCCGGGTTCGAGTCCAGCTATGCTGCCCTTAGATTTTTTCTTCCTAGGAGCCTCTACAGCTCACTGTCCGGTGATGGACAGTATTGTCTGTAATAATAGAACACTGTCCGGAGGCCGGCAGTGCACTGAAAAGGCTCAGGACGCCAATGACTTTAGATGTTGACGCGTCTTAAATTAAAAAAAAAAAAAAAAAATACGTTCTAGGAGTAAGAGAAAGTAAAAATTTGGTGTGAAGCACACACGATTTTCTCTTATCGCTGTTATTTATATATAAAAATTATTTGGCCAATATTAGTTGAACCTCAAATTTTACTAATTTGTCTTAACTTAAATATAATAGACATGGTGGAGGGACAATTACCTACCCTGGCAGGTAGTAGTCCCCTTAGATTACACTGTAAACCTGAAGAAAACGTCAATAGCATTGAACCAAACCCATGTATTGAAATTTAATGCCACAAATTCCACAGAAGTATTTAGAATCAATTTTTTCGAAAAACTAATACAAATAAAAGTGTTAGGTTTGTATATGATGTTTGTGTAATGGAAGAAAGAAACTAAAGAAAATAAGAATTTTGAAAATAGTTTAGTGAAATAATCTTATGAATTTAGCTAGTTCAAATAGTGTATTTTAATGAAGGGGAAAGAGCCAGGTACTATAATTTAGGTCAATGCAAACCAAGAGACAAAGGGCAAGAAACAGTTAGGGTAACACAATAAAACTCCCCCCAGACATACCAGCATTATTTGAAAGAATTTGGACAGTCTGTTGTAGACATTCAAGCAGAACACTTGTTTTTCGCTCTCTTAGCATCAGTGCCTGTTCCGCAATATATTAATAAGTTTATACATTCTTTGCAAATAACTTGTAGTTATTATTTTAATAGAATATATTTATTGTTAGCAGTGGTTACTACTTTCTTATTTCTGATACTTCTCTCTCTTAAACATATATACTCACAAGCCCTTAACAAAACCGCTCAAGCTACTACAAGCTACCACTACACTATAATTCAACACACCAACAACATTACATTTGTGTGCAGTTAGCAATCCAGTTTTAAAGCAATTCGGTATAGTCTTTTTCAAGAAATTCAATAACACTCAAAAACCCATTCTGTAAAAACACACTTCCACTTAACTGATTTACTTCAAATTTGGAATTCTATTAATGCATTTAATAAAAAATATTCCTAATTATATAGGTAGTATTAGAACCATAGTACTGAAGTAGTACTTCACAGGAAATCTTAACGCTACTGTTTCCCCAGAATCCTCAAAAAAATCAATTTTCCACGGATAAATATTTCAAATAAAAGCGATAGATATACATACATATGTGTACTTATAGTATACAAAGTTAAAAGAAAATCGTTTGAGTCTTTTTCGAGAAAATCTCGAAAAACGGACAAAAATTATTCAGTAAGGTTGCACTTTCTCGTTGATGGATTTTGGCCGAAAATTTCATGTTTGGTACTATGGAAACAGAATACCAATTTTTAATTTCCTGGGACTCTTCATTTTGAGATATTTTGTTAAAACACACACACATACAAACACACACACACACACACACACACACATAAATTAGCCAAAAAAAACATTTTTTTGCGTAATCAGGAAACGTCAAAACATGTATTTCGAAAAACCTCAATTTAGAAAATTTGGCACTTCCGCAATACTTCCTCTATCTAAGAGAAAATAAATGGAACGTTTGAATTGACAATTGTTAAGTATACAATTTTTATTGTGAGATGTTAGCGTAATACTGGTTGTGTTCCCCACTTAAGTTCATACAAACACTTCAATTCTCCTCCATAGTTATTTCTTAAGCAACAGGTTGTAACACAAGTTATGCTGGTGCTTTATATATTGTGAAGATCGCTTGAAGTACCTGCTTCTTATGTTACTAACATCCTCTAACATATTAATAGCATCACACTATTTTTAAAAATAATATGCCAAAATAGAAGTCCAGTTAAGATAATATAAAATTTTAACTTAATAAATAAATTGAGAAAATGAGGGTTTAAATTATGATTTTTCTTGTATCAAATTAACATTTGTATCAAAATTGGTGGAACTAAACTTTCCCAATTAAGCGTAAAAGCTTTTATCTTATTCGACGAAATCTATTGAACTGAAACAAATAGTATATGTAATATATATTATTATGAATCGTGTTCATCTATAAAAAAAAAAAAAAAAAAAAATGAACAAATAATTATATACGGCTTAAAGTTTTCCGTCAGCCAGAAATTGTGTTTAGCGAAAAATATTTATACCCTGCTTGTATGTAGAACATATGTATTAATAAACAAAATATTAAAGAAAACACAATTGTAATAATAAAAATAATATTAATAACGATTAATAGTAATAGCAATAATAAAATTACAAGAAGAAAATAAGAAATATAGAAAAACCTGTTGTTGCGGAATTCATGATAAAAAAAAAACATAAATAAATAGATAAATCAAATTCCAGAATAAGTTTATTACTGTATAGCCAGGCCGAGCGAGTAAAATTTATAAGTGGTTTGCAATCTGCTGAATTTAAAAGAGTTCTTAAAGAAGGGTCCTTTAAAGAGGTACACCAAGGAAACTAACTCGAATTTCCGCCAAAATAGGACATACTGCCAAAAAATTGACTATGTCGTCTCTAGTCTTGAGATTACATAGAGAACATTCCTCACACTCCTTCTCTGTCTCTCTCTCTCTCTCTCTGACAGTTCCCACCCATGATATAAAATTTAAATACAGTATTCGCCTCATTTTAAACAGCCATCGTAACTCATGCAAATCTAACGCAGAAGTGACTTTATTGAACTGCTTATCCATTCTTGTCGGATGTTATTATTTTTACCAGAAAGCAAAATAGTTTTAAAATATTCCAAGATACGACATGACCAAATCCTAAAGCTGGTTTTCCAAAATCGTCATTAACTCTCTCATTCACTCTTTTCAATAACTGAATAATTTTGGTCCTCAGTGCCGGATCATAGCTGAGATATTATTTATCACTGACTCTTCTTTTGCTTGCACAATGCAATGAGTGTTCTGATCTGGAACTTTATAGTAAAAGTCAACATTTCTATAAAGTTTTTTCAAATTTAACGGAAATTGGATTAAAATACGAAATCGGTCAGCATCAAAGAAAATCATGCAGATGGTAGGCATGATAGCATGATTATTCAAATATTTTCTAGCAGTGATAAGTCCTGTATAATTTATGAACTAAATTAGAGTTATAAACTTAATAAAGTGTTTGTGTTTCTTGCCTGTGAAATAGAGTACATACAGAATACAATGCTCTAAGGAAGCGAAACATGGACTCTTTGCTCACAAGAAATAAGGAAGCTACCGTCCACCAAAATGGATTTCCGTTGTCGGGCGGCGAGAAAGTCTAGAGGGGAGAGAGTCAGAAATGAAGGTATTCGGGAAATAATGGACACCAAGAAGACTGTGTTGGAATGCATTGCTGAAAGAAGATTACGATGGTATGGACAGATAAGGAGAATGCAGGATGAAAGATTGCCAAATAAAATTTTGGAGTGGGAACCGTAAAGAAGAGGAAAGAGAGGGCGACCAAGACTTGCATGGAAAAAAGCAGTCGAGAAAGATATGGCAGGATATGGACTGACGGAGGAGGACGCTTTAGATAGAGAGAAATGCAGAACATATTTTTAATCCCTAAATTTTCCTTTTTCGTCTGCAATTCGGGAAAAATCCTGGGGGAAAAAAATACGAGTTCAATTTTGTACGTGAAAGAATTTGAACAGCTTTCAATATCTTAACTCAGCAAAATATCAGGTCAAAATACTCTGATTTCTATACTATATGCTGTATGCTATCCAAAGCGTCTCTGGATCCTTATAGCTATCCAAAGAAGAAAACAACAATAAGCTGGATCTAGGACAAAAAAAAAATCGGATCTGATCCCAATCGACCTATGATTCACAGCCACCGAGGAAAGCAGGCAATAACCTTAGAGGAAAATTGCCTTAAGCTTTTCTACAGACATTCTCTTCGACCATAGGTTCAGAACCTAAACTTCTTACAACCCAATCAATCTGTCATAAGATAGACTGTTTTTGCATTGTCTCGCGAACTCTAAAAAAGAAGGTCGGAGCATTAGTTAGAGACTCACCTTTTTAAATAATTCATTCGTCTTAGACAATTTATAAAATTAATCAGATGTATCTAATTAAATACCGACTCTAAATGTCATATATCTTTTTAATTGCCCCTATCTGAATCACTGCAAATGAACATTGTTACATGAAGAAAATATTTGATTGGGAAATATCGAGGATTAAATCCTGTCTGTAATTCATGAAGATTGCCCTCAGCGCCTATCCAAGCAGCCGATCTATTTTTCCGTAACAGACCTATAGTGAGTTTTATTCAGCGAAAGGTTTCAGATAATCTGTGCAATAAACATGAAGTCTTTAAAACAAACTAATTAAATTATAGACTGTATATTTTATTAGCTAATGAATAGATTTAAAAAAGGAATAGTAAATAAGCCTAGTTTTCTAACTAAAAGATTAAAATGACCCATAGTAAGACAGATTACATTTACTACCGCTATGGTCAGACCCTTTTTGTTTTGTTGGCCAGATTGAGGGATTGTTTTTGATAAAATCAACAAAAGAAAAAATAAAGAGAAGGAAAATGGTTTTCCTAAAGAAATAGACAATGAAGTATAGTCTAAAAGTGAAGAATAGAGCGGTCCCCCCACCTTGCTCAGATGTGGCTTGTCTGTTGCTGAATAAAGATAATTTGATGAAGGACCCACTGGCACGAAATGTTTTACAATGCTTGAAATCTCTCATGTAACACGTAAAGCTACATGTAGTTTTTACAAACAAACAGTAGTAGATGGAATTTACCTGTGAGTGTAAAAATAAGTTTACAGATTTCATTTATCTAAATTAAAAATAAACTAAAATATTGTTCAGACCTTAAAGGATAAAAGACAACTGTTCTTGTTAATTAATAAACCTCACTCTTCTTTGCTCAACTAGGGCATTTATTCAACGATCCAGTGAACTGAAAATAGAAGAGTATATTAGAGTAAATCCACTTCAAAACGATCACAAACGATTGAAACCAACAAATTTGAAAGACCAAGCGAAAACTCAAAATCCTAATCCATGAAGTATCCTTCCAACCAACCACCGATTTTCTTCAAATTTGAAGGTCTAGTAGTATTTCTAATGCGTATTAATATTGTTTAGATGACCGTACTATATACATTGTACTGAAGTAGCACTTTAGAAAAAACTGCTGTTCCCTCAGAATCCTCAAAAAATTAAATTTTCCTGGGATAGATTTTGTGCATAAAAGTGATAGGTGTTAACGTATACGAGGTTTAAAGAAAATTGTTAGAGCCGCTTTCGAGAAAATCGCCAAGACCTGAAAAATTCATATAGTATAGAACGCTCTTCCGATTGATGGATTTTCTCCGAAAACTACGTGCCAGATGCGGTGGTACTACCTAAACGATATACCAATAAAAAAAAACTGTATAAGACCCGGACAACAGTGGCGCTCACCAGCGGGAGTCACAAAAGAACTTTAAGGTCACAGGTGATTTTTGCTTTATAGCTACTCAGAATCAAAGAAAAAAAGAACCCTAAGATCGGGCATCCGGGTAACAGTGGCACTCATGGATGTCACAATATATCTTTTCGGTCGCAGGAGATTCCTAAAGACTCTTATGCCCTGACATCTGAATTATACAAACATTGTGTAACAAAACTTCGAATTTGCAATACCCTTGACTAAGTCTATTAAATATTTACTATTTTTTAATGCTTTTTTTTAATTTCTTTTCATTTCAAGAAGGATAACCGGAAATCATTTTTATTAATTTGTTGAAATTTGAAGTAATATGAGCCATTACAGGTAACGGCATTATCAACGGAGGAGAAAATGGGGCATAGCCCGAGGATGTAGTGTTTGTTTGTATAGGCGCATACAGTGCACTGTACATTACATCGCATTGATTTTCAACGATTTAATAATCGATTTTTCGAATCAATATGGATACAAGTATACGGACAATTCAGTAAAATTAGAAAAGGGTACGACTGAAATTGAAAATAGGATGTTAAATGTTTTATCACAGATTAACGCCTTCCAAATATCCTATCATATGGCTAACTACCTTCAAGTTGTAAAATACTTTCAAACAAATGGTTTGTTATAAAAACCGATATTTTGCCCATATTGCAATGGGCTTCTTCCGGGAACTGTGTGGGTAGATGTAGAACAAGCAGGAGAGGGACGGAACTTAACTTCCCCCATCCATTTTGTATATAGCTCTGGGCAGTGGGCAGTACTTTATTTCTTTCTCATGCATGTGATTGGCTGTTACAGACGACGATGTCTATGTCTACCCTCCCAGTAGCCAAAGTTGCAGCGTTGTTTTGGTTCTGGAAAACCGTTAATTATTTTTTTTTAGTTTTTCTCTTTATTTTAGGAATCTACATTATATTTAACCTGGACATGCGTAAATTCCATACAAATAAATACACTCGCAAAAATAAAAATCCATTTTCCAAAATTTTAGTGTTTATTACTTATTATGTTCAAGTAGGGTTCAGGTGGAAAAGGTACCAGGAAGTATCTACAATTCTGGGCACATTGTAGAGGCTATTTTTAGCCGGACCTATCAACTAGCTTTAGTTTCTTTAAACCAAAAACTACACCTTAAAATGAGGTCCACATTTATTCGTGTTTCATAATGAGCCCGGCCAGTTCCTTATTTCTTGCGGCTCGTTCAAACTGATTGGTTTCAACAGTTTGCTATTATCAGCAGCAACATTGTGGTCACTAGAAAGCATCGATGAGACAAATCGTTATTTTGAGCTAAGCTTTCTGGTGAAAATGGAATTGAAGAACTAAACCAAATACTATGGTAACCGCAAATTCTCACGCAAGGAATCAATTAATATAATATGAACGATTTTTGATTAAAATATCTCCATTAATTTTGTTGACAATGTATTGTTGAAATAAATAATAATATTTTGTGTTATATTTTACAATATAAAAGATACTGGATTAATTCAACATTATTAAATGCATATTTTATTTACATAATAAAAAAACAAAATTTTAATCAATTAAAATAAATAAAATACATTCTACTTTAAGTTTAAAATGAAAATATGGTATTAATATTACAGAGAAAACATATTTACAAAAATATAAAATTATTTATTCAAATAAAATATATGGTGTTAATTAATGGATACATTATAATATTTGAAAGTTCTAAATATTGTAATCCTGCTACGTTTGAAATTAATTAAAAAACATTGCCATTGATGTAAAAAAAAAAAACTCATTTTAATATATTAATTTAATTATAAAAGTGAAATAAATGTAAAATATACTTACTTTTGATTTTTGTACACAAATTAATATTTTTAAATGAACTCACATATGATAACGATATTTCATTATTGTAATATATATGTACATACTCGTATTAGACCGTGCACTGTGATGGTTGGCTTTCCAAAGTGGTATTTATTTTAAAATTTCCTCGGGAACGGCTTAAAAGACTTTCTTTACCCCTGGTACACTAACACTTAATATGTTTAACATAAAAGAATTTGTTTACCGTTGATGAATTATGTTATGAAGAAATTTGGTGAGGATCAGTCAAGAAAAAAACATTCAATTATGCCAACGTTTCGACAGAGTTTCCTTTCTTTATCAAAACTTTAATATATAGAGAGTCGTGAAGATGTGGAGAAAGAATTTTTAAAACTACACATTTGTTACATCGCAGATACATAAAAAAGAATATTTAAAGTTACTAATGTCTTGTCTGAAATCATATACAGAAATCCAAAGTGACTGTAGATGATTTAAGACAAGACACTAGTAACTTTCAATTTTCCTTTTTATGTTTCTGCGATATAACAAATGTGTAGGTTTAAAAATTCTTTCTCCACTTCTTCACGATTCTCTATATATTAAAGCCTTGATAAAGACAGGAAACTATGTCGAAACTTTGGCTTAATTGAATGTTTTTTCTTGACCGATCCTCACTAAATTTCTCCATAATGTGTTTAACCTTAATTGCAATTTCTTTAAAGCTCTAAATAATCAATTATCTTCAAACATTGAATAATTACATTAATATTTTGTTGACTTTAAATTATAAAACTGGAGGAATCTATTAAACAATAAAGTGATAATTGGTATTATATTAATATTACTGCTATTATTAGTTAATTATTATTAATATTTGTGATATTATTTTCTCCTCCAATAGTGTACACTGATTTCTTGTAATTATACGGTAGATTAAATTGAATCAATATTAGTATCCAATTATTGTATAGATAAATAAAAAGCTTTATTACAAATTTACATGTTATATGTACAATAATAATAAATAGAAGTTCCAATGTATATTAACATTATAACCTTACTATTGTTTATTAATGATGCAATTATTGTATATTATTTATTACAAAAACATTAGTAAAACGACCTTTCGGCCTATGAGGCCATTTTATAAGCTTTATGGCTTTAATAATTTGCATAAGATAGTTAAATAAGGAGTTATTCTTAATGCAATACGATAAATTTTTTTTTTGTAAAAGTTTAATCTGTATGATGGATGACATTGTATAAGGGCATTTATGGGGGAGGGGTGGGGTTAGATTTTCATTTAAACTTCCTATATAAACTACGCATACAAAGATCTACAACTTTTATTTAAAACATTTCTTTAAGAACATTCATTTAAGGGCCTTTTAGTGAATGGGTGGGGGTTATGTTTTTCTTTAAAGTGCTATCATAGTTGATTATAAAATTCTATCATCCAAACAAAATTAAGTAGAAATAAATTGATGGCCAAAATCCGAGTTTCAAGTAAATTAGTAAACCGGAAGTGCGCTTTTACTGAACAGTTTTTTCATTTTCGTCGAATTTCATTAAATTTGGTACACTAACTACAAAATTTGTCAATTATAATTTTGAGAACTGGAGTAAGAGAAAGTTGTGTCATACCAGATTTTTTTTTTATATATTTAGTTGATATATCTAGTTTAAAGAAAAATTGTTGCAGCTGTTTTCGAGAAAAAGAAAGGATAAAATTCAGTAAAGTGATAGATAGATATATTTCCAAGTTTGGTCCCATTTTGAGTGTTTTTTATTTATTTTTGAGTTATACTCAGCACACACAGATCAGTTTTCAAAAATAATTTTTCATATTCACGGATCAGCGTGTGTATAGTGATTTTGCTCTGTGCCAGTCTGAATTATCGTGCTGTATAATCAAGATAAGCAAGTATAATCAAGGCAGCCGAACCCCGGCAGTCGAAATGACAAAAAAAGAAGAAGATACGGCCGTAGGCTCTCGCTGAAACAAACTGCGATGTCGAACCTCACTTAAATTCGCCATCAAATTGTTCTTGTTTAGCAATATGTTCATCCTGATTAAAAAAAAGAAAAGTTCTGTTTAAGGAAATCATTACGTTCAATTCATCCAAAGTTATACAGGCCAATTTCTAAAAATCACTTTTTCGGACTCATGGACCCTTATAGAAAACATAGTTCCCATTAAAACATATTTTTCAAAATTTAACACGAACGCCATACTTCTATTTGCAAGAGGTACAAGAAAGTAACAATCCAATCTTCTTTGTGAATTATTATTATTTTTTTTTTTAAAGTTGATAGCTCATGATAAAGGAAAAGAATTAAGGAAGTTAGAGAAAAAAAAAAAAAAAACACCGACCATAACTTCTTATTAGCAACACGCGAGATGGCTTTACACATGGCACACTTGCGATTACTGTTTATACCACAATATCCTCTGCAGATACAAATATGAGCTTA
Source organism: Triatoma infestans (assembly GCA_011037195.1). Lineage (NCBI taxonomy): Eukaryota > Metazoa > Arthropoda > Insecta > Hemiptera > Reduviidae > Triatoma > Triatoma infestans. The sequence goes on from JAAEAF010000486.1 coordinate 108,647, forward strand.
TTATTAAAGTACTCTTTATATATAATCAACCTTATATTTTAGCCATCTGTTCTGTATCTTATATAATTATTAACTTTATTTGTATCAACCGCACTTTCATGCTAAAGTGAAATATTTCTAAATTTATAGATAGATGGATACTAGTCTTTTATTTTGCAAAATACAAGATGTTTTTACAATACAAATTGAAAACAAAAAGACATAACTTAATTAAAAGATTAACGATTGGTCTAAAGGCGATCTGCGGGGTTGTTGTTTATAGATTGATATTAATAAATAATACATAATTCTATGAAACTAAATCAAAGAAGTATACTAATATTTCACAAATTAAAAAAAAATTGATTCTTGTCTAAATATTATTCCAAATTAATTTTTATATACATGCAATCCCCTCCCCCACGTTTCCTGATATTCACAGCACTACATCGTATGACAGCGAATTTGTTGGATACCTGGAGATATTGACATGATCCTGGAAAAAATAAAAGTTGTGAGAATCCTTCCAATAAGAGGTAATCCCTTTTAATTAAGGAGGAGGCTTAATTATTGTGGAAGTTCCGGGGCCAGCGACGTTTTAATCTTCTGAAATGATTATCGGGGATGGGTGGGTGAGGACATTCTTTGGATAATAGTGTTAGGATGGGCAGATGTGGAATCATGGAAATTTTATTCAGTGCACTGCATTAAATTTTCATTATTTAGCGCATCCTAGTTTTCTAAACTAGTTCCACGGAACACCATTGTTCCTTGAAAGATAACAAGGTGTTTAGTGATAAAACTAGAATTAGTTTGAAACTTGTTTATAACTCAGACGATCCCCCTCACTTAGACCGAGATTCATCGATTATACAATTACAGTGGACAGTTGAAAGTCAACTGATTTTAATCATTGTATAAGACATTATGAAAATCTACAATTATTGAAGACAAGCAAACATTTAATACAAATCTGGTTTGAAACTTTCTCTTACTCCTGTTCTCAAAATTATTATTGACAAATGTTATAGTTTGTGTATTAGATTTAACGAAATTCGTCGAAAATTGAAAAAAACAGTTCAGAAAAAGCACACTTCCGGTTTACTAATTTTATAAAAACTCAGAATTTTGGCCATCTATTTATTTCTAATTAATTTTGTTTGGATGATAGAACTGTATAATCAACTATGATAGCAATTTAGAGGAAGCTGTAACTCCACACCTCCCCTAAAAGTGCCCTTAAATTAATTTTCCCAGAGAAACGTTTTAAATAAATGATGTAGATCTTTGCATGTTTAGTTTATATATGAAGTTTCAAGAAAATCGTCAGAGCCGTTGTTGAGAAAATCGCGAAAAAGTGAAGAAATCATTTAGTAAAGTGTTAAAATAAACGCACTTCCTGTAATCCGATTTTGTTCAACTCAGAATTTCAACAACATATTTCATTCTAATTAACATCATTAAGAAGGCAGAATTGCCTAATAAACTGAAATAGCACTTTAGATGAAAACCTGACCCCATCCCTCCCCCGGAAGTGCCCTTAAATGAATTTTTCCGGAGAAATATTTAAAATAAAAGTTGCAGCTCTTTGTATATGTAGTTGATACGCCATGTTTAATGAAAATCGTTGGAGCCATTTTTGAGAAAATTGCAAGTGTTACTTCCGGTTGAGGAATTTTAACAGGTAACGCACCGTCAGATCCCATGGTGATACCTAAACGTAATATCAAGTTTCCACTTTCTACGGTTTTTCGTTTTTGAGCTATGCTGTTCACATACACACACAGAGACTATTTGCTAGAAACCACTTTTTTGGACTCAGGGGACTTCAAAACGGATATTTCCGGTAAAAACTCGATATCGAAACTTTGACACGATCACAATACTTCCTCTCTAGGAGTAACAGGAAGTAAAAATTACAAGTAGCAAGATTTTTTGTCACTTAAATCTTGTAAAACTGCATTAAGAAAAAAGCGTGGGAGGGTTACACATAAGATTTTTTCAAATATTTTGTTTTAGATAATCAAAATTTTAAATAAGTATTTTTGTTTACCTAACGCTTAAATTTATTCGATTAATTTCTCTATTATTAATATCTAATTACCCTATAACAATAACCAAAGTGTTCTGTACAAATTTCACGATAAGAGACATGTTGCTTTATAAGAAAAGTTTAGGAAAGATCGATTTTTAGCGTATAATCCATATTCAAATAATTGACATGGTTTCTTTTAAGTTTGCACCTGTTAACCAAGTTTTTACAGCTAATCATTTACAAGAGTTTCAATTTTGATTTAAGTGTTATAGTCAAAAGATTTATTGGAATCATATATTCTTTCGAATATCCTCTATTATTTATTAAATAAAAATATATATATATAATAAATTATTAGCATAAATGAAATAATACAACAAAAATACTGCATTTTACTGAAATAAACTAAACGAAAAAAGTTACATCCTTTTATAACTTGGGTGAAAATATATTCTTTCTGAGACAACGTCACCTCCCGTAATTTAATATTTTATATTCAGAGTGAATACTTTATCTCACCAAAATAAGCTCTTTCTTTTCATTTATTTATTTATTTATTTTATTTTTATTTTTCACTGAATTCCTTTTCCACTTCTTTATTCCGTCTAATAGTAATATTTATTTCCTTAAAATATCTGATATTTAAAATATTTGAAAAATAAAATGAATTCTGAAGAAAGAAGTGTATTTGAAAAAATTTTATCTTGAAAGACAATGAATATATTTTTTTAACATTTTATTAATTATGTTATTAATAATAATAACAGCAGAGATTTTTTATATGATAGACTGTTTCATTTATTTAAATCCGATCGATTTCGGGCATTTGCACATCTTCAAAATGTCTTTGGGGTAGCTATATGTTTGGGGTAGAATATATGAGGTAGCTATATAAGTCTTGATAAACAATATGATTTGAAAGACTTGTAGAGGGCAAAATCAATTTACACATGTTTTGGGGTAGTGTTATATGGCCAAACTGGGTTTATGGGACCAGTTTGGCCATATATGGCTAACCCCACATGTTGCTCCCATTTCTAAAAGATCATTTTATTTATAAAGTCATTTAAAAATGGTAACATCAATGAATAGAATCATCAGACAATTTATAGAGATATTATATAATTTTATCAAAATTACGTTATAGAGTTGTAATTAGATAATTTATTTATACTATCTTATTATTGTTATTCGTCCGTGGGGATGCGCTAACCCCTACACTATCCAAAAACCCACGGGGCCCCCATAAAGACTCCAGCCCCCAAAGAACAACATATCGAGTCTAGAACTAAAATCCAGACCCTGATCTATCCATCTAAGATTCACAACAGCCCGAACAAATCGGATCATAACCATAAAGGAAAATAGCCTAAGCTATTCCACAGACATCCTGTTCCGGCCGAAGATCCTGAGCCGGATTCCAAGAAGTCTGTCATAAGATGGATGGTGTTTCTCCACCACAAAAATTGTACAAAAGAGGTCTGGCATGAGCCCAATTATGTAGCGGTGCCTCCTTAAACTATAATGCTCCAATCAGATAGTTGAGAGAGATCCGTAAAAGGCATAGCAATATCTCACTACTAACTCTATCTAGACAATCTAATGAGGATTTAGACTGCCGACAACGTACTGAACTCATCCATAATGATGAATTTTGTATATTGTCTTATTGTTGTGGTGATTTCCATGATAGTCTGCTTCATTTGGTGGCCATCGACTGGTTTTGGGCATACCTTTGCAAGCAAATTTTATTTATTCTTTCATTAATTTTTTTTTTGTGCGTGAATATATAAATGTCAAGGTCTAGAGATGTGGTCGGGTGTGGTTCATGTTTGTGTTTATAATAATAATAATTAAAATTAGTAATTACTTTTTCTTGGCGTTAAAAAAACAAAAAGAACATAACAATAAAACTAGCAGGTGATGGAATAAAATAGAGGAGGGTTAAATCATCATGGCATAGTTGCCCCAGCTGGAGTCAAAAGCAAGGATATAATTTACATTGAATATCAATAATGTATGATTTGTTTATTTGCCCTAAAGCTAAATAGAATATCTCGTTAGTAAAGGCATTGGCTAAGACATAAAGTAAAATGCAATATATACTCGTGTAAAATAAGATATAGCAAACCTTTTTTTAATTAAAATTATATTCTTGCAAAGATAAAACAATTAAAGTGCAAAACAAGAAATAAATTAATAGAACTAGAAATAAATAAAACAAAAATTCATAATGACGAATTTATATAAATTGAAATATAGGTTTTACTCACTTCATATAAAACAAAGTAGCAAAACAAAAATGTGAAAATATTAATAGAGATAATTATAATATTAAAGACAAAGTATTTTTAACATAAATAATAAGATTTATAAACTCAAAGTGGAGTCAGATTAACTTTATGCTGGCAGTGCACTTCAATCATCAGGGGCTTTTACATTCATTGGTGGAAGTTCGTGAAAGCAGAAAGCAAACATCTACTGCGGTTATTTTCATGGCTAAAGATTCAGGGGTTTCAGGCAAGGGCTCCAGAAATCTAAAGGCAGTCGTACGGCTTATATTTTACTTAAAGACTTGAAACTGGTACGCCAAGTAATAAGGACCCGGCTATGTTTAAAGTTCTAGGCTTGTAAAGTCAGTTCTATTTATTGACTGGACACGCTTGGGTAGCTAGTTATTTACAAAAAATAGATGGAACTTCTAGAACATTGTGTCAGCACAGTGACGATGTAGTTAGGGAAACAGTGTACCACTATGTAGGTCAGGGTCTCCGTTGTGCCAATGCTGGGTTCAGCATTTTTGGGAGGGCAATTTCCGCTTTCAAGGGAATGCTTAGCGGAGTTGGAGATACTGCAGGGCGACCGGTAGATTGCTGAAGCAAATCCTCAGGAGTAGCTTTCTTGTTGTTGTTTTTTTTTGCGTTGGGCGAGGCGATAAGAGCCAATTCAGGTAGCCAATTATAATTCAGGTAAATAATTATAATAATAAATGGTGAATTTGATGAAGCACCGCTACATTAATCCTCCTCAATGACTGAGAATGAACAAATCTGGTGTGAAACACTTACCCCCTTTCACTTACTGCAATTATCTAGTTATATTTCACTAATTCTCTTTAAAAATAACACATTCTAGACAAATTAGTTGTCTCTAGAATTTATATGAATAGGAGAATATAAATTTTATAAAACGGCTTTTCACTTTCTGTTATCCCTTAGTAACAGGAAGTATGTTTGAGGAAAGCATAACCTTCCTTCCACTCTTCCAATGAAATTTCTCAGAGAATATTTCAAACGGAAGTGATAGGTCTCTCTCTCTCTGTATGTGTAGTCAGTATACCAAGTATTATGCAACCCATCAGTGTTTTTATGGAGAAAATCGTAGAAAATGGAAAAACTGTTCTGTAAAGTCGCAACTTCCGTTCAACCTATCAATTCTTCAAACTTTCATTTTGTTTTTATCCTACGCCAGTATCTAGCCTTGCAGCCACATAACATCGTGCAACCCAGAATACAGCGTGGATGGCCTTCTATATACGTCGAATTTTTCAATGGAATTTGGTACTTCAAACTCAATAGCATTTTAGAGGAAAGCATAAAAGTTTCAAATAAGATGATATAACGCTTTATACGAGTATGTGTAGTTGATACGCTAGTTTAAAAGAAAATTGCTGGAGCCATTTTCGAGAAAATCTCAAAAAAGTAAAAAAAAAATCCATTCAATAAAATGATACTTCCGGTTGACCGATTGTCACCAAAACCTTAGTATCTAGAGCACCTGATTAAATTATCAAGTTTGAACATGCTGGGATTTTCCATTTTTGAGTTTTGAGTTGCCCATACACGCACATACACACAAACCAGTTTCTATAAACAACTTTTTCGGACTCAGGGAAACTCAAAACTTGGATTTCCAGTAAAAGTTCGACATCAGAAATTTGACACGATCGCAAAACTTCCTTTTAACATCAGTAAAAGAAAGTAAAAATCAAGAGCTATGTCGAACATTCAACTCTCTATTCTACGTTAACAGTTCCTGAGGAAGGACACCGAAACGTTGAATAAACTTTTAAAGATAAAGATTTTCCACTTTGGTGCCAGCAAACTTCCATCGTTTGAAAATCAAGTGATGAAAAATGAAAATTCAATAAGAATTGAAATAAAAAGAATAATAGTTGGGGAGAAATTGAAATTTATAAGAGCAGTTGCCTTGTATAATCTGTTGGATTAAAAGAAATACCAAAAATGTTTCAACCAGAATTGTATATTCTTAACGTAACAAATAAAACACATGACTAAATTGGTAAAAATTGGTGTGAGCATGTTTTGCGATGTGTGAGAGAAAATATGCCTCCATGAAAAGAGTATTGTTGCATAAATCTTTAGATAGATAAGAAGAAAGAACTATTAAGATGTGATAAATAAAGCAGCTAAGATTTAGGGCAGGAAGAGATCATTTTGAATGGAAGATGAAGCAGAGTCGCTATTAACGAATGCATAGAGAAAGAATAAAAGTTCGCTTCTTGGAAGAACAACACGAGTGAGAAAGTTCATTTGAATTCAATATGATAATCTGATTACCATATTATTTATTTATATAAATATTATTATAATATATTAAGCAATATGTAATATGAACAAATAATACCAGCATCGGAGCGTGCCGCCATCTTTTATGTATATGTAAATTATGGTATGTATATGAGCATTACTATATGATATAAGCTCCACCTGCTTTCAGTAGTTGCTTTAGTATTTGTAGAAGAAGAAGAAGAAGATGGAAGAAAACAAAATAAAAAATAAAAAAGAAACCTTTGGCTACAAACTAGGCGCGCATACATTGATTTATACGGTTGACTAGACATAAGGAATAACCGGAAGAATAAGAGGTTAAGTCTGCCAACCCCAAATATGTTGGTTTTGCCAAAGTCCTTCTATTCTCTTACATATATATACAGACACACGTATACACACACACACACAAACCTACTGATAAAACATTCTTACCATCTTTTTCTACGTCACTTCTCCAACACCTTCCCCACAGCGCGTACATTTCTAACCCGTTCTCTCTTATCCTCTTTTCCAAAAAACTCCAGCAGACGAGAAAAGAAGACATAGAATTTATGGTATATATATATATATATATATATACGCAGAGGTTGCCCACTTTGCTCCATTGTGTTTGCTTCAATAACCCGCATATGTTTTATGCAACACCCACCACCTTTACAATTCATCATTTCCACCTATATTGTTTAGTTTGGAGAGGAATACATTGTTGCCGCCAGCTGAAAGCGGTAAGTTCATGTTGGTTAAACTGTTTTACATGTTACAAAAGTAAACTTCCCACCAAATCATCCTTTTATTTATTTATTTATTATTATTTTTTTGCTCATTATTAATGCTGTAAGAAGTATTGCAGTCGTATAAATTGTGTATTGAGTTTTGACTGTTAATACCTATTTTGACGTTCTCTGATACGAAAAAAAATCTGGTGTGAAACACATACGACCTTTTAATACCACTTTATGTAAATGACAATTATTTTATTAGCTTTAAATGTAATAATAATAATAATAATAATAATAATAATAATAATAATAATAATAATAATATTGTGTATTTATTAAAGAAAATATGCTTTTACAAAGTTGATATACAAAATATGGCAATGGAATATTCTCCGTCTGCCAGAGTTGACAATATTTGTTTTCTATAATTTTTATTTGATATATTAATATTTTTATAATACTTGTAGTTATATTTATTGGTATACTATTTAAACTACTAACGGTTAAATACTAATAGGTTTTAAAGCATTTTAACTTAATGTAAAATGGATATGTGAGTGATACTTTAATAAGAAATTTAATAATTAAATTCTTGAACCAGTAGATCTCTATATTTTTTGGCGTATAACACATATTTATATATTGCCAGCTAATTAGGACCATTTAATACAGAAATCACTTCCTCCTCCGTTAAGAATTCTTTATTAAAATACTGTGTATGGTAAGGCTTTAAAATTGGGCATTTTGCTAAGAAATGAAAGCAATTTTCCATTGCTTTCAAATTACACAGTAAACACAAATGGGAAGAGCCTAATGATTATTTTAGAACCCATGGTTTATTATTTAAACTTAGAGCTTCTGCTTTTGTTTTAAAAATAGCACTGATTACATCTGTGTCATATTTTTCACTAAAATATGTGTTTTCACCTTATGAGAGGATAAGTTTTTTTTATATAAAAGATGACATTTTGCATTTGAGGCTCTTGACAAGTAATTATTTTTATTGGTTTCCTCAATGCGCGGCAGCAGCTCGTTCAGCCATTTTACCAAACCTCCTTGCCGCAAACAATCACAGACCCTACCATATATATTATACTTCTCTTCTAAAGCAATCAATTCTTTTAACCAGAATATCTTTTTAGACATCACTTCTTTCATTAATTTATTTGGAAGCCTATCAGCAGACATACTCGCAACTTTATTTAAATAATTACTAAGGAGCCTTAAAGTATATGGGCAAATTTCAGTGAAGCCAGATTCTAAAAACAAGGCATAATCAGGGGTAGAATTGGGTGTAAATAACAAACGCTTCAGGAAAAATCAGTTTAATTTTTCAACGGCATCATACCTTTTAAAGCCTCAAATTTCAGCCGCATAGCATAGCTAACAACCGCTCTGATCGCTGCAGGAAACACTTTCATTCTTGCTGATAACAGAACCCCTTTTTTCTTGATAAATGTCTTCCATGTGTTTAAAACGCGTAGTTTATCTTCAAAATGATTACTGAAATTTAATTGTGGTGTCAAAACTACTCCCAGATATTTATAATTATTTTTAACTTCAACTTGATCACCTCCCAACTTCCATTTTTCATCTTGAGCCGGCCTTCCTCCGTTTCTAAAAATGACAATTTTAGATTTTTGCAAATTTACTGTGAGATTCCAGAACTTTAAATGTAATTATATTTCTGAACATAAATATAGAGGTATCGGAAGGGACAAAAATCAACCTACCAACCCAGATTCAGAAGAATGTTTACATTCCATGTTTGAAAGAAATCGTTACATTCATTTTCAATAAACTTTCAAAAAAATTCAAAAACCTAATTTGTAAAGTCGTACTGTCTGTTAACCGATTTTATATAAATTTGGAATTCTATAAATGCTTTCTAATAAGCATTAATATTTTACTGATATTAAAACCGTTACATTATACTGATGAAGTAGCTTAGCTATAAAGTTTATCGCTACTGTCTCTCCCCTCAGAACCTCCAAAAAAATCAATTTTCAGGGGTAAATGTTCCAAGAAAATGGTAGATATTTATGTATGTACGAGGGTCATTCAATAAGTAACAAGACAAATCGCTGTAGCTCAAAAGAGATTTATTTAATCAATACAAAACTTTGGCTACTTTTCAACATTGTCTCCAGCAACATTTATACACTTGCCCCATCGTTCTTCTAATTTGTGTATGCCTCTGGCATCAAAATTCCTTGGGTTGATCTCGAAGCCACTTTTGCACCTGATTTTTAACTTCTTTATTGGATTGAATATGTTTCCCACGTAGAGCCTCTTTAAGGGGTCCAAATAATTGGAATCCGATGGGGCGAGGTGGGGGCTGTATTGGGGATGGGGAAGGATCTTCCATCCCCAGTTTTTGAAGTGTTTCTTGAGTTAACTGTGACGTGTGTGGGCGCGCGTTGTCATGGAGTAAAATCACGCCTTATTCAGCTTATTCTGAATAATGTTATGGACAGTTCCAACACTCACATGCACTTCTTCAGGTATCGGTTCAACAGTAATACGTCTGTTTTCCTGAATTAACGCGTTAATGCGCGATTCGAGGAAGGAAGTCGCAACTTCATCTGGTCGTCCACTTCTTTGCTCGCCATAGACACTTACACGGCCATTTTTAAACAGTTCACCCATTTGTAAACATTCGAACGGTTCAAACAATTATTCCCGTACACTTTCAACATTCTTTCGTGGATTTCACTACCTTTGATACCCTTTCCAACTAAAAATCTAATCACTGAGCGTTGTTCTTCCGAGGTGCAATGCTCGAGCGGACTCGCCATTGTTAACTGAATAAATTTGAGGTTATGCTGATCAAATACAAGGATGCCAACTTGGTGCACTGATTAAAAACTTGATTAAAAAAACCTGAGCTACAGCGATTTGTCTCGTTGCTTATTGAATGAACCTCGTAGATAGAATACGAAATTAAAGAAAATCATGGAGTCGTTTCCGGAAATAACTGAAACAAAAAATCATTAAAGAAGCACTTCCGGTTGATGGATTTTGTCTATTTTTCTATGAAACCTTCGTATCAAATACGGTTGTGGTACTAAACGAAAATTAGGGGTCAAGGGGGTTTTCCCCTTCACCTCCTATTCATCAGGACCGTCCGAACGCAGCATTTAGTATTACTGCATCCTTCAAGAGGTGACCCTGTTTATTACAGAATTCGGCGGACCTAGACCTGGACGTCGATAAAAGTCCCCGACGGAATAGGTGTACCCGTCGGTCATCCGAGGCGGTGTCCCTGGGGGCACCTCCCCCCAAAACAGGGTGTTATGCGTACCGTGCCCATGGAGGTTTGCATCCGGGGGGTAATACAGGCTGTATCATAACGGTGCCTCTCTGAAACCGGGCCAAATCAGGGAGTAATAAATGGCCTTGCTGTGTCAGGCGGGGCTCTGGCACAGTCGACTCAAGAATTCCCCAGCTCCTCGTGGGACCAGACATGGATACTAAACAAGAAGAGCAGAAGAGGAAGAAGAAAAAGAAGAGTCAGAAGACTGGGCGGGCAGGCGCCGTCGTACCACCTCGTGCAGCCCAGAGCACAAAGGAGCTCGCTCCTAGTGAAATGGATGTGCGGGTGGTACCTAGTACGAGTGGGATGAGCATTGCTCATCAGGCTGGACATGCACAGGTGGAGAAGCGGGCAATAACCGCTGTTGTGCATGCTGAGCATCGGACCCCTCAGGAGCAAGCTCCCAGGAGTAACGAAGGAACCGCTGGACCTGGTACCGCCAGGGCGAGCTGTGCTCGTCAGGCGGACCAGCCTCAGACGGGCAAGAAGGGTGAGGAAGGGAGCAAGAGGGCTCCAGTTCTTCCTCCTGGTGCAGGTAAGACGGCGGAGGCACCGGGAGGGAGAAAGATCCTCAAGTGGAAGAAGAGGACGCCGCCGCTGCCGCCTCCGGGACAACCGGGAGCGATGGATGACCCCCTGAGAAGAGGTCTCAGTGGGGCAGGCGTCAGATGGTACCTCCGCGCGCTCTCTGAGGGCATGAACCCTCAGGAGGCGAGGGCGGAGGCAGAGAAACACAGGGCACAAGAGAGGGGCAATAGCCCACCTCAACATGCCCAAGGTAAGCGGGAGAGGCACATTACACCTCCCGAGAAGAAGGATGTCAAGAGAAGGAGGGTGACTTCCTCCGATTCAGCTGCACTTGCTGGGCCCTCCTCGGCTGGGCGCCCTATCCCTCGCCAGTCTGGCCCCAGCTATGCTGGTGCAGTGCGGGTGGTAAGGGTGGGCGTGATGCCGAGGGGTTTTCCGGAGAGGGTGCTCAGTGCTGAGGATCTGTCAGCACTAGAAGAAGCGCTAGTAGAGGAAATATCCCTCAGGTGGGAGCATAAGCTCCATTTCGAGGCAATTCATTTCCGTCCAGGCCATGCTTTGGCTGGACTGTACAAACCAACAGACTGCAGACTGGGTGCATCAAAAGGCATCGACTTTGAGCACCTGGACGGGGGTAGAGCTGATAGCATGCTCGGGAGAAGATATCCCGAGGATGCACACTATTACGACGTTCTTCCCGCGTAGTGAAGGCAAGGGCATAGAGAAGATATTATCTATCGTCACTGCCCAGAACGAAGGACTGAACACGATGGCGTGGAAAGTCCTTAGCTGTAAGGAGGAGAACTCGGGCCTCGTACTGACTGCCGGCATTGACGGCCAATCGTATGAGGCACTGAGGAGGGAGGGGTACCAGATTAGGTACCGTTTTGGTAAACTCCCTGTTAGAGGACTTAGGAAGTCCGAGGATGAGGCGGGCATGAAAGAGCATCAAGCTCCTTCGCCCTCCACCCTAGATGAAGTAACACCGTGGGATTGCTCCCCGGAGAAGGCCCAACGAAGGGAGAGCCTGGGAGATGTGGATATCTCATCTCTCAGGGTGAGCCTCTCGAAGGAAGAGGAGGAGAAGAAGGAGCAGATGCTCCTGGAAGAGGAGGGGGATCCTCCTCTCATCCCTCCATGAACAGTCATGCTGTGGGACTGAGCACCGGGGTAGCCCAGGTGAACTTACACCACGCTAAGGGGGCATCAGCCAACATAGCAAGGTTGTTCACTAAACGGCTACTAGGACTGGTGCTGATTCAAGAACCCTGGACAGTCGGGGGACAGATCTGCGGGCTGTCAGGTAAGGATGGCAAGGTAATTTGGGATGCAAAAAGTGATAAACCTAGGGCCTGCATCCTGATCAGGAATAATATTAATTATACTTGTCTTTCAGAATGTACGACGCGGGACTTAGTGCCTATTTTGGCCCATCTGCAATATGGAGGCAATCACCGCGCCGTCGTAGTGGCATCCAGCTACTTCGCTGGGGACAGGGCTGATGTACCACCAACGGAGGTGCAGGAGCTGGTGGCGTACTGTCAAGAGCGGAAGCTGCCACTCCTCATCGGATGTGATGCCAACGCCCACAACAGGGTATGGGGCAGCAGCAATAACAACAGGAGAGGTGAGTACCTCTTAGAATTTATCCTTCAGTATAATCTAGATATTTTTAATGTGGGGGCAGCGCCCACCTTTGTAACTAGAGTTAGGAGGGAAGTTCTTGATCTTACGATAGGTAGTCAGAGTATCGGGCAATTCGTTCGGAACTGGAAGGTCTCGAACGAGCCCTCCCTTTCAGACCATAGGATCATTATGTTTGATCCAGAGGGGCTCGGTGACGGGGAGACTGTTTGGAGGAACCCCAGACGAACAAATTGGGATGAGTTTAAAACCAATTTAGGGTGTGCTCTTGGCCGCATAGGCGCTGTGAAGGCTCCACAGTGCCGGCTGGAGCTGGAATATTATTTGGATGAGGTTAATGGGGCGATTATAGGCGCCTTTGAGGATAGCTGCCCCACTAGCAGGTTACATTGTAGTAGGGATGCTCCTTGGTGGAGCACGGACTTGGCAAAGCTGAGGTCTCGAGTGCGAAGGCTCTATAATAGAGCAAAACGCACGGGAGACTGGCAGAGCTACACCGTGGAGCTGACAACCTACAACAAAGAGATAAGGACAGCCAAGAGAAATAGCTTCAGGAAATTCTGTGGTGAGATTGACTCCCTGCCGGTGGCGGCCAGATTGCATAAAGCAATGGCCAAACATGGCATGGGAGCTCATATGTCGCTCAGGAATCCTGATGGCAGCTATATGCAAGATGGAGAGCAAAGGGCTCGTCTCCTGCTGGATACTCACTTCCCGGGGAGTTTACCGTGGGAGGAAGTATTGGAAGTAATGGAACCGGGCAGGCCCGGCAGGGTGGATTGGGAAGTAGCCAAGGCCATCTGTACCCCTTCGAGGCTGGAATGGGCAATTGGCTCGTTCTTGCCATACAAGTCACCGGGGGTGGATGGAGTCTTTCCCGCCCTTATGCAGAAGGGCATAGGGGAGGTCCTACCACACCTGGTTCGAATAACTAGAAGTAGTTTGGCACTCGGGTATATACCGAGACCATGGAGAAGGGCAAGGGTGGTGTTCATCCCGAAAGCAGGGAATAAGGATTCCACCCTGCCCAAATCCTTCAGGCCTATCTGCCTTATGTCCTTTTTTCTTAAGGCAATGGAGAAGGTCTTGGATTGTTATATAAGAACGGAGATTCTGGGGAGGGTGCCTTTGCACCCGCGACAGCATGCATACCGAGCGGGAAGATCAACGGATACCGCTCTGTATGAGCTGACGAGTGCTATCCAGAAATCTCTAGATGTCAAGGAGACGGCCATCTGTGTCTTTCTTGACATAGAGGGGGCTTTTGATAACACCTCCCATGAGGCCGTCAGTAGGGCCCTAATTAAAAGGGGGGTTGACGGCACCATGGTGAGGTGGGTGAATGAGATGTTGTCCACAAGAACAGTGGAGACGATGGTGGGCCAAGAAACCATTAGAGTCAGTACGACCAGGGGTTGTCCTCAAGGGGGGGTTTTGTCACCCCTAATATGGAGCTTGATAGTAGACGAACTCCTCTGCAAACTGACGGATCTCGACATCTCCTGTCAGGGGTATGCCGATGATATTGTCATAATTGCTAGGGGTAAGTTCGAAGATACCCTTTGTGAAATATTACAGAGGGGTCTAGACATCACAAATAGATGGTGCCTTTCCGTGGGGTTGGGTGTTAACCCAGCGAAAACCACGGTAGTTCCTTTTACAAGGCGCAAGGCTCTTCCACATCTGAAAAGTATCCAGTTAGCTGGAGTTGATCTAGAGTGGAAGAAGGAGGTTAAATATCTTGGGGTAACTCTGGATAGTAAGCTTCTATGGAATAGCATGTTGAAATAACTGCCAGTAAAGCTACTCGCGCTCTCATGGTGTGCAGGAGGGTGGTAGCGGCCAAGTCCTGGGGATGCCCTCCTCGAATTCTTATTTGGATGTACACTATGATGGTGAGACCTATTATCACCTATGGCGCAGTAGCGTGGTGCAGCAGAGCAAAGCTCGAGAAGGTCAAGAAGACTCTTGACAAAGTACAGCGCCTTGCGTGCCTATGCACGACGGGAGCAATGAGGACGTGCCCTACAGCCGAGATTGAGGTTATTCTCAATCTCACACCGCTCCACTTGGTGGTGGAGCGGGTGGCAAAGGGAGCCCTCCTCAGAATCTCTAGGGAGGGTATGGGGGGATGTGGGCTAGGGGTTGGGAGGCGAATGCCTTCTTCTGTTGGCTCCCTGTTGGCTCCTGGGACTTTCCTAGAGATAGTATGACTAAGAAATATAGCTTCGTCAGAAATTTTTCTACGAAGCTAGTACGAAAGGAGAGTGGAGCGATGGATCCGCCCTGGACAGCATTAGCAAGCATTCCATTAAGTGGTATACGGATGGGTCTAAGACCCTCGAAGGAACCGGGGCAGGGGTGTTTGGGCCTAGAATCAAACACTCAGAACCCATGGGTAGGTTTCCTAGCATCTTCCAGGCGGAAATCTACGCTATTGGAAGGTGCGCCCAGGTGAACCTTGATCGGGGATATCGGAATCAGGAGATAGTTATCCTATCCGACAGCCAGGCGGCCATTAAAGCACTGAGCTCTTATGTAATCAGTTCTAAAATGGTATGGGAATGCCTAGGCAAGATTAATGAACTAGGCAGGAGCAATAAGGTTACCCTACATTGGGTGCCGGGACATGTCGGCGTGGATGGTAATGAGGCAGCTGACGCCCTGGCAAAGGAAGGCGCTGTATCTCCTCTTATTGGGCCAGAGCCCTTTTGTGGAGTCAGTGACCAGGTACTTCTAGAAGAAATCAAGAAGGAGGAGGTGGCTAAAAGAGCTCGTCTCTGGTACACCATCCCGGGACTGAGGCAGGCCAAGGTCTGCCTGGGTTGTTACAACCAGGAAAGGTCGAAAGCCTTCATCAGTCTGAGTAAGAATAGGATCCGTATTCTTACGGGATTCCTTACGGGGCACTGCAGACTCAGGGGACACCTGAGAAAGCTTGGCCTAGCAGGTGACGGCATATGCAGATTCTGTGGAGAGGCGGAGGAAACTCCGATACATCTCCTCACGGACTGTGATGCCGTCATTCAAAGAAGATTCAGTAGTCTGGGTTGTTACCAGATAGGGGAGGAAGAAATACCTACCCTAGAACCTTCCAGGATCCTGAGATTCCTCAGGGAGCTAAACCTGGAGAGGGTGCTATAGATGAGCTGGCTCATCTTATGCACCAGAGGGGGTACAATAGATCAACAATGGTCGCGGTGCGGAACCCTCGAGAAAAAAAAAAAAAAAAACCCAAACTTGGATTCCGTTTAGATACACCAGCACAACATGTGACAATAAGATTTCGGGTAAAATCCGACAAACGGAAGTGCAACTTAACTGAATTTTTTTTCCGCAATTTTCTTGAAAACAGTTCCAATGAGGTTCTTTAAACTTCGTAACCTATCTACACGTACATTCACTGCGATAACTACTTTCGAGAATATGAATTTTGGAGCGTATTTGGAGAATAGTAGCGTTAAGCTTTCCTCTAAAGCATCATTTCAGGAATAATGTGTGGTTCAATCAAATATATAATATTAATGTAAGATTAATTTTTGTAAATTTGTAAAGGATTTAAAAATAATGAAAAAAAGGAACTTCAACAATACCTTTCATATGTACTTGTACTGAAATCCTACCATCTTAGAAACTAATCATTAAATATAAACATATAAAATAATTATTTTTAAAAACGTCTTTTACGTCTTAACAGCACAACTGCTACTTTAGAATTGATCATTCTTCCTCCAAACTTACCCATTCCTGCATAATCTAGACTCGAGTTATCCCACTTTTATCTTCGGCCATCCTACAGCGATACGACCCGAATTCGTTATCAACCTTCATAAATTTCGCGAAATTAGAAGGTCTTAATGGGATTTTCATTTTCACTATATTCACTGAATTCATTCGGCGAGAAAGCAGTACTACGAACTGATATAATTCTAACTGAGTTACCAATAGTTCCATTTGAATCTTAAGTTTCATTTTGTTTCTAATTCAACTATCAAGATTGTTTCATTGGAAATGAAGGCAGACTAAGGAGAGTCAGGAAGGATTTATAAACCTTTGGTGATTTTCGAAATAATCTTAACCTTTTCTATAACGTACTTTTTCTATGAAGTACTTCTTTTAACCTTTCTATAACGTCCTTTGGCAATAATTTGCTTTTTGCATTGAACATCCTAAGCGTTAATTCAGTATTACGACATTTGTATTCGTGACGTTCAGCTTCAAATTGTTTAGATTTTTGTTTAATCGATTCAGATTCAATGTAAGCAGCTTTCAGTTATGCACCCTGCCATTCTATATCGGAAATTTTTCTTCTGGGTTATCAATAGTTTCATCTTCCGAAGATTCTTCTTCATTGGATGTTTCTTCATTTTATTTCCATCACCTTCTTGTCATTTCTGCTCTCCTCATTAGGTTCATTTTTTCAGAATTGGAACGCTGAACAAAACTTCTATAGTTCTTCCTTTAGAGTATCCCAGTATACATGCTTTTTCACAATTTTCCTTTCAGTAAATGATGATTTCTGGGAAGAAACGAACGGGTTCCTCGGATTAGTCACAATCTTCATGTGACATATTTATCCTTTTTTTTTCTTTGATTTGCAATCTGAGATCATGCGAAAAATTGTGGTTTTTGCTTTGTTTGACGCTTTAGGATTGATGTTTATTTTTTTGCCGCCACTCAACAAGTTTGCATGGTATCTGGTACTTGATCTAATCTTCTTATATTTACATTTACATCGTTAAAGATGACTTCCGTACTTGTTGATGACCGTCAGTTATTTTAACATGTCCTTCAATTTCGGCTAATTTCTTTACATGATCAATAAAGTTTGTTTGGAAAGGTTAAGATTATTTCGAAAATCACCAAAGGTTTATAAATCCTTCCTGACTCTCCTTAGTCCGCCTTCATTTCCAATGAAATTATTATATGTTTTAGCGCGTTAATGAAGTTTTGGCAATACTATGTTTAATCTTTGGCATATTTTCTAAAGTGGTCATTATAAAATTAAGAAAGAAAAAATTGAACAAATGAAGAATCAGATCAAATCAAATTAAATAAGATAATGGAAATTATTCAGATTAAATAATTTAATCTTTATATGTACTTGCTATGAAAATAAAAGATGTTTCCAGAGATTTACAAAATATGTAAAAACTTTCTGAAAATAATAATACTAAATAATAACAAAGCTAAATTTCTTTGTTAAATAAAAAATAAAAATGTAGAAAATTTTTATCAATCACATGATGGAAATTATTAAAAAACGTTCAATTTAGACAGATGCTATTTGAAGTTGAAGCACCTTCAAATAAAACAATACTTTTCAAAAAATAGTTTATTCCAAAGAAGTCTTTGAGATATTAACTTGATAACAAACTTTTCACACATGGATTTGTACTGAAATCCTACAATCTTATCCCTATCCTACATTATCTAGCATTATGCTTCAATTTGTACATATAAGTATCCAGTAAAAGTCTGTATTTACCGTAAGGAGCTAGGAGGACTGAGATAAAAACCGGAAACTGAGGGCTTAAAAACAGTCGCCAGGAGTCAACAAGACCATTTCTTTTTTACACTCACTATCAAGATCAACTTTAAAAGGTTCACACCCAGCTAGTCACATTAGCTGATCCATCGTTAGAACAAGCAAGAGTTCTAACTAGCCACATCACCATGCTCCAGAAATCACGCTACTAACATGATCACTCTTGGCTCAGTCATTCTACCCACAACGTATATATTCATGTCTCCTCACAACGTATGCAAAATATAGCACTGTGTTTACATGTATTCATTATTTACACCAACGCTCACCAACATTTCCTGCAAGCATTGCATTGCTCCTTATTTCAAACTATCACCTCCATTTATTGCGTCGCTTGCTGATTACCTCTAAATCAGTATATCATTGACACAACTCCAACATCTTACTACCCCAAACATCACCAATTCATCTTAACGTCCTAGCACATTACCCACTCTAGCCTAAAGCTCCGCTCAAACTCCCAATGGAGGGGGCCCAAAATTTGTACATAAAATGGTATCGTAAACATAGTTCATCAGACAGTTTAAGAATACAGTTAGTTCCAGTTAAGAAGCATCTAGACTTCCTTCAAAACCAGTTCTTCTTCCCACTCTCTAAGCCCCTACATTCTCATCTTAATAAGTGTAATTCCTTAATCCTAATTCATAATATTAGAACTAAATTAAATTATATAGATTAAAAGTAGTTCACAGTTTAACTCAAACAACTTCCCTGTTCCCAGTTATAAAAAAAGCCAATCAATTCAACCACTAAATATGCTACAAAAATGTTTTTCCATTTAGTGAAGACGCCGTACGTTACTGTGATTCGGCCTAAAGGCAATTTTTATACGCTTCGTAGCAGAGATAATATCACATACTCAAATTTAGAAGATTCCAATGTTTTCTTGATCCTGTTCATACACAAACATATGATTTAAAAGAACGAGTTGGTCGCTGACAATTTTTAGAGTACTAATATGGGAAATTCCAGAACTTACGAATGATCTCTGGTTCCAGGATCAAGCCTTGGCCGGACAGTTGGGAATCATTTTTCCAGATGGATAAGATAAAATTTTATTTATGTAAGAAGTTAATTTTCTGAAATTTGAAATTAAGACATCAAGACAATGAAAACTAAAAAACCTATTCTGTATATCGCACTTCCGGTCAACTAAAATTTTTTTCATGTTTGGATTTCTACAAATGCTTCTAATATTTATGTGAGTATTATATAGATGGCAGAACTATATCTTCTTCTTCAGGGCCTCGCTGGAGTATTTGCTACTACCACCAAGATCTGCACCGGCGACGGTTCCAGGCGAGCTCTCGCCCAGAACCTTCTGCGCACATCGCCGCGACAATGATAATAGTAGATATCATTGTCAAGACATGATGAAGTATGAAATAAACTAGTTAATTAACAACACTGTAGTTTCAAAAACTACAACATTAATTAACGCACAGCTTATTAACTACCTTTATCATTGACAGCAGAGTATAGCCAGACGTTAAAGCGCCAACCATTTTCAGGGGTACTTACTTCGGCAGGTAAGTTGTTACACACTCCTTACGGATTCGAACTTCCAGGCCACCGTCCTGCTGTCCTAAGCATCAACCACTTTTCATGGTTCCACATGAGAGTCAATTTAAGCGCCTTAACTCTGCGTATGGTTCATCCCATAGCGCCAAGTTCTGCTTACCAGAATTGGTCTACTTGGCTCTCTGATCCGATTCCCAAGGCTTCTCTTTTAATAAAGCCTGGAATCTCATCTATTTGGAGTTTGAGAATAGGTTGAGGTTCTTTCGACCCCAACGCCTCTAATCATTCGCTCGTCTCAACCGAGTGCAAGCTATCCTGAGGGAAAGTTGAGAGGGAACCAGCTCCTAGATGGTTCGATTGGTCTTTCACCCCAATACCCAGCTCCGACGATCGATTTGCATGTCAGAATCGCTGCGGACCTTCACCAAGGTTTCCCCTGGCTTCGTCCTGACGAGGCAAAGTTCATCATCTTTCGGGTACAACGTGAACGTTCTAGGTGCGCATCGACTAGCAAAGCAAGAAACAAGCGCCCTGGGAATGCGGGCAAATTTTATACATTACTGTACGATATTTCATCTCCCCTAAAGAGGAAATTGTAAAAAAGTAAACATCTTTACAAGTCTCTACTCCTTACTTTCATTTCGCCTTTGGGATTTATATACCCAGTGACTTGGGTACACGTTAAACTCCTTGGTATATTTTTTCTCGCTGAGCAGTTGTGGAAAGCGATTTCGATTTCTTCTACCGCCTAAAGTTAAACGATTAATAATGCCACTGTCATCGATTATTATGAAATTTGTCAGAAAAGAGTTGAAAAATAAGTTTCTCAGTTTATTTGGGCTAAAAAAAGAATCAATGGCACTACATTAGACAATCTAAAGCGAATTTATATTTCAGAAGATATGGGCCGTGAAACTTATAAGCTGTTTCATAGCCCGAGAAATATAAGCGGAGAAATAGGGTTTATCTGGACCAGACAAGGAAAAATATTTATAAAAAAGGAAGAAGGTTCACAGCTTTTATTGGTCAGGTATGAAAGTGATCTTGCGAAATTTGGTTACGATATTGCCATTGAAGTTGAAGAATGTTCTTCATTTGCAACCGGAGATGAAACAGAGACTGAGGAAGTTTTGACACATCAACTTGGGAAGCCATCTAAGATTAAAAGGCTACAATCAGACAAAATTTCCGAGTATTTGAAGCTTAATTTGTCTTCTCTGCCAAATGTTAGAGGCCCACTTTCTTCATCTCTATTAACTACTAAATCGAATTTGCCATCTGCAGTACCTCTCAAGTCTAAAACCAAATTCTAGTGTCTCTCCTCCAAAAAACGATTAAGTCATGCAACTAAAGAATTAATTATCGAAATGGTTGAAGCGAGTGAGTCTCAAGATACTTTTCTGGAATTTCCTGGTTTAAACAGCTTATATGATTTGGACAGCTAATTAGATATTCTCCTTTCTATGGATATTCTTTGTTTACAGAAATATGTTCACCATGTAAACTACCATTTTTACAGATTATTATTTTTTATTTCAAGTGCAATCACAAAATCATCCTAGGGTAGAGCTAGTGGTGGGATTATAGTGCAATTTTTCTTTTATGAGCTATTTTGTTGCTCACAGATACACACTTTTGCTCAAAACATTTTTTTCGTATTCAGGGGACCTTAAAACATGAATTTCGGGCAAAAATTCAATTTTGAAAATTTCATACGATCGCAATACTTTTTTTTATTAGGAGTATGAGAAAGTAAAAATATAGGAATAAACATGTCGAGGAAGTGTGGGCGAGGATGGACTGAAGTTTTGCCTGTTTACTAAACCCATCTCTTCAGCTTTACGAGCCATCAAAATCTTATCCAATAGTGCTTTTCGCACTGTAATTCTTCCAATATTACTCAATTACCGGAAATATCGATCTACTTTTTAAACCTGTCATACCCAAGTAGTATGGAGATTCAATATCCCGTTACACTCACATTATACTCAGTTTTATGACAAGTGCTGCAATGTCCGATTAAATAAAGTAGTAACCATAATTTTCTAGATTGATAATCAAGGAACATAATTTTACATTCACAGCTACTACGAGAGACTAATTTATTCAAAACTAACCAGATTCTAAACGTCCACCCTAGATACAGTACTTATGATAAATAAAACGATTTTAATTACCTTATCTATGAGGGGTAATCGAGAGTGGTCAGTCTGTCTCCCAAATAACTAATTAATATTCCCATAGACTAACTCATTACGTATATCAAGTACGTTTTAAAAGTGGAAGAGACAAATTTCGGGTATCTGCTCACTTTGGCGGTGATAAAACGTTACGAATTAACGGGAGTGCTAATATGATGTTGCATTTGAGTTTTAGTAAATAAAATAGATATGAGGTCACACAGTACGGACTAGGCTTATAGGGGCACTTGCTCCCTGCTGTATATTTTGACTGTAATTAATTATTTACTGCGGTTCCGCGCGAAAATGATAAACCATATTGCTTGGAAACTACAACTAGTATCATAGTGTCGTAAATTTGTTTTGGATAAGCGCATTAATCAAAAACATGCGTACAACACGTAAATCGCTCGCACCCTTATTATATCTGTTATCATAGCAGTAATAACTTTGTTTAATAAATGTGAACATGTTAATCAGTAGAGAATTATACCTACAGAACAGACAATCTACAGAATGGCGCAGCAATGGCACTACAAATCTGCCACCTCAATCACTTTCTACCATTACTTTCTCAAGCTTTGAGACTTTTTTTTTAGAGAGTCTCAAATCACTTGGTTTCAGAGCAACAACCATCTTCCCAAGAGATCTCTAATCTTTCAACCTTTTCCTTCAGTCTTACTTTCCGGAAGTCTTTCGGATGACCCTTTCCTAAGTCCGCTAAAGAAGTTTTTTCTTTTAAACAACTTCTTTTGTTCATAGATCGATAAAATGCTTTATACGAATATACATATGTACAATAATAATATATAGAAGGGCCAATGTACAATAACATTACAACACTTTTGTTCATTTTCTGATTATGAGCTAGTACTATATAACTATAAAAGCATATACTTATGGAAGAATCGGCAATACTCTTTAATGTAGGCAAAGAACGAAGCCTCTCCTAGCTTCTTACTTTTGTTGAGATAGCAGCCAGATAGGAAAATCTACAGTATCATTCAATATAGCAGGAATTGTATATAAAGTATCCATGTCCTGCAAGACAGATTGAGACTGATATCATCTGAATGTGACAGCTTCATTTTTTATTGATACAGACACTTTCATTATGTTCCACTTAATAGCCTCAGAAGACTGGAATTTTGGAGGCTTCAAGGTAAAAGGGGGAAGTGAGCCTTCAACTTTTCACAAAGTTAAATTTCACCGAGCAGAAGTCAGAGAGATAGGATCAGACATCCTCAAGATCAAGTCTTGCCTTCATCAAGCATGGGTTTTGCGCATTATCTGATTCTCCCCAGGTAAATGTGAGTTATAAAATAAAGAATTATAAACTATGATAAGAGAAAGGAAAAAACACATGCCGAAAGGATTGCTTTATACTTCTTTGTTTATTCCCAGACAATTCTCGGGGGTCTAGTATAGTGGCTGAGTCCGCCTGTTTTATTGTTTCGAAGACATGATCGATACAGACGTTGACCGTTACTAGAACCAATTTCTTCTTGATTCTTCCAGCGTTAAAATTTTAGCTACTACAAATTCTTCGAAGGGACGCACCTTGTAAATTAAAGGTCGAAGGCTAAACTAGTTCAGAAAAAAAACAAAATCTAACATCAAAATGCTAAATGAAACAATCTATTATACACTTTTTGGGCTGAATATAAATAAAATAGCCCGAACAACTTTAACAAGTATTGTTTAAAATCAATTTAATAATTGACTTTCTCGACTGGAAACTCACTTGGCAGAGTCACTTGGACTTTCACTTTCAAGGACACTCTTTGCAAGGGTAATTTTCTTAAGCTTAAATCATGGGGATTCCCAGTTAAGCGTACTTTCACAACCGCATCACTATAGCTAGTTGAACTGAACTTCAAGGTCTTTCCAACATCTTGACATCCTGGCATCCAACATCCTGACTGAGGAAATATAATCTGTGATCGACTGACCCGATCTGAATTTTTTATTTTAAGAATTTCTGCATGATCCTCCTACTTCACAGAAGTAAGTCTGTCTTGTTGTCCATTTGAACCAAATCATATCAAAAAAACATATTACAGCGGCGGATTTAGTAGAAAAAGTACTTGAAGGAAGGAAGCTCGTGGAACATAATAATGAATACTAATAAGGTATTCCTATAGTTGTTAACTAATAAGCCAATTAAACATATGAAACCTCTAATAACATAATTAGTCCATTTTTTTTCCTATAAGGTAGTTTTTATAATAATTGCATTGGTTTACAATTTGCCGAGAAGTAATGATACAAAGAAATATAATATATTCTTTGAAGTAGAACCAATTCCTAATTACATTGATTATATTGTAAGTTAGTTCCATTCCTAATTACATTGATATATTGTAATTAGGAATGGAACTATGGTGTAGGAGGAAGGACAAGATTAACACCTCCAATCCACTGTCGAAGACTAAAAGAAAGGAAATATGGAAAATCGATGGGTTTTCTCTTTCTCGGAAAATGGTTTTGATGTGCCCAAGGTGCAGATGACGAGGAATTCCAAGGAATTCAAAGAAATGAATCCCTCCAAGCGTAGCTGTGAGTCATCAGAGAAAACTAGCTTGGGATTAGGAAAGAAACAGACAAGATTCCCGGTCTACACAATGTGGGAGTCAGGATAGCTTGATGCTGGGAGACAAATTCGATTCTAAGAAATCCAGCGCCAAACTTGAAAATCGACAAAATTCCACTTGGAGTTACGTTAAGAGTCCACATTTTTGGTAATGTTTCCTAAAGTGGTAGACGCGTTCCATTATGACGTTTCCTTCCTTCACTTTCCTCTCCTCTTATGGAGTGAGCATAACGGACAAACCCTGTAGCCATGACATAAGCAATATTACCCACAGAGAGGGAGGATTGATCATAACATGTTTGGTGTCATCAACATTTTTATTTATTACTTCCTCTAAAGAATCTGTTTGCAATCAAAATTCTCAACACCGTTTCTTCACTGGAAATAATGAGATTCTCTGGAAGTGTACAAAATATTTTTAGCAAAGATGATTAATATTATACTGATTGGGTGACATTTGAAATAATATAACTCAAAACGAAAAATCATTAAGAAGTTCAAACGTTTAGAAAACCTCAGAGACGCCTTCAATAATAATAATATTTTGTCGCTTTTTGTTACAGATTTTAATTTTTTTATAACAACCTTAACTAGTTTCTTTAAAATTAGAATACGGGTGACAGGTAATATCGGCCGACCACTTTTATTTGAATTTTGTAGGGGGTCAGAAATTCATTTTAGGGGTTTTGTGTGAGAATTGCGACCTTAATATTTCTTTAAAACTATCAGTCCAATACATAAAAGATTAACTATCATTAACAAAGATGAAGATAGTTGGTTAGATGAAAGACTATCACCAAATTTGATTGATAATTGTTTAAATTTAAGAAAATCTGTCTTTCTAAATGTCTACTGGGAAATGGTTTATCCCCCCGACTCTCTTAATTATAGATTATACACAGTTCAATCACATTTATTTGTTTAATATTTCTGGATCTCTAGATGAGATATGAAGTTAACTTCCCTCTATAAATTGCCCTTTTATTTTCAACCACATATAATAACAGCACCAAGGAAGAATTAAATAATTTAATAATGTTCACAATTTGAGGCAACTCAAGCTCTTACTAGAATTTTATAGTAAGAGCATCTGTTTCTTGCACTAGATTTCTTAATTTCCGTTGCTAATTTATCGCATCGTTTGCATTGAAAGCAACAATTTACAGAAACGGAAAAACGTAAATGTTAGTAAGTTAATGTGAACGAGGTCTGTACAGAAGAAATAAAATAATTTCCAAGTTTTTTTTAAACTTATTACTTTATTAAAATAAATGCTTCCTACAACTTTGTCATTTCCCCAAAAAAGTTGAGATCCCGGGATTGAGGCGGTTTTGCTCTTGAATATCTTGTGATATTAAAGATGTACTGTTCATGACAGAAATGACCCGAGAACTCAGCTAAATCATTAATGTTTCTTTCAGGATGTGACTTACAAAAACTGTTTTATACACAAGATAAAAACTGTAAGGAATTTATTAATTTGTATAATGGAATTAGGCAAAAAAGAAAAGTGAATTGATTAACGTGTTATTAGGGGACATTTAGAACTAAAGCAGAAGAGACTTCCTGATAATTTCATACTTTGGACTGTTAATTTCTTATCGGTCAGTCTAATGAAATGTTTCGGTCTGAAAAGTTTATACTACCCAGAGAAGAAGTTTAGGAGAAGAGAAGAGAGTAAAAAACACACAAGCAAAAATTATTGGAGCATAGCTTCTTTTTAAAAAAAAAAAATTCACAACAGTAGAGCACAACTTGCCTGGCGTTGTGTAAAGTTAAGGGAGTTTTAGCGGGCTGTCTCTTTCACACCAAGTGCTGCTACACGGCTATGGGTAAAGCATGCGATCAATGTTACTACAACAAGCTACGTCAGATTGCACCCCAGGTGGTGGGTGGTAGGGATATATTGTTGGATGAAGTAGGCAACACAAACTAAAACCACGCCCACTTCAATTCTAAAAGGGGCATTTAAGCTCCTCCTATAAAGTTTAACAGGCGGCTGGAGTGTGCGTCTGTGTGTGTGTCAAACTTAGCTACACACACACACACACACACACAAACAGCCCGAGCAGTTTCCAGAATGGTTTTAAGTGTGTTTGAAATACACGGCTGAGACAAAAAAGCTTTTCTTCTATTTGTTTTTGAATCAGGGTTTTTAGAAATTTTCAGGCTTGGTTTCATATTGGCCTTAAGTGTTACTTCTAGTGTATATATACTACTTTTTTTTACAGTTACTACATCGATATATAATGTTGTTGTGGTTGGTTCTGGGAGATATATATATTACCATCTCTTCTAGTATCCAAACACACAAAAAACCAGTTGATGAGAGTTTTTGGTAAATGAATTTTACGCTAAGAACCAACAAGAACGATAAAGACAAAAAGTAGATTGAAAAATTCCATCTTCTCACATTACAAAACACAGAAAATAGCTCTTCATTAATCTCTTCTATGTCTAACGCTAAAATTTGAGGATGATCAGCAGATCTCAAAAGACTATTTTAGGGTTAATTAATTTTTAAAATTACTTATTTAATAGATGTAATCAGAATATGATTTGCATTTTTAAGATACTGAAATTACGCGATTATTTTTTTATTTTTATATTAGCATAATAAATAAATTCCACTGTATTGTGGCGGTTTTCTAAAAATTTTTAGCCTAAGACGAGCAAAATTTATATTGACCCTCCCTCCTCTCGCCTTTATAACGTAGAGCTCTGCAAAGTTAATTAATGAGGGCAACTACTAAGGATTTAGCCGTACCATGGCAACTCAAGCTCATCAACACAACATACACAAAGCGCTCACCCATTCTCCTAGGAACGGCAAATTTCCTGTAATAATTTGTAAAAAGGTATTTCCACGATTTATTATTATTAATAAAAAAAATAATACTAAGAAGTAAGAGATAATCCTATGAAAAGTGAATGTATGTGGGTGGGGGTGGTGAATAGAAGAAAGCGTCTTTGGTTACCCAAGTCAATTAGCATATATCAACCTACCTCTCTCTCATCTCTTTGATTATTTGTGTTGTCAGCCTGGAATACATGTAAAAATCATGCATTGACTAATAATTTGTTTTAATAGACCAAAGAAATAATTTAGCCCTGTTTCCATGATTTATTTTGAAACATTCAAACTACTGTAAGTTGAACTGCTATCATAAATCGTCATTAATCTATAAATAATCTGTCGCGAGTTATCGAGTGGCGATAACTTTTCTTTTTTATTATTTCCTTCTTTTTACTTTTCATTTATTTGTTAAAGTGTTTCGTAACACTCCAGAAACAGGTGAAGGCTTTTCCCCATATTTTCCGAAACTTCTAAAAAGACCTTAATGAAAATATTTAAGTTGAGATAGTGTTATGAAAAAAAATAAATCATGCAAACAAATAGCTGTGCAACAATGTGTAGAAGACAAAAAATACATTTAGGCCAGTCTGCGTGATTTATTTACAGGAAAGAAGATAATTTACGTTTTATAATTTAGGATAATTATAATTAGATCAATTCATCGTACAAAGTGATAATTTCATTTGAGAAGAGCCATAAGGTAGGACTTTGCACAGAAACTCATCCAGAATGATTGCTACACGGAAACACAGTGAACAGCGGGAATGCTAGCAAAAATAATATAACAAAAATAAAAAGAAAAAAAAATCCAGAATGAACAATGGCGAAATCCATGTAGCGACGATAAAATGAGTGGGGCTTTAGAGGACCAATGAAAAACGATAAGGCAAACATTATTAGTGACGTCATCAACTACATCCCTTCCTACAAGTTTAAAAGGCCAATGGAAAATAGTGAAGGCGTAACCGGTATACATCTTGTAACGGCAAAAACCGGACTAAGGCGAATAAGGCCGAATGCCCGGTCACATAAGCTTGGTACATTGGCCAGTCCTTCAAGGGTAACCTCTTGGTTAGGTTGTTCAAAAAACATTAGTGCGTGTTTTATCTGCCGCGTGAGTGTGTGATAAGTGTGTTTTAATTTTATTTTAATTAATTAAAAAATTTTTTGATAGAAAAAGAAACCAGAAGAGAAGGAAATAATAGAGAATTTTTTTTTTTTTTGCATAATCTGGTCGGGGATAGAAAAGTAAGTTGTTGGATTCTGGAACGTGAAGAATGAACAGTACGCGTCCCGCACATATGTAAGCGGACACGCGTAATCGAACTTTTGTGGGTGACAAACCTTCGGGTGGCCGCTGTCACCACAAAGAAAAAAAGAATAGTGCCGTCCCGTTTAAAATACGCGTGCGCGAAACATCTGCCTTGGTGACGCTCGGCTATTATAGCGATAACAACAACAACAACAATAATTATTGTCACTGTTATATCAAGATTATTACCAACAAGAAGAAGAAAAGACACCTTACGGTGCAATTATGGCCGAAACTTGATTTTTATAATAATTTGTTTTTTTCCTTGATTCTTTTTTCTCTTTTTTAAATTTAGACCACCAGTTTTTCTCAGTGAATTATCTTATTTTTCATATAAAACTTTATTAGAAAGTAATTAACATATATAGAAAAAGCTGGCACATATGATCTAAAATTAGTGCGACATTAGTACAGACGAACATGCCAGTGTGAAAAATACCGAAAAAAAAAACAACTGTTTACAAAGAGATAAGAATTTAAAAGTAAAAAAAGCTAACAAAAAGGTCGTTTCGGCACATTGAATTTATCTAGTTCATCAAGAAGATATTAAGGTGAGTCTACGGAACGTCGCTACTACACAATGGATATCTATAAACCAGGTACAAATAATTAACAGAAAAACAAACAAAAATCCTGCAGTTGTTTTTTTTTAAAGAAAACAAGTCCTTTCTTTGAAATCATTTCCTTTTTTTTATTTTTTTAATATAAAATTTTAATTATTTCAATTTTTTGATTCTATTAACAGTTTTAAAAAGAAATTGGATTTTTAATATATTTGATGGGAAATATTTGGGTAAAATTCAGTAAAGATCGTTTATCCATTTATATAATATTCTTAATAAGTGTAGATTATAATTAATAGATATACTACAGACAGTTTTATGATTTCAAATTTTTGCAAAAATTCCTTGATTCAAATGTATAAGTTTAATCGATAAATATGAAGAAAAATGTTTTAGAAAATGCTCCCAAACTATAACACTTTCCCCTTAATAAAACTTTGGGTATTTCCCAAACAATCACAAAAGTAAGAAGAGAATGGTTTTAAATATGTATATATATATATCCATATACATATACATATATTTATAAATTCATTATTGGATTTTCCGGGTCATATTCTTAATATTTAAGGGAATTTCCCTTTGCTTTTCCTAATATAACACATTGTATATATAATATTATCTTATTATTAAAATAGCAATTAACAAATGGTTTATCAATTTTGTTTTTGAATACCATCCATTTAGACTGCTTGTCGCCTGCCTTCTTTTATATATTTTTAGACTTTTCATTATATTCGTTAATATTTTTCCCCTATCATTTAGATTTGATGGGTAAAGTAAGAAACCAACTATGCTAATTTTCAGACAATTTAGTGACCAATTAAATCGAAAAAATGTTCTAAAATATTTATTTTTAATAAAATGGAATGTTAAAGTTTTTTGACTATGTCCATTTCAAAAATAATGCAATTTTTCCTTCTGAAATACGCAGGTATTTTCAGATTTCTGCTAATTCCCCGTTCCCCCCCAAAGTTTCCAATAACATCAGTATTATTACAGTGTGCCGTTTGTTTATATAATTAAACAAAATAAATAAAAACTTTACAAATATTTAAACTGCAATAAAAGTGAACAGAAATTAGTATTATTTTTTATAAATTATTTTATTGGGTGTTTTCTTATATATTGGCTACATTATTTTATTTGGCAAAGAAGTACCTAGGTATATGACATTTAATCATAATTGCAGTGAAAACTAATAAAAGTAAAAACAATACATTCTTAACAAATATTTAAAAAAAGAAAATAATGTCCTTCTATCAATAAATACAATTGCAATAGCAAAAGCAGTTTCCATCAGTTTAATATCCTGCAGTTTGTTTTGCTTGCTAAATTGAAATAATTGTATATTATTTAGGAATACCATTATAGGTATTAAATATTAATGATCTTATCATATTCCCAGAGATATATAAAAGTTTAATTTATATTTTTTAATATGTAATATAATCTATTTTAAATAATCTAATAAGTACAAACTGGAAAATTGCATGATCTAATTTTTAAAAATAACTTTACTAATCTTTTCAATAATTATATTTATGCATTCAGAAATAAGTAAATATTTTTTCGGAAAAATAAAACGAATTTCTAAATAAATTTTTGATTAAAAAGTGTTATTCCCTGATACTGATGAAACAAAACGGTTTTAGTGAAATTAACCGAATCGAATTATTTTAGCTCAAAATATTCCGCCGATTTAATTATATTATGCAGAATTGGCTCACCAATCACTAACAGTGATTATTCTTTAAAAGGAATTAAATAAATCATTATTTTATACTTATTAATCGGGAAAAGTTTGATAAAGTAATGGGAGAAATGTTTAGCTATTTCATTTAGAATATTTATTTGTGAAATGTGAAGTTGGTGGCCCAAATTTTATTGCAAAAATATGTTAGGTTATTGGGGAAAGTATTATTTTACTAGAAACCTATTTCAGAACTTCTGTATCAGATTCTATTACTCCAATTTCTTGCAATTTAATTATTAGCAGGGCTTCGGCTTAAAATTGTTTGGTTTATGATTTGCCGTCGTCAGTGATTTAAAAAAACAACTATACAGTTTTAAATAATGCTACAAGTTATTTGATTTATATTAGTAAACGTACTTTTTTTTCCCCCTACCCTGTAGTGTTAATCCTATCTTCTCAAAGTATTAATACAGATCATTGGACGCCGGAGTTCTGTTCTAGTGGTTGGTTTTTTATATACAACCTCTTCTAGAGACCTTTTTAGTTTATTTCTTTTTCATTCGAAGGACCACAGCAGGTATCTCTTTTTTTGGAACATGTAATACTAAACAAGTATTAATTTAAAAAGAAATACAAAAAAAAACACAGGTAATCGTTCGTTATTTAGAAAAACAACCTATTTCTGCACTAGTTTATTAGACGATTTTCAAAAACATACTTTCTCGACTTTGACGATAATTAATTTGAAAATTTATAGAGAATTTTTCATAGGAACAGAAAAATCAAGTATTTCCAATTTTTAAACATATAAGCTTAAAAACAAATTATAAAAATAAGAATTAATTATGGAAATGAGGAATATAAATTTAAGTAATATAATTGTTAATCGGCTGATGATTAAATTAGATTTTACTTAAAATCAACTGCTGCAAAAATAAAAATAAGAAATAATAATTTAACTAAATAATAAATGTATTAAAAAGTTATTAATAAAGACATTTGAAATGTATATAGTTCTGTTAACATAATAAATCAACAATAACAACTTTTTAAATTTACATTAATGTCATTCAAAAAGGAAATGTCAATAAATTACTCGTAATTTCCTCTTCTTTTTTTTTGTAATACAAATTGAATTACTAGATATTAATTCAACGTTTTTATTTAATTAATAGAAACATTAAAAATAAAGTTATTTGTAGATTAAATTTTGTAAATAATTGTCTCATTGACGTTGGAAGCGAACATTGAATTCTCGCTGATTTCTGACATAACAATCGCCTGAGCGCAAATTAAAACAAACAAAAGTTCATTTGACATATAAAAAATATTTAATAAAATGGATATGTTTAATTAGGTGATTTTTAATCACCATATGCAAATAATAACAATAATTAAAACAGAGTTGATTTTAACAGAATTTTGAATAGTTCGGTTCTTTCCTCTTCTTTGTTAATTCTTCAATTTAAATAATCTGAAAGAAAACATTTAATCGTTACTGATATAAAAAGCCATTATTTTTTTTTTTAAATGAAAAAAGCATGATTATTTTATCATGTAACCATTTCATTAAAAATTGCCGATATTTGATATCGATTTGATAAATATAAAAAAGAATGTTTACTATTATACCATCCAATGATAATTTATTTATGTTCATGCAACATTATTCATATTCTGAGAAAGTAAGCGATCTAAGGAAATTTTCTATGCTAGTACCAAAATATTAATTCTGGAAAGGAAGCATGAAGTGGCCAAATCGATGCATCCTAAAAGGTCTATCGTGACTCTCTTGCTTTTTTCTGGGACTGTAAACTAGAATGTAGCCGCCAGTAAAGTGTATATAGTGAAAAAAGTTTGTCTGTGGAGGCGCTAAACCCCATGCAGTTGCAGCACACAAAAACTACCCTACCACTAGTCTTTTGTAGGTGTTGTCCATGGTCCGTGTTTTACCCGCAAGAACGCCAAGATGCCCTAGACTCCAAAGGGGCCAGTTTACTTATTTCTAAGAGCGTCGGCGGTCGGCTACCATACACAAGTCCAACAGAAATCTATAGTTGTTTTTTTTGTAGA
Source organism: Triatoma infestans (assembly GCA_011037195.1). Classification (NCBI taxonomy): domain Eukaryota; kingdom Metazoa; phylum Arthropoda; class Insecta; order Hemiptera; family Reduviidae; genus Triatoma; species Triatoma infestans. Next base: position 141,785 of record JAAEAF010000486.1, read on the forward strand.
TTAAACCATAGTAATTACTCATTACTACATTAGTTATCTAAAATGAAAATTTCCGCAAAAGGTTCCTCTGAAATCAGAAGATTACTAAATGAAATATATCGTAGATACAAAATTATTCTCACAACGGCTTAAAAAAGAGGAATCAGAGTAATTTTTTTTTTTTTTTTAAGTTAAATGGCCAACTATAGTAAAATTCATTAAATACCTTATAATAAAATATAAAATTCATCTCGGCATGATTTTGCAAACTGTTTACATTGTAACGCACTGTTTGTTATTAAACTATAAAAGAAAAAATAAGTACATTTGTTCAAATTTCGCAATAAAAAATTTCTTATTTGTGATTTATAACTTAATACATTAAATTTTTTTATTAAAAGATTTTCAAAAAAAAAAAATATTTCTATCAACTGAAATCAGCCGTATAATAAATGTAATTGATCTTTTTGATCGTCAGGTTAAAGATCCAGTTTGAACAGCATTCTACTGGACAATTTATGAAATACAGTGTATGTATTATACAAACAAAAATAGATAAATTCCCTTGAAAAAGTAACTTTGCTCTATTCAAACAACATGGATTCGAAAAGAAAAATGTAAAAAAGGAAAGAGTCATTAGAGACTTGAATTATGCAAATTATTTATATTTTATTTAGAGATCTTTTAAAAAATAATAAAAACCGTTTTCTTGAACCAAAATAAAATAATGCATTTCGAAGTTTTGAAACGAAAAAAAAATTCCCGAGTAAAAAACATTCACTGAATTAATGTAAATAGTAAACATGATTGTTGAGTAAAATACTTCAATCCGGATGCGCCACATTTAAAAGATCAAGTTTATATAAGGTACTTATAAACCTCTCGCGTTAGTCTAATGGCTAGACCACTCGCCATTCGTGCGCTAATCAGGTTCGATTCCCTTAAGGGCAAAGTGATAAAAAGTGGGAAGCTGCAGTTAGCGCCCTAGCTACCGAAGGCCGGGACTTAAAGGCGTGGGAACTGCGGCATGCTTACCACACGCCCTCTATTCAAATCGCCGTCTAGCAAGTCTTGGTCCTTCATGGGCGGTTGCGCCATAGGGTTTTTAGAAAAGATACATTTAATAATAAATCGGAATTTGTAACGGATATCGACAAAAATTCTATTCTTTTGCAGTCATTCCTCGCTTTCCCGAGGATCATCCTATCTTAATTCAAGTGCAGGTACCAGAGCTTTATGGTGTCTAGGTTTAGTTGCCCTTCTAGTTTCTTCTATCTGGCTTTATTGCCAGCTGTAGATTCTTAGCCTTACAAATTATTTCTCTAACCGTTAGTGTTTTCATTTCCATAAACTTTTGCGATTTTAATCCTTCTTCGTTAGTTTACAGATATCTGTAGCTTACTTTGAAATTCTACATTTATATAGATTTACAATGTCACTAGCTTATATCAAGGGCTGGACTTGAATTCTAATATCTGCATAAAATATTCAAGAATTTTTAGCACTTCATTCCTAACAAAAATATCAAAACCAATATTCTTAACTATGTAATTAATTTACCGAAGTAATTTTATTAAACATGTCGATTTTTTTTTTTTTTACAAGACTCATATAAAGATATATAAAGTTTTTCAAGTCTGAAGAGAATCATAAGTAAAAAATAATAACTTGGTTTAACAAAACTAATGAAAAATCAGTTCTTAAGATAATTTTTCCTTTCTTTTTATTGTGTTTTCTTATTTTTTCCGGCCTTTATCTTGATCATAATATAGAATTATAGAAGTGTAACGTGCAGATTTATTATTGTTTAGAGGAAACTGTCTACTGTTGTAACTTCCTTTAATATAGACATTTCTGTAGTAATAACCGTATATCCCATAAACTACTACTCGGCCGCCACAGTGATTTCGTTATAGATTCCCATTTCAGTGAATTACTAAATGTATGTTACATTATTATTAACCTTGAAATAAATAAATGAAAAAATTAACAACAATAAGAATGAAATTATTTAAAAACCAACACGCAGCTGGAATTGTTGCACAAAATAGTTTTTTTTTATTTTTACTTAAATCTTTAAAATTAATTTATAGATTTAAACTTGACCATTTTTAATTAAGATGACAGCAAGGAAGGGGGTATAGTTTTCCTTCCTTTCTTTCTCTTTTAGAATTAAGAGAGTAAAGAAATATTGTAGAATTAAACGAAAATGAAAAACTGAAATCTGATGTTTCCAGGATCTCGATTCTTATTATTTAAGAATTTTTTAAAAAAGACTAACTTCAAAATAAATAAAATAAAAAAAATACAAATTTTGTTCTTTTCACGGTATCTATAAGTATATATTTTCAATTCATATTTAGATAGAAATCTTTTATAATATAAACTTGAATGGAAAAAATTCTGTTGTGGAAAGGAAATAACTATCCGACTTTCCATTACTGGAATACCTATAGTTTGAAATGAGGAGTATACTAATATTTAATTACTTTCATTACTAAAATCTAACTACTTTCAACATTATATATTTGCGGTGTATATATTGTACACTATAATGAAATACTCATTATATAACAATGAAAAACTTATGACAATTAAGCATTATGAAGGACAAAGTGTTACCACTTTGCCTCTTGAATTTGTCAACAATCAAATATTTGGAAAAAAATGTCAAACCAAAATTATGAAACTCTTAATCAATACAAGTTTTTACATCGCTAATTACATTAACAATATAATACATAACAGAAACGAATATCATACAACTGAATTACAGCAGATCTCAAACATCTGCATTTCTACGGAAAACTCAATTTGGAAAATTTTACCAACAATAAGACGTAGTGGAAAATAAAACAAAATAAATGATCACGTGAGATTATTCTAAAACACAGCCTCATAAATTCCCTTTAGTGATTCATCTTCTTCATTCCTTGAATTTAAATAATAATATTTACTATTATCAAAAGAATAAAAATACTAATTTTACTAATAATATTGATATCAATTTTGATTTAATTTACAGAAATGATGGAACTATCTTCAGCGGCCGCTGAACGCGGCTGGTACCAGGAGGCACTACGTGCTGAAGAACAAGCCCCGGCAGATGTAACCAGCAGTGGCCTCATCGAACCATCACAGTACCATGGTGTACCCACACCATATTATCATCACATACCACATTACGCCCCACCACAAAACAGTGAGTTCATTTGTTTTTATTAATTTTTTCTATGGAGTGATATTTAAATTTGTATATCTGTATTGCACATTTGTATATCTGAGGTACATAATATAAAAATGTCTTTTTATTACTTTTAAATATTGTATTCCAAATTTATCTAGGAACCAGGGGGTCAAATCTAAAACTCTCAAAGCCTCCAGAACTAACCAACCATAGAAAAATTATAATAAGCCAGAACTCGATTAATCTTAAGGAAATATATCTTGCTGTAAGAACAAAAAATAATACTTTGTTTCCAGATCTGGCCCGATCCGATCAAAAGTGTTAAACCCTAATCTTTTTACAAGCCAATCCATCAGAATAAGAGCGGGTGTTTATTTTTGATTTATTATAAGAGATTGCAATAACAATAAGTTGGCAATTTGATGTTTTTCCAAACTCTCTATGACCCCACGGACCTGGTAATTTTCAATTCGTTGGCTAGTAACCGGATGCATCCTTTCCTTCTTCTGAAGGTCGCATAATACAAGAAGGCTCGTCTTTATCTGCGATTTTTTAAAAGGCTCCCAGTAATGCAGAAGCTTTATAAGAATGAGCCAATTGCTTCCTTCTTCTGATAATCAAGATTCATTTGCCTGTTATGGCGCAGTGCCATTAAATGCTCTTCTGAGATTATTCTCTGTAAATGTGGAAGATGATGTCTCATTAAAAAAACAAATAAAACGCATATGATATCTGTTAAGAAAATCCAATTTAGATGCCTAAAAGAAGGCCATGAATGAAACCAACATCTATTTGGATTCCTAATCAGTAGTTTGAACCGTCGAAAAAAATACCAAACTCTTTAATAAGAAATGAACTGCTAGTGACGCTCTAACAGAAGGATGGGACCAATGAAGGAGAGAGAAGGGCCGAATTTAACCATTTTTGCTACCTCCTATTTATAAGAGATCTCCTATTTTATCTATTAACCAGAAATGAGATCCTTAGCGGAGTATAGTAGTGCCAGTCTCCAGTTTTCTAGTGCCAATTTGGAAGTAAACAAAGCAGTAATAAACCTGATGCCCTTAACCGAGAGAATCCGAGAGAATAAAAATGCCTTTTACCTATCATTTACTCAGAATATGTTAAAAAGTATGGAGTAAAGACCTGAGTCAAATATTCACTTTAAATTTTTAAAAAAAGTCGACAATTTTTTTATTTTAATCTAAAAAATCCGATACTTTACAGATTTATAGTAAATATATTGAATAACTTTAGTTGAATAATGACTAAAATTTATGTTTAATTTTGTGGTTATTGATATAGGGGCTCCGGTCATCTTCAGTAAATCTTGATAAACAATACCATGTCACAGATTTGGCCTCCGTAGAGGTTAGGCGAACGCCCGGAACCGGTCGATGACCACAAAATCGTGGAGATCTGTAACAAAAAATCTCTATTTTTTTCTCTAATATAGAATGGAAGGCAATAAATAACTGTGATCTACATTAATTCTGCCTTATATCGATAATTTATTTCATAGTAAGAGAAAGTATTTTTTTTAAGGAGCTTTAATTAAGGAGCATCCAAATCTGTGATCATTTGCTCCCGCAGCACTCTTAATGCTCCGGGCATTACTTCCCATTGTAGATAACATTGTAGATCGCCAAAGAGTGAACTGTAGAGATTTCTAGGGAGAAAAAGTTAGGAACAGCACTGGATGGCCTCGTACCCGCGGGTCTTCTGTGTTACAAGCCCAGTGCCCTATCCTGAGCTAATAACTAATACTTCCACCTAAAAGAAAATATTGCGAATCGAGCCAAATTTTCTGAATTGAGAAATACTATTTTGAGGCCCCTTGAACATGACAAACAAAATGCTTATATTAGACATGCGTGCTGCATGTTGGGTCCAAAATATCTCAAAAACGGAAAATCGCAGAAAGCTCAAAACTTGTTATAATGTTTGGGTACAGCTATGGCAAGCGGTTCAAAGTTTTCGGTCAACATTCATCAAAGGAAACTGCAACTTCACTGTTTATTTTCTTATAAGTTTTCGCGATTTTTCTTGACAAAACTTCCAATGGTCTTTTTTTTACTTTCTCTTACTCCTAATAAGAGGAGTATTGTAATCGTGCCAACTTTTTCATATCGAGTTTTCACCGGAAATATCCGATCAGAGGTCCCCTGAGTCCAAAAAAGTGGTTTTTAGAAAATGGTGTGTGTGTGTGTGTGTGTGTGTGTGTGTGTATGTGAACAGCATAGCTCAATACGAAAAATCGTAGAATGTTCACAAACTTGATATTCCGGAAAAGGTATCACCATGGGATCCGACAGTGGGTCATCCGTAAAAATTCCTAAACCGGAAGTACAACTTGAATAGTTGTTTTTTTTTTTCTCTTTTGAGATTTTCTAAAAAATGACTCCGACGATTTTCTTCAAACTTGTTTTATCAAATACATATACAAAGAGCTACAACTTTTATTTATAACATTTCTCTGGGAAAATTCAGTTAAGGGCACTTTTATTGGAGGAGTGGGGTTATGTTTTTCTCTAAAGTGCTATCACAGTTGATTATACAATTCTTTCATCTAATAATATTAATTAGAATTAAATATGTGGTTGAAATTCCGATTTTTAAGAAAATTAGTAAACCGGAAGTGAGCTTTTACTGAAGTTTTTCAGTTTTCGACGTGGTCCACTAACTATAAAATTTGTCAATTTCAATTTTGAAAACTGGAGTAAGAGAAAGTTGTGTGTGTGATTCAGACCAGATTTTTTTTAACTTTGCGCACCAACTATTCCATAAAGACTTATCACTTTCATGGAAAATGTTTCCAGGTATTGATTTTTGGGAGTAAGTGGGAAACCTTTAATTGTTAAGCTAAATTAAATTTTTTTAATATTAACTTATAATAGCGTACCAAGAATTCCAAGTTTGAAGGAAATTGGGTAACCGCAGTATGACAATAGGTTTATGAGATTTTTTATAGAATTTGCTAGAAAACGTCACTAACGATTTTCTTTAAAAATGGAATCCTGATTGAAATTATCTAAATTTACTGCCCTTAGAAGATTTTTGGTGATAGTAAGAGTGCCGAACCACCTATATTTATATATGTTTATATAAATTTAATTATTATTTCAAGTTTGAAGCAAATTTCTCAAATAGAATTTGAATAATTGTACTAAGAAAAAGTCCCCAACATATTTTTGTTTTAATCAAGAAATGAATGGCCAAATACATTTGTGATCAGATCCTAATAGTGATCGAATTTCGGAATATGCTGATAAACTTATATCATTAAGGGACACATATATTTTCTTAATATTTGGATTTTTCACTCTTGTATTTAGGTTATACAGAAATCCAGAAATACTACTGGTTTTCCAGAAAAAGAAATTTTCCTGATTCTGTCAAAATAGTTAAATAAAAGCAGGTCAAAGTTATGTGAAAGATAGAAGTAGGTTTCATGCAAACAGAAACATAATACGAACTAATATCGATTAAATTATTTGCGTTATGTTTGTTTGAAATCCAATTGCTGAATTATAGACTTCATTAGACAGCGAAGCCGGTATTTACTGGTATATTTACCTACAAAATTTTAATAGAATTTTAAAATAGTTAATGCAACCATTGCACTCTATAAGTTTCGTATTTCTCATTTATAAAACTGTTTCATCTCTCAAATGAAATAAAAATTATTATAAGAATTTTTACATAAAATAAAAGAATATCAAATAAAAAACATAAAATATAACATTTAATAATATATAAAATAGAGTTATTTTATTTTTTTAATTCTGGGAAGGAGACATATAATCGAGTTTTCATATCGAACTAAAAGCATCACGCAAGGGTAATTACGTTTTATTACAACAATAAAAGGGCAATTTTATTTTCTATCAATACATATATAATATACAGGCTGATCTATAATGTCCAACTTAGATATGGCTCCTCCTCTTTGCTTTTTTTTCCGTCCCCACTCCTTCATTGATATATTTATTGTTATAAAAATCGATACTTTGGAAGTGCGCAATACTGCCAACTACAATTAGTGAAGATCAAGACAAATTGACTGTAAAATATTCACACCACTTCTTCTCATATTGCCATTAACATCGTTTCTTAATTAACAAATTTCCTTCACACTTTGAAATGTATACTAAATGTTTATAGCTGCCATTGATAAGTAGGGGAGCAATCTATACTGCAATAAAATTGACACTGTTGAGAGAAGCTTGTTCATCCGTAACAACCATAAAAGTAACATTTTCTAGTAAAAAATAATCAAACCAGTGTGAGATTGATTTTCCTTAAAAGTGCAAATAGTACAATGCCAAATTAAAAGTAATTTTTTTGTCGTCTTTATCGGGAAAATTGCCGACAAATGAATAATAATAATAAAATTAAAAAAATATCAATTTTAATTGATATACCTGATAAACACAAAGCAAATTGTTGAAACCGTTTGTACGAGAAAATAACAATGAACTGAAAAATCTAATCAGCAAAGCAGGCGGTCTTCTAAAAAAAAAAAAGAAAGAAATTTCGATCGAAAACTTGCCATAAGATTCCATCGCGTTTCCCAAACAGAATATAAAGCTTGAGCGCTATCTGTATTATTCAGATATAAATACACATACAACCAGTGTACAGTTGCAAGAAAAAAAAAACACTTTTTCGCACTCAGCGGATGGGATCACATATGGGGGCTCCACAGGTGGTTCACTGTCTCTGACTCCTGGTCAAAGGAAGTACTACTGGGATCACGACAAATTTTCGAAATTGATTTTGCACCGAAAATACATCGGTGTGTGTGTGCGGTGAATGTATTTCTGAATAAAATATCCCTAAAACAAATACAAAAAAAGAATAGCAGAAAGCCCAAACTTAATTTTGAAATACCGCCATCACCTCTGACTCGAAGGATTCAGTGAAAATCCAATCAACCGAAAGTGAGTCTTTGGTGGTATTTTTTTTTTTCAGTTTTTATCCCCATCCACATAAATACCGATCACTTTTATCTGAAACATGTTCCCGGGAAAATTGACGTTTTGGAGGGTTCTGGGAGTATAGTAAGGCTAAGCTTTCCTCCAAAGTACTACTTCAATGCAAGTATGGTTTTAGTTTTATTATTATCAAAAATTAAGAAACTAGAAGCGTTACTAGAATTCCATATTTGAAGGAAATCGATTAACTAAACAGCGACTCTACAGAATTGTTTTCTTATTTCTAAAGCAGCAATACTTTGCGTTAAACTTAGAATGTCAACTCCACAGATAAAAACGTATCGCTTTTATGTGAAACATTTATTTTAAATTTAATTTACACACAAGTCGTCCAGGTATACTAGTATAACTACTTCCATCTTTTTTTTTGAGTATAGAGTTTTTAAGTATAGAGTTATTTGGAGAACAACTACCTTATAAGTAATTATAATACAAATCTTCTACCATCAAGTTACATTTGATAACTTTATTTTGTCAACATTTTGATATGTCGCATTCTTTAGTAAATATTTAATTACATTCAGTGTCATTGTCAAAGGAAAAGGAAAAGTGGCAAATGTTTTCTATTCATTTGATAAAGAAAATTATTTAATTTTTTTAAGCTTATTTCAGATCACAACACCTAACATAAATCTTCAAAACTTATTAGCAGAAATCATACGAGGTCTAACAGATTTTGCTCTGTTTAGATTTTGCTTTATTTTATGCAGTAATCAACATTTTATTATATCTAAAAACTATATATTTTTATTTGAACTAGAAGCAGTTATTAGGAGAATTAAGACGAAAAATTAGACGAAATTATTGTTGATAAGTTTTTTTTTTTTTTTAATTAATTTAAGGCGTCTCAGACGGAGTCAGGGGAACGGTGTACCACTACTTATGTCAGTGTCCCCGTTTCGCTGGTACTGGGTTTCACGTATTTGAGGGGGCACCACTCTCGCAGGACTGCCTGGGCGAGTTGGAGTTTAAGGATATCTTGGGATATTGTAGACTGACCGGTAAGCTACCGGGGGAGATTAATTAAGGGAATATGGGGGGTATCGCATAATAATAATAATAATAATAATAAGGCGTCTCAACATCTGTCGTCATTTGCGCCCAGAGCCTTCTCTGGGCACTGCCGGCTTCCGGGCAGTGTTCTCCCGTTAAAGACAACACTGTCCATTACCGGACAATGAGCTGTAGGGGTTCCTAGGAAAAGAAAATCTAATGGTAGCACGGCTGAATTCGAACCCGTGATCTCCGCGTTGCTAAGTCCAGCGCACTACCACTGAGCTAATTCCATCCCTTAATAATTGTTTGCTGGCATTTATATCTGGTTAAAATTTATAATTAATGAAACAGAAATACCGTAAAAGAACCCCGGTCACATTAGGAGTGAGTGATCAAGTGTTTATTTGATTTTGCGAATATTGTCCCACGAATATAAAAGAACCTCCTCGAGATCTTACTAAAATTACTGCCATGAATTAATGCACACATTGTAGCCGTGCATTGATTATTGAATAATTATATTGAAGAATTATTAGTTACAGCAGCATTAATAATTCCTCAATATTACTAAGCAACATTACTATACAAATGTTGTAAAGAATAGCTCCAGTGTAAACAAATTTTTTTTTCACGCTACAGATTTCTCTCGCGCTTACTATCACTCGTCCTGAATGTGAAATCCTAATTGGAATACTAAATGAAGAAATCACAGCAATTGCAGTAATCACAATAAACATGCCGCTCAAGATCCGTCAATCCAAAATATTACTTTACACAAGGTTTTTTATGATTTTCTGTCGAAAATGGCGGAAACATTTTCTTTGAATCTGGATAAACACCAAAGCATCTACCGTATATTTATTTTAAATTTCTTAGAAAGAATAGTAAAGACAAATCATTGCGACCTGGAAGATCTTTTGGCTCTCTTGGGGGTCTATGGTTTGACATGAAATGTACAAATATATATATATCCATTTGTATGGTGTGATGCAAAACTAGAGTTTGTCTCTAGGTGGGTAGGTTTTTTATTGATATTGTTATACCAGCCTTTCTTACGCTATAAGTAACATAGAAACAGATCTGTTACCCATTAGTGTTTTCAACAATCGATAGCGTCTATATGAACACATCACTCCCTCTGCGAGACCTATATATTGTATAAAATGTGTAAGTGTTATTAGCGTTGCTAGTTATTTGGGATACCCGCAGGGATGCCCAAAAAACCTAAAAAAAGTGCTCTGTAAATAATTCGCATTTTAACAAATAGCTTTGAGAGAAGATTCGTTTCGATTATTTTACACCAGATTTCTATTTTCTATGGATTAAATAAAATGTATTCTATGCCAAAAAGTACACAATACAAAATCGCCTTATATTCATTGCTTAGAATTTGGCGTAGTTTGCTCACAGTAATCACTATAATTTAAAGTACATTTAAGTTAAGTAAATAGATAAGTATTTTTGTGAGCTTGATTAAATAAAAAATTCAATTGATTACATTTTAAGTGGATAAATAAAAATGGTATGTAATTCAAACTAATAATATCAAATCTGTATAACTGAATGTTTGTGCTTAATGTGGAATATTAAAGTAAGTAATCTCAGCCCACATTAAGGGCACATATTTTCATTTGTAGCCAGCAATGAGTGACCCTCATTTTTTTCACACACAACACTAACTGTACATCAAATGGTTATAACTACAAATTGTTCATTAGAACTTGCTTATTATGACAATATAAACAGATAATTTTTACACCCACTAGGTATTTGTATTATATTTATATCTATGCAATAATATACTTTTTAGTTTATTCGGTTTTATTCTACTAGTTTGCCATCTGGCAAGATATTGTTGCATAATCAGTATAAATATTTCAATTTACTTTTATAAAAATGATTTTCTTATTCTAAAAGGTGATTATTATATAAAACTATGAAATCTGGACGGGTAAAACTCTTCAATAATGATTCAATGTAACATGTTAATTTAATAACACTCTTAAATTCCCTAAATTAATCGTTAAATTCTTGTTTCTATTACAATCGATTCCTAAACTAGCATGTGGTCGCTTATTACGGTCATCGGTCGGTTTCAGAAAGTGCAAACTTATTAGAAATGTGACAGATATCATGGCAGTCTATTAATATTGAAATGTTAACTCAATGATACTGAAACTGGTAGATATTGAAATGATGATTCAATATTACACTTAAACTCACAATTTTTATATTTAAAGTTTTACTAAATGAGGATATAAGTCAATAGAGTGAAGAGAGTTTAGACAGTGCCAAGCTTTCCAGCGATAAATGGCGATGGTAGCGTTTCCGGAGTATTGGCGAACGATAAATTCTTTAGTTGGTTAGAACTATTGGTTGCTCTAATGATCGTTTAAATATTACTTCTGCTGGTGGAGAACTACCTCTGACTAATATAGTGCTTCTTGACAAATTCTTTGAGGGCTATTGATTGTAGTTCGTTCTTGAGTATTTGAAAGCCGCTTGAAGTACGGCTTAGACGCCTTTATTTGGCGACTTTTATTAATACTAAATTCGACTAGTTTGAGTCGAGTTTGTGATGCTTTTTAAAATTGCACACCTTTTGATCGTTTATAGATCCGGTTAGATGTACAGTATATGATAATGACGTTTGGATATATATGAGATAATGGCAGTATGGAATCGTTAGCGTTGATGTGGAGAAAGTTCACAAGTATTGATTGCTATTGCACAAATGGTATAAAACATAGCTATTTATAAATTCGACAAATTATTTCAAATGTGGAAATAAATATTAATAAATTGTTTTATTTTATAATATCTTTGCAAATCTCGCTTGAAAACTGAAATTGATAACTATAATTGTATTCTTAAAAATACGATATTCAATTTATAAAAATAAAAACCAAGAAAGTACAAGAATTTATAAAACAAGAAGCAATTTTTATATTTTAATGTTTATAATTTAATACAGTTAACCACTGTATTATTCTTGAATACTATTTACATAAATTGAACAGAGCTTGTACTAATAGTGGGATCTTGCAAGAGTTATTTTGGTAACATTATTGTATAGTGTTCTAATGTGTTTTACCTTGTCATTTACACAGGTGATATTTTTTAAATTTGGTTCATAACTAGTGAGAATGGTTAATACTAACGGATTAAGATAATACTCCTTTCCTTTTTACTTTCTCTTACTCCTAGAAGAGAAAGTATGGCGATCACGATAAATTTTAGAAATTTGAGTTTTCACCGGAAATACACGTTTTGAGGCGATTGAATAAGAAAAAAATCTGATGTGAAACACTCACACAACTTTCTCTTACTCCATTTCTCAAAATGATAATTGACAAATTTTATAGTTTGTGTAACAAATTTAATGAAATTCGTCGAAAACTAGCACTTTAATGAAAATCTAAAGGGCACCCCTCCCCTAAAAGTGCCCTTAAATTAAAGTGCCCCACCCCTCCCTTAAAAGTGTCTATAAATTTTCCCAGGGAAATGTTTTAGATAAAAGTTGTAGATCTTTGCATGTTTAGTTTATATACGAAATTTCAAAAAAATCGTTGGAGCCATTGTTCAGAAAAGTGCGAAAAAGTAAATAAATCATTTAGTAAAGTGGTAAAGTAAACGCACTTCCGGTTATCCGATTTTTTCAAACTCGGAATTTCAACAACATATTTAATACTAATTAATATTATTTAGATGACAGAATTGTCTAATAAACTGAAATAGCACTTTAGATGGAAACCTAACCCCACCCCTCCCCCAAAAGTGCCCTTCAATACATTTTCCCGGAGAAATGTTTCAAATAAAAGTTGTAGTTCTTTGTATGTGTGATTGATGTTTGAAGTTTAAAGAAAATCGTCGGAGCCATTTTTGAGAAAATCGCAAACAAGTAAAAAATCCAACTAGTAAAGTGGTACTTCCGGTTGAGGAATTTTGACAGATAATGTACTGTCAAATCACATCGTGATACCGAAACGGAATATCAAGTTAGAACTTTCTGCGATTTTTCGTTTATGAGCTATGCTGTTCACATACACACATACGAGTACATACACACACACACGGACACAAACCACTTTTTTGGACTCAGGGGACCTCAAAACGGATATTTCCGGTGAAAACTCGATATCGCAAATTGGACACGATTACAATACTTCCTCTTACTTAGGAGTAAGAGAAAGTAAAAAGGTTTTTAGCGAATAGTCTCTCTCTTGCTTATTCTATCTGTGTGTGTGTGTGTGTGTGTGTGTGTGTGTGTGTGCGTATGGGAACAAAAAATAAAAATTTAAAAATCGCAGGAATGTCAAACTTGGTATCCTTTGAAGTACTACCACCGCATCTTACTCAAAGATTTCGGCAAAATCCATCAATCGGAAGTTCAACTTTATGGATTTTTTTTTTCAGTTTTTCAGCGATTTTTTCGAAAACGGCTGCAACGTTTTTTCTTCATACTTGGTATACTATTCACCACACACCTACACACACACACACACACCCACCCACACACACCTCACTACTATTTGAAACATTTTTCCGGGAAAAACATTCTTTTGGTTTTCTAGGGAATAGTAGCTTTTAGATTTCCTTCCTAAAGTACTTTTCAGTACTTTATATTCTAGTAATTAGTAGCATTGCTAGAATTATGAACTTGAGAAAATTGGTTGGAACAGCTTGGAAAAACAGAATAGTTTTTGGGAATTTTCTCTAAAAACGACTATAACAATTTCCTTCATACTTGGAAGTGCTCAGTATAAACCTGTCACTTTCATTTGTAAGATTATTTGAACACATTGTTTTTAGAAGTTGCTGAAGAAACTGCGATGTTAAATTTCAATTGTGGTGTTGGACGTCAATCATCTGGACTTAATGTCGTCCGATTTTCTATTATTTTTAAATTAATAAATTTTGAACCTTAATAAAAAGTGGCCATTTTATTAATATCAGTAAGAGAAAGTCGTGAGAGTGTTTCACACCAGATTTCTCCTCAATTTACGTCACTAATGAATTGATAAAGAAATGTGAAATAGGTATTAAGAAATACTGTAGAATTTTAATTAAAAATAATTATCAGAATTAAGCTGTAACAATAAATACTTGTTTACAAAGATAAGCGAGTAGGATGTAGCTCTATAGTAGGAGCAGGAAATGTTCATTAATGATTGAAATGAACACACAAACTCACTACTATACTTTTTGCACAAGTTATATTTTGACGATAAGTTTGAAAGGAGAATAGTATTTATAAGGGGAATAACGACCGAGCGATTAGTGATGGCGTAGAATGGTAGCGATGGCTGATGTGAGTTTGGAAATCTAAAAGCCAGAGCGATATGGCTAGTTAGAATTCTTGTTCTAAATGTTGGTGGCTTGGTGAAGACTCTGGCCTTTATAGGACTCTTGACAGAAAGACTCGACAGAAGTAAGTTGAGACAGTTGATTACTTGTTATAGTTCACTTTCTTGAATAACTCTCTTTGAGATGTTGTGCTTGTACACAATGACAGTAAGCTCTTGAATGCCAGACTAGCTGTATTTTAGACTTTTTCAAGTGTTAACTCTCTCTTGAAGGCAGTTTAAGCCCTTCGATTGTCGGCTTTGTATGATATTTTCCTCTGTGAGGAGATTAGGTTTAGGACCTTTGGCCGGAATAGGATATCGGTAGAGGATCTTAGGCTGTGTCCTTTTAAGGTTTTGGTCCGATTCGTTCGGTCTATGGTGAAACTTAGGTGGTTAAAACCTGGGCCTGGATTTTCGTTCTAGTCCCAGTGGTTGTTATTCTTTAGGGGTAGCTATATGGGCCCAGGGAGGCTTTGGATAGCGTAGGGTTTGCCCTCCCCTTCTATGAATAATAATAATAACAATATTTTCCTAGCACTTGCTTACAGCTAGAGACAGCTATTAGGGAGAAACTTGACTGTCAAAGTAGTAGCCCATATTATCCTTAAAGTGCAATAGGCGTGACAGAGGAGGTAATGCATAGTTCAAGTGCGCCCTGGAGAGCATGACGGTACTTGCTACGGTTGGTTATTAACAATGTCTGTGACGAATTTGCTGAAAAAAGCATTTGATTTTATTACAATTCACGGTATCTGGTTATATGTTTTATTTCTCTTATTCTGTAATCGTGCCAAATTATCGAAATTGAATTTTTATCGGAAAACATATTTTGAGATCCCCTGAATACGATATTTTAGAGAAAGGCTAGAATTTGAGAAAGTTTCTAAAATATATATATATAGTGTACTTCTCTAATTGTCAACTTTTTCTATGCTCTTTTTCTAAGGCATAGAATCCAAAAAAATGATACTTGGGCGTAAAGGAAAATTTCCAGAATAAAAAGGAGCAAAAAGACGAGACTAGAAGAATCGAGAAATACTACAGGCCAAGATAGATTCAGAAAGTATTAGATGTATGTTTGACAGTGTATATGACTTCTTTGAGGGAAATTTCAACATCAGCTGAAAGGAGAAACACCTTGGGCTTTAGGCAAGAGTCTCTCCAAAGACTACTAAGAATATATTGAGAATAGCGTTTTCTAACAATGTGAAGTTAATAGAGTCCAGCGAAAATGCTCGACATTAAACAACCTTTTATATATTCAAACAAACAAAAAATATAGCGATTTTCTATGTTAGAACGCATCTACGTTGATTTTATTAATTTTTAATAACCATCGTTTGCTGTATAAGAACGATTACTTAACGACGTCTGCAAACTTAATGAATGAATATGAATGCTTAAAAAAATAGTAGCTTTTTTCCTTTTAAATTATCGAAAGTAAGAGGACCCAATGTAAAGTTTATTCTTCACTAAGGAAAACGTCGCCCCCATTATATATTGCAACAACATCTCTATCCTTAATGCTGAAATATCAATGCATGTTCCTGGACAAAATGATAACAGCTAAGGCACTGGATACAGGGATCTTCTTACTACTAAAGAGACGCCCCAAACTATCATTAGACACAACAAAGTATTCTACAATGACATCACATTGCAATTTGGACTTGATTGATGTGAATTTGGGGTTGCAGTCTACGGCTCAACCATGTGAACCAATACGATAAAACAAAATCAGTTCCTATCATCCAAAATCAGCCCAGGTTCTATATCATATCTAACCTTACACTAAAAATTCTCTTGCTAAAGAAAATAACTACTTCTCAGAGACACTTAAAGTGCGATGAAAACTCAATTACGAAAATTCGACACGTTTATAGTACTTCCTTTTAAAGCAGTAAATGAAGTAATAAGAATCATAATTAAGTGAAAGTGGTTTCGTGAATATAATATATATATATATATAAATTCAATAGTTCGCATCGCTATTCCACTGAAATTTCATAATGACTACGAGATTTTTGCATTTTATCGGTAATAGAAAGCATCTAAGGGCAATCACCTTTGAAAAGACCCCGATCGAAGTAGATCAGATTAGATAGCATTTCAAGGTCGGAAGAAGACAGGTGCGATTATCTGGGAAGGCTATTTTAATGTCTCCAGGGTGTTCCTACAGCTCCTCATCAGATTCTTCTATTTTAATTAGTTTATTCTATTTTAGTTAGTTCTATGCGTATTCTTAAATTCTGTTCTGCTAATATGATTCCTAATATGAAATTCTGTTCTGCGTTTAGAATTCCTATATTATTGTCCTTTTGAATTATTTTTCTTATACTCATCATCATACGTTATTTGGCAAAATAATATACTACCTATACATTTTCGCAGGCGTATATTTCGTGTTTTTGCTGAATAATAAAGAAATTTATTTTACCAGAAATAGGCCTTATTTAAAAATACTTCAGCACTCTCTCACAGACAAAATCACTTTTCTAACGAAAATGTTTTAAATAAAAATTATAGATTATTACACGAGAAATGGTTAAAGCTATTTTCGAGAAAATTGTCAAATTGAAATCAAAATTTCAATTAAAAATACCACGTTGTGTGAACATAATTTGATCAAAATCGAGCGTATCGGTTTTTCGGAGATAGGCAATTATTAAATTGAAATTTTTTTCCTTCTCGAGGCATCCTGTTTTCCCAAAACACGTAACAGAATTTTTCTAAAATATACTGTTTTCATAAAATAGATATCAAAAAATGTATTTCCAGTAAAACACGATTCAAAAAAATTAGATATTGGCTACCATAATTATTTTTACAAAGTTGAAGGACTTTTTTGGAAGCAAGCCCATTAAATCCATTAAACTTGGTCTAACATGGGTATTTTTGAATTTTCTAAAGTATTCCTACGATGAGTTGAATATTTTTCAGAAAGTTCTCTTCTTGTCAAGTTGTTGGAAGCTAAAGAAAACCTAAACTGCAGTGAAGTTTTTGGGTGGTAGAACAGAGAAGAGTATAGAATAGAAAAGTACACTAACTGGACACTGATATATTAAACTGAGAAACAAGGTACTGCAAGAACTTTACAGAACTGATATAGAAAGTGGTAGCGTGACAGACTGAACTAGTAGAGTTTAGTGATAGTCTGGAAATCGAAGCAAGGTACTGTTCCATTATCGGTACTATTCCATCCACCATTATCGGCGGGAGTAATGTCAGTAGGTGGATTTATTCCAAAAACTACACCAGACACCTACCCTAAGCACTTTATAGCTGAGTTTCAAAAATCGGTTCAGCTCGGCTCATATAATTCGGCTTACAGTACCTACAAATCAACCTAGTCCCCCTAATCAGCCTAGTAGTTTTTCTGGCTTGCACATTTCAACCCCCTCGCAAGAGTGTCACAATAATATAATAATAGGAGTAATAAATATATACAATTTAATAACGTATAATGCAAAGTAATGACACTTGTATGAGAAAACCTCCCTGTCACGCAAGGAAACCCTTAATGAATTCTTCCAAAAAAATATTTCAAATTATGTGCACATTCCCAGTTAAAGAGCTTTTTTGAAATATCTTCCGCAAATATTGGAAAACCATTTATTAAAATCGCAATTCCGATTAAAAGATTTTCTAGAAACTTGCAATAATACTAGCGTTTACAAATAATGGTGAAGTAAATAATGGTAGTGAACGATCTAGATCTTTTTACAATTTCCCCATAAATCAATTTCCTGGAAAATGTTTTAGGAAAAATCTCCTCTTCCTGTGTAGTGAGTATGAGAGTTTTAAGAAAATCGTTGGAACCGTTTATTTTTTGCGACAATTCACAAAAAAATGCACAAAACAAATTTAATAAAGCCTCAGTTCCTATTAGCGGATTTTCACCAACACCTTCCTGTTGATGCAAAAGATCGTACCTAAAAACGTAATATCAGGTTTGAGCTTGCGCGATTTTTCTCTCTCTCTCACACACACACACACCACACACAAACACACAAAACAGGCCTTACCTACAAACAATGTTTTTTCACACTCAGAATATCTCAGAACGTATTCTTGAGGGAAACTCTATTTTTTTTTAAATTGTATACGTTCGTATTAATTCCGATTCCAGCAGAAGATACCTAAAAAAATGGCCACGTTTGAAACCGGCCTGGAACCTCTTGATATTGATTCAAAAAAATGAACAACAAAAAAGTATTTTTAAAATAATTTTATTATATTTGTGGAAACCGTTTTAAATGAAAAACTTGAACAATAAGCTATACTCTTACTAGAATTGTACATATAATAAAACGACTGTAAAAAATCAAAATTATTTTCTGTGAGAAATTCTTATTTTGAGATATAAATTTAAACGTCATATAATAGAGGGATTATGGACAAGTGGAGTACAATGATACAAGGAGGTTTCCAGCAGTGGGGCAACATTCCGATATCATATCGTATCAGTGCACGCTTACTTAGATATCAAAAGATACCGCCCTGCCGCCCAAGGTAAAGGAGGAAAAGAAAAAACGGCTTGGTGTATGGTGCTGCCACAGCCCAACTGGAAGAACTCTCTGATCTTCCGCTGGGTAGATGGCTAAATATGTGGGATGAAAAAAAACGGGAGAATTAATGAGGGATTTAATATAAATCTAAACAAAAAAAATATATGTACAAACTCCGTTGACGCATCTTTTTTCGGGTTAACTAATTTCTTTCAGTAATTATTACTATATTTTATATTAATAAATTATTGATAATTCGTTAACAATTATTATTGATCGTTCCTTTATAAAAACTACCAATGAGATGTATTATTAGTTTCATACAAGTATAATAATAATACTGTGATATTTCAGACATAATAATTCTATCGCCGATATTTTTAATCAAAAAACAAATAAATGACTGAGTTAAGATGTGAAAAAGTAGAATATTACATAGTCGGTATAAACAGAAACGAGACGATTCAGGCAATATTGTTATTAATAACATTATGAGAAATTATGTATTTTCTTGCAGCAGCACAGAAGAATCTGTAACGTTTCCCGAACTTGTGTCTCTCTACAAGTTAACTCGCCATAAGTCACTTTAGACAGCGTCACGCTACTAGTTTGCGGCCTCGTCATAAGGGCTGCCTAGAGTGCACTTTTTAATAGCAAGAAAATGAATGTTATGTCCTCCATATATAAGGAGGTTATTATGGACTAAGATCATTACTATATCACAATTAACCAGAAAATTAGCCAAAAATAACAAATTATCAATTATTTTAACAAATTTTAATTATTAGGTTATTACAAACAACACTTTATATCAGCAGGAAAAAACCTATCATTTGTAGTGGGATTTATGTTAAGAATAGAGTTAGTGAAGTGACTTACACACTCACTGGTATGTTGAATTAAGCTAAGATACTGCAATCACCTTAGAGAGTTAAACCCTTGCTAAGTCTTGTTACTCTTGTAAGAGAAGGATTTTTGACAAAATTTAGTTATTAGAGCGGAGCGTCTTGACAGACTAATCTGGTTGCCTTCTTGAAGGTTGAACATACTAGTCTTCTTAGTAGAAAACTCCTTCGCTTTTATAGCAGTTGAGCCTACCGCTGAATTCCACTTCTTTAATTCTGCTAGGGGAAAATCGGTGGGTTTTCTCTTCCCAAGAGTGTAATGTGAGGCACGTGGTAGAAGAAACAGTTACGTCTCCTTTGACGTCATCTAATCTAATCTAGAACTTGGGGCCTCCGTGGGGAAGTTGAACACTTAGGCCAATGGGCTAATAACTCACATCAGCCATCATAAAAACGCATGTGAAATTTCTGATCCCGGGTTCGGCACCAAATTACTGCGAACATAATGCTTCCTACTCTCCAAGAAGGTGAAACGGTGTTTCATCCTTCTGGCCACATTTCCAAACCCAGAGAGACCCTTACTATGTAGATGCTTCCTTAAAAGCCAATCCCCTGTAGCTACTAGAACAGTGATTCTTCTTAGCTTTGTTTTTGTTTTGCCAAGGAGATAGAGCGTACGAGTCTTTGAAAGGCCCTCTAAAAGATCATTGAGTGTCTCTGCCCAGGATTGTTTTTCCAATATAATGTGTTTTTCCATATCAGCCATTTTCCATATCAGCCATTTTCCAATAGTCCCACAGGCGGTATTGTACGAGATACCGCAGAAAGGATCAATGGACGTTCATGAGGCTCCCTTTTTTGCCATCCGTCGGCCTCTTCGTTTCCTTGAAAAATGTTTAACGCCTTAAGTGACATATAGTTGGATATCTGTACATTTGTTAGTTCAACGTATAGGAGGACGTCTATTGGTCTGTGAATCCATCACACATTATATTTTAAACCAACCGGGTTGGAGAGATGTTTTGAAATTGTGGCTTCAAAACCAAATCCACTGCAACATAAGAGTACCTCTTGTTCATAACTTTACTTGCCACTGAGTATATACAATGTCTATATATAAGAATTGAATAGAATGTGTGTAGGCGTGAGCTAGGGTTTACTATTGAGTGGATACGCTAATCCCAATTTGTTTACATATCATCTATCTCAGGATCTGCATGTATTATGAGAATGATCTGGTTATCATTGTGTAAATACTCTTCGGCTTGTTGAATATATATGATCAGGTATGCAATGCTGAATAATATCTGGGATTTTATTTGTCATTGCATACTAGATTTTTATTAATTCTAACTGGTGTCGGATTTGCTTCCATTGTCAGAATTAATTCGTCAAGTTCGTGTAGAGAGATTACGGCAAACTAGCGTACATTGTGTATGGTAATTTACGCTAGCCCGTTACTTGTAAATTACATTCAGATAGCGCCGACTGTATTCACACCAAGTAAATTCCCCATCACTTTGGTAAACGTTTAGTCAAATTCCATGTTTGAAGAAAGTTTGCCAATAGAATTGTAATGGAGTAAGAGAAAAGAGAGTCATGTGAGTGCTTGTTTACATTTTACAGGACGTTAAAGTATTCTGCAAAAAAGAAATCTTATGGATTTTCTTGTCTAAAATGTTCCTTAAAATGTTTCTTGTCCTTCGCGTTTCTTTCTCACTAAAAACTTTTGCGATTGCATTTTATTAAATACTATAACTTGTAATGTTGAATAACTTTAAACAATACAGTCATATTTTAGAGGATGAATTAATGTTTTATGACTGACGATTAGACCCATTTCATACATTAAGACGCATTTCCATTGGCGAACATACTTAATAGGTGCAGTTTCCAATAGACTACTAGCTTCTTTTTACTAAAACTAATGTCAATTTTACGAAACTAAAAATATTTTTCTAATCACGTATTTAATATACCTATTACAATTACGTATAAAATTTTAATTCTTCTATTATCAATTTTTATATAATTCATTATTCAAGACACAAAATATGATTAATAATTTAAATTAAAGGCAAAATTCTGGGTGAACGCCAACCTTCTTTCACAACAATTACGCATAGTTCTGATGTATTTATTTATATATATGGGTTTTTCACATGTTACATATTACAATGAACACAGTACGCGCCTCCGAAATACAATTAGGAAAACAAACTCATATTTCCACGAAACCGATTTTCTGCAAACAGGAATTTGAGTAACCACTGAATTATTTCTAATAATATATTGACAAAAGAATCGTATAATACGAGTATATTGCAATCATTTGCAAAAGATAGCCAAACGTCACACATCCCTCAGAAAACACTTTAAATGAATATTTATGGAAACTTATCAAATAAAAGTTGTAGCTCTTTTCTTGATTAGTTGATATATCAAGTTTAGAGTAAAATCATTGGGCCATCTTTGAAAATATCGCAAACAATTCTGACAAATTTATTCATTAAGATACGGCAGCAGTTTTTGGGCCAAGCCTCATACTAGGTTCATTGTTGCATGCTAGGTACAACCTAAACTAAATACCACGTTTCAGCTCTCGGCAATTTCCGAACTCGAAGTGTCCATCCCTCTCCCAGTCCACTCACATCAATTTCTAGGAACCACTTTTTCAGACTCAAGGGACTTCAAAACACGTAGTTTCGGGAAAACACAATTCCTCTTACACTAGCAAGAGAAACTAAAAAACACAATAGCATTAAAACTGAAATTAAAGTTAAAAATTATAATGTTTTGCATTCTTGTTAAGTTATACAACTAGCTATTATATAACAAAGGTATTATATTTTCTATATTATCATGATCACATTGTATATGATCAGTGAACAATTAGTTAGTCATTAATTTTAAATCAATATTAATTAAGTTCGATAAGATATATTTTTTTAATTTCTTTTCTTTCCTTTGCATTACAACAATATTATTATTGTTGTATAGAGTGTACGATTAGTTAATTGTTCGTTTTTTAATTGAGGAAATATTTAGTTAGGTAGTAGTTTATTATTCGGGTCAGCGGTTACTTTTTTATGAACTTTATTACAATATTCATGTTAAAAATTCTGAATTTCATTAATTATGACTTGTACTAGGAAAAAAAAAATTAAACACTGCTTTACCGTACATTTTTTATTCACTGCAGATTGAAGGAAACAATATTCTGAATCATGTTATATTTAAAATAATTCATTAAGACAAATTATTCTACGAAATTTTTGATTGGATAGGCAGAAATTTGGTTTATTACATTAAACCTAAAATAGTTTTTATAAATGACCAAATCATAAGCAATTCTTTTTATTTTTGAAGTAGAAGGTTAACATTCAAATCTATAACAACCAAGGAAATATCCAAACGTTGTTAAAAACTGAAGTAATATTTTTTTTAAGTTTTAATTGAATATTGATAATTGGAAATAACCATTTGCACTTCTCCAGCAAAATGCATAGTAATAATATCCAACAAATAAGTTTTTGTGCAACAATTTAAAAATATGCCTTTTTTCCCCACAAAAATTCCTAAATAAATTAGTACACAATCTCTAGAGTGGTTTAAAATTCTTAAAGCAAACAATAATAAATCTCTTCAGTGCCACTTTAGTCCTACTGCACTGTCACATTTGATGCGGAAGATCGGAATCCAATTCCTCTAGGATTTCAATACTTATATCAGCAATTTTTAAATTTGGCCGCAACCTCTGCTGCCGCGAATTTTTGAAATCAGAGGTTTCATACTCACAACTGATCCCTGGTTTTTATTATTGACACGAGGGTTGTTGTGAGTGCATGGCGGGTACAATGGGGTCATCTGCAGTAAAGGTGTAGTCATCCCATTATGTATTAATTGGAAGCTAATTCATAATAGGAAAAATGAAAAACTTTTATCTTATCACATGTAACCTTGCTCCTTTAATTTGCAAGCATTCTCCTACATAATTTGAAATCCTTATTTTTTTGGATAATTAACATGAGTAAAGCTTTTTAAAGCAACAGACTAATATTACATCAATAGGCGGCAAAGCTGAATATACTTTATTAAAAAGAAAGGATTCATTATTAATTAGTAAGCCTTTGGATTCGGTAAATTTAAATAATATAGCAATGCAAATTTAGAATATACTGAAGCAATAAATAAATTTGTGATCTTCTTAAATTTTTTAATTAAAAAGGAAAATAAGGTTAACAAATATTTTTATTTGAATTTAAATTAAAAATATATTGCTCATATTTTGGCGGGAGGTTCTACTAGAATAACTAGATTATGAGCTGGATATAACAGTAATAAGATATGCATGAGAACTTCATTTTAAACAAAAATCTAATAAAGGTACGAATAGAATTCAATTAAAAGAGTGCATATCTTTTTATAAATACTTTTTATAAATAAGAATACATTTCTTATTTTAATAGATCAAACAAAAAGTAAGTCTAAGTAAGAGGAAATAGAAAAAATTACTTTTTTCAGGAATCTTGACATCCTAACGGACATCTCCAGGATAACACTCGCACTCCGCGGCTGTAAATACACATATAGGTTCTGCAAAGGTTGTTGAAATGTGGTGGCTGTTGAAACTATTTGAACAGAGTTCATTTGAACTCTTAGCTCAGCTCCATAGCACCCACACATAAATAAAACAGTAATATACATTATTATTGAATCCGGGTGCCTAATAGCTTGGGACCTAAGCCTGTATGGTTTTTATCCCCCCGTTTCCCCCCAATTCATCCCCCTAATTAATCCCTCCCCCCGTAGTCTGCAATATCCCAAGATACCTTTCAACTCCAACTCACCCAGGCAAACCCGCGAGAGTGGTGCCCTCCCGAATACACGAAACCAGCGAAACGGGGACACTGACATAAGTAGTGGTACACCGCTTCCCAGACTCCATCATCACAGTTCTGACATATGGGACAAGACGTCCTTCCTATATTATGCAAGTGACTAGGCACCCAAGTGCATCCAGTCACGACACCCACCAAGGTCCTCAGACCTGTCGTGCTAAGAGACAGGAGGTTATCCGAAACCCCCTGCCTGATTCCTTATATGAATCTATTAGCCTGGAGGCACCCTGTGTATCCTCCCAGCGTTTCTCCAAGACTCTCGTCTCCCAAAGACTCAGACAGAACCTCTTAGTGACGGCAAGGGCTGGCTCGGGAGCACAAAAAGATAAAGAGGATCTCTCCCTAGCCAGCCGATCCGCCCTCTCATTGCCCTCTATTCGCGCATGTCCGGGTACCCAATAGAGTCGCAGTCACACCTTATTCCTCCGAGCAAGGCGTTAAGCCTTCTCCTGCATTCTCCCACCAATTTCGAACTCCAACACGGCTTGCTCAAAGCGCTCAGTGCGGCCTGACTGTCAGAGAATGTCCGCACCTCTTTAATCTCACCCTGCCACTCCCCCGCAAGGCAGCAGCATTCGATAATATCCACAACCTCGGACTGAAAGACAGTGGTCAAACCACTCAAGGCCACCGAACTCCCCTGTCCAACTCCTGCAATCATGCTCCCGCTCCTGACAGGCCAGTTCCCTCCTGCCTAAAGCCATTTGAATAGCAGCGAATAATGCCGTTACCCGCCTCCATTAGCCTCGTAAGGGTGTTATCTCCTAGACTATCAATACTAATCTCGTAATCCCTCTCAAATCCCCATTTCTTGCTCGTCTCATCAATTTTAGAGAGCAGAAATTGGTTTACTTGCCAAATCTCATCCTCGATCCTAGTGTGGAGATCCCCCTGGAAGGTTCTCACCCACTCTCCCTTACACCTCATTCTGAGATAACCCTTCATCGCTTCACCCACAACCACGTACTGAAGAGGGATTAACTCCAGCAATATCTCCAGTGCCGTTCTGATAGCCCAACAGGCCCCGTACGCTGCTCTCCTTGCAGCTTCTTGCTGTTCCTACCTATCAAGGTACCCATCCACTATGCCACTGCTACAAAGAGTACCCTTGGCTTCACCAACTTCTCATAAATCAAATGAAGGCCTCGTGGATTAACTTCCCAGGTCTTGCCCGCTAGTCTCCTGCACTGCCAGAAAACTTTCTGTCCCTAACAGTAATATACAATCATAGCCTCGCACTACACAAGAGACGTTTAACTGATCATGGGCGTATTGGGTTTTACAGAAGCCACCATCTATTAAGATCAATGTAAAAAAGTCAATAATGAAAAAAATTAAAATTTTGTAAATATTCCCTTTAGAAGAAAATGAAGTTAATCAATTTGGATGGATATTCACTTACACAGAGGACTGAATTTGCTAACGAAAATATTGGTAAACGCTAATTTTAGGTTATAATTGACAGAGATAGAAATATGGAACTATCACTAAGAATTATTTCAATTGGAATAGAAAATAGCTGAGATCTTATTGATGTGTTGAAGAGGAAGATGAAAAAGAATACATAATCCTTAACAAGGGATTCTATAATTTGATAAACTAATTCTCCAATTATCAAGTACTGTCTTAACTGTGCTGCTGTCTGAGTGTGTGGGACACAAATCTGGTGTGAAACATTCACACGACTTTCTGTAGCTTCAATTAATACTAATTATTTAATAAATTTTCTTTAAAATTGCAATAATAGAAACTTTTAGTTGGATAAATATAGTCGTCTCTGAGTGGATTCATGGCAACTAGAGTTTGAACGTTGGTTAGCTAAACCAAATAATTGCAGACATATCAACTACTATAATTGCTGGTCCTAAATTATTGTGTGAGTGTTGTTAGGATAAACTACAGAAGCCACCACCAACTTTTTGAAGCCGTATTTAACATGCATGACCGTCACGTCACCATTGAGGAAGAATACTGACATATCGTTATCTGCCGTCGATTAGAACGAAATATGCGCTGCTTAAAAAAAATCGTGTGGTGGAGCTGTTTTTGAAAAAAATGTGATCCTTCGTTTTTCTTCGAAAACTTGATTTTATTGTAATATTTCCTCGTAAAACTATTACTTGATGTTTCATACGTTTGATTATTTTGATAACAATCTGGGCTTTAATGAATAGTTTTTCACTTACACAAACGCCTCCACTGATTAATGATAACTTCAATAAAGTTTTTTTTTTCTATATTAAGGCTGAGAATTCCCATTAATTTTAGTGGCAGTTTACTTAAATTTAAAGCCAAATAAATTTAAAGAAAAAAAGCGTAAGAAGATAAATTGTAGATTTTTTGTAAAAAAAAAAAAAAATTGAAATATGAATAACGTGGACAAGATTTCCAATCAGGACAGCAAAGTGTCGGTTCTTTCACATGGAACTGTCACTGTGCAACAGAAAAGAAAAGAAGATTAAAAAGAAAGAAATAAACCACAAAAAAAGAAAGAAACCGACCAGCAGCATAAAATAGATAAAAATATATAAAAATATAATGTACGTAGATAAATCAAGCGGCAAAAGTTACAGAATTACACTTTGATTGATGTAATACAAGAAATTCTTGTGTAGCTCTCTAGCTATATAATACATTCATCTATCCAATCTTTATTTAATAAAAAGGCTTGACTACTTCTCTCTAAACTTTATTTTACTATAATATAAACCCTCCGCTGTCTCCCCTGTTCACTGTATATCTCTGACCGCGCATATTTCTATATTCTTCTTCTTTTATTTCCCGCCTTCTTGGTCTTCCTTTTAATGTTTTGTATCTAATTTTAAATGTCAAACAAGTAGACAAGTTTTGTTTGGTGATGTGTAGGCGAACCGAGTTAACAAACACCGGGTAAAGCCCACAGAACAACATACCGGCTCAATTCGAAACTAAAATAATATATGAGTTTATCACAACTGAACGGCAATGATTTTATTGCTTAGCAAGATTTTCTGCGCTAAGGCACCAAAACCGGAAGGGCGTAGCTTCAAAAATCTCCGTAATAGTCCCTACTATTTGCCCCTATTGTCCTAATATTACAGCAAAGGGAGAATGTTTTTAAAGGTCGAACCTAGTCTACAACAGATATGAGCCATTGGTTTAAATACCACCACATCAAATCCGGTTTAATATACAAGAATTTGATAGGTTTCAACTGGCTACTGTTTAAATATAGAAAACTGACCAAAGTTTTGAAATTGATATTAAACCAATTGGGCAAATAGTAGAGGCTATGGGCCTATTCGATTCCTCACTTTGAAACATTAAATCTTACAATTCTTTTTTTTATTGATGAAAAGCGAAAAAAAAAATGCTTTTAGCGAATGGTTTTGTTTGTGAATGTGAGCTCAAACTTGAACTCCGCTTTGTATCTGACATGGATATCCCCACCAAAATCTTATAAAAGCAGTCACTGTACTTTTAAAGATTTTTTTTAGCTTCCACAATTATCTAGGAAATGATTCAAGTCTGAAGCAAATTTACCAATTATAACTGCGTAAGTTGCAGCAAGTTTAGCAACTTTGCAGGTAGTGTGAGTGTTTCCATATTACATTTTTATATCTCTTATTTTGGTATTTACAAGGCAAAATACTTAGATAAATATACTAAATTATGAAAGTTACAACCATTTAATGGTCAAAATGTCTGGCTAAACCAAGATCGCCAAATATAAATTTTTGTATTTAAAACTTGTAATCGATAAAAATGATTAAACATCGTAAGACTGATTAAGGTGGGTGTTAAGAAATTGGAGGTGTTTGACCATATCGCAAGTAAAAAAACAATAAAATAAATACGTTCCTTTGAACGTATTCTTGAAATGCTTTCATTCAAGAATACTAAATATAATATGATTGAAGTGGCTATATTTCTATAGTATACGTAAATTTTTTGGTGATATCACATTTATATCGGTGACACTGAAAGAAGTAAAAATTCCATTCGGTGCGAAAAGAGAATTTTTTGTTTTAATTCTAAATTTTACATAAATAGTCTCTACAAATGTGTAAAAACTATGAAGTTTTTAATTTTACCTGTAAATGGATTAGCCATTTCTTTAGAGATGTTCAGAGCCCTACGGATATCTCCATCCAGATAACACATTTGTAATCTGACATCTTTCACCCCCGCAAATTATACCTAAGAGGTAATTGTAGTTTGTACAACTACTTAGCTTTACCATATCCATCGGCATTCTCTAACCTACTAACACCTACAATATACAATTAGTCCTACGTTCGTATATCTACTACACATAAATATAGAAACAGAATGGGCACCATTATAGACTTTTTAGATTGCAGTTGTTTTGGTTTTGTAGCCACACTCTTTACAGTGCCTCCAAGTAAATCTTTAAAGGTTTTAATCTCTTCGAAGATAGGTTACTGCAAGATTGACATTAATAACTTTATAACCTTAATAAAGCTGAGAAAAAGTAGTCAATTAGTCTGATCAATTGTGTGCAAATTTTGGAATGTCATATTGCATAAGTAAACTAGGCCGAATTCAACATGCGGATTAAGTGCCATGAACGAAGGCGGATAGTAAACAAAATTTACTAAACGTTGATCATAAATCCCTGGGTATCAAAATTCAATATTGCGTAAATTCTTAGATTAGCAATTACTGGGATTGCATCCATTAACTAGTTCTGCAGGTCCTATATATATGTACGTTGAGTTCTAGGCGATTAGGTGTTAACGCAGTGTCGCCGAGATTGTTTTATAAGTGGGCAGTCTTTCTTCCGGCCAGTAATTGTTGATATTATATATTCTCCAGACAAGACCAATTTCAGATGTGAATGATATCCGCTTAAATTAACCGTACAAAACCAAAACCTGCGAGAATCTAATGATGCTTCCTTATTATAACTGTGTCTTGTAATGTCACTAGAACAAAAAGTCTAGCAAGTGCAAGTAGAAGTTAAGTATGTATGGTGGTGAGATTTGCCTGTAGATAAGCTTAAAACCCCAGTAGTTTTCCACACGTCATCAACAACTGCTGCAAATTCTATTGTATTCCGTAAATAATGAAGGAGTTAGTGTAGAATGTCATTCATGCAAGAATAGTAAACCCGCACGATCGCCAAGATCTCTGGAAAAATAGGTATTCTCCTACAAGGACAAAATCTAATATTGGGTCCATCGAATACAAAAAAACTGTTATAACTTACATCACAAAAGCATATGGATTATGCGACCTATTTTAGTATTGCGGTAATTATTGGAAACAAAAATTGATATGACCTTATAAAATATTATAATAGTTAATGGAATAGATATTATAACAAAAAGGAAGAGACTAGAATTTATTTTTTATTCTCGTTTTAGTTGGAAAAACATTTATTAAAAAAAAAAAAAAATTATAAGTACCACCGCCGAAAGTACACAAAATGGCTGGTCTGTGGTGTGTAACGGAAGCCGCCACGAAACCCCGTTTCCGGCAGAGATCGTAGATTATCATCTGAGCGGAACCAACGAAACTGACGATGGTTATCTGGCCAGCTAGTGGTGCTTGCTCTACAGTTCATTCTCTCCCTTACTCACTCATACAAAAATACAGTCAGCCTGTCTCACTCATTAGCTTGTTCTCCACAATAATTAATAACGGCAGTGTATTTTTTAATCTTTTTTTTTATATTACTATCCTTTTTTTTATGTTTATTTATTTATTTTTATTACGTTCCTGTACGTCTAGTTTTCTCACACAAACACACATACGCGTACTAAACATAATAGAAACGTGCACTCTGGCACTTCTTGTCATGTCGCTTCGCTCTTGACAGCATAAAAACCACATAACAAAAACAAAAAATTATTAGGCGGCTTCATGTTAAATTTATTTATTTACTTAATTATTTTTTGTTATTTATTATTATTTTATTTTCTTTCTTTTTTAAACGAATATTCTCAACAATAAATAAATAATAAAAATAAAGTAACTTATGTCATGATTATTCCACTATGGTTTTTAAAACTGAAACTGAATATAAGATGTTACAAACTAAATTTTAACATGGAAGTAGAATACTGAATATGAAGACAGCCTATTATTTACATCAATGAATTATCAGAAAATTACCGAATTTTTTTGGTATTACATCAATCATATTGGGTTTTGCAAATTGAAAAACCATATTTTAGGATTTTCTAGCTTCATTTACTTTTTTAATTTATATAAACATATTTTACCTTAAATAGTTCAATTGTTCAAAACAATGTTTGATATACTGTTCTTCATATAAGATAAATTATGTTTAACAATTATTGGTACCATATTTTCTTTTTAAGTACTGAGAAAAGAGGTTAACCTATTGTTTTGCTTAATGAATTTTTAAAGTTGCCCGCAGAGCCGTTGAAGCTAAACGATGGTTGATTGGCTCCAACGTTTGCGCTAAGGTTAATGTGCTAAGGTTTAATGTAATAAAAAAGCTCCATAATGAAAATGTGAGGCCTGATGTATCTAAAATGACTCCTAGAAGTTTAGGAAAGTTATCTATGAAGTTCTCTCTCTGACTCCTGATTCATCTGATCTATCATAAACATATTTTTCCATTTTTTCAGATGTTTATAGTTCTTTCTTTGAAAAAAAATAAAAAAATTACAATTCAAGAAACCATAAAAGAAGAATTTGAGGATTTTATTGACTCTTGTATGTCAATTTTGATCATAAAGGTAAACAAGATTTCGTAAATCGTTGACAAAAATGTGAAAATAGATCAAATAAATGATGGTTATGTTTTCGTGTTACTGTGTACTACTTTGCCAGCACCCATTACATACATTCTTAACTTGGTCAAAATCTTAGCAGTTCATCTTATCTACAATAAACCAATATTTCAGAATAGTTTTCGAAATTAAAGGACTAAAAACCGAAGCCTCTATGAAATATAGATCTTGGTATAACTTCACGTAACCAATTATTATGAAGAATTACCTAATATATCTTGATAATAAATGTAAAACAACCGGAAGGCGGCTTCTCTATTAAGAAGGTTAACCAATATTAAGTGGGAGAACGCACTAAAAGACACGTTATTTGGTTTCAACTGCTAGTCCTATATACTTCAAGGAGATGAAACGTTAACCGCTATAAAGAAAACTGCAGATGAAGTCCAGAATCAAGCCTTGAGGCAAAGTCTACTACTGCAGTCTCCCTTGCAATCCAGATCATGTTAACCCCATTCGGGGTTCATAGCGAAATCAAAACCTTAATTTTTTAGAGAAGTGTCTATAGTTCCCAGGACGAATATGAGAAAAGGACAGGTATATGAGCAAAGGCGACCCCACAGTTCATTTCCCGGATCTGGGACTTGCATTTTATTTGATCTATTAAAATAACAGTAATATTATTATAGTGAAATAGATCTGCTATATATTTCTGTCTACAACTGATCGGTAGTTGGCTTAAACTCCAGAAAATATAGTGAACAATGCGAATTTTACAAGATATATCAGGATATTTGCTATATGAGCTCAAGTACTTCATATTTCATTAAATTATATTTATAAACAAATATTTAATTAAATTTTTACAATAAAAGTAAAATCTTTAAAAACAATTATAACTACGTCAACCGTTCATTAGCCTAATTAATGAATTAAACGGACCGGAACATCTTTAGTATAGTAAATAATTAATAAAATACTTAAAAATATAAAATACAAAAAGTGGTTTATATATATAAAATATATGTTTTTTACATAACACATTAATATACGTCCTGGCTGTGGTTTTTTGTTTTGTTTCTGTTTTTGTTTGCCTTCTTCCTTTCACATGGATTTAATTAAAATGGTTTTTCATTTAAAAATAAAATAGCACAAGTAATTTTAAAACTATTTTATTATTTCTGAATAACACAATAGCTATTGATCACTGTTTGGTAGAACTGAGATTTTCCTTGTTGGTTCTATAAACTGGTTACCTGAAACTTACAACATTATAGCTGGCACCTAAGTCAAAATGTAATAAAAATCTTGAAATGTCAGTTTGTACAGTTAAGCCAGAGTTATTAAATTATCCGGAAAAATACTTCAAACAAAAGACAGCATTTTAATTTTAATGAAATTCTTTGGTGCACAGTAAAAAAAAATGTTTAAAGAAATCCAGTAAACTCAGTGACCAATTCGGTAAAATTATCTTTCTGAATTAACAAATTTTTAAGAAAACTAGAACAAAGTAATTAATGGAATTAATTAGAATTAATCTGGGTTAGAATCATATTTTCTACTGAGCTGGTAGCTGATTAACTTTTATAACTTCCCCAAAAACCCATCAAAAATCCATTTTTTGTAAAAAAAAAAAAAAAAAAAAAAAAAAAAAAAAAAAAAAAACAAATATGAAAATTTAAAATAGAAAGTCTATTACTGAATATTCTGAATGCAAACTTTAAAGGAATTAAATGGAATCATCTTGAAGAAAATTACAAAAATAAAAAAAAGCATTAATAACGCATTATCGATTGATGGATTTTGTCCGAAACCAGCGTACAGAGTCTACAAAAATGGAATATCATTACCATGTTCTGAGTTATATATATATATTATATATATATATCTCAGGAGACTTCAAACAAATTATTTACTAATAAGAAGATGTTAATTACGTTAAAAGATGTTATTTATTCATTTTGCTAAATTTCTTCTACATATTCAACAATCTGAAAATAAAAAGCGAGTAAAATTAATTTAGTAATATATCTATAATAATATCGAGCTTTTATTGCCACAGACATTAATTTAATTTTGTAAGTTAAACATTAAAGAAAAAATAATTCCGAAAACTTCGTATCAAGAATTTTGTTTATTGTAATTTATTGAAGCCTGGTGTGAAGGTGTAACATTCTGTGTTGAGAAAACTCACATAACAAATGCTGGTAACTCTATCACTCTATCGCTACAACGGTTGTCCCACTGCAAACCTTCAGCGAGTTCTTAAGCCCTCTATAACGGAACGATAAAAAGGGTTACAACTTTACAAGCATCAAGTTACTAAAAAATTGCATAAAAGGTCGCCAATTTCGGAGATTTAGTGCTGGTCTTTAGCAAATCAAAGACTAACATACAAGAGTTTAAGCGCCATTAAGAGCCTATACCAACATCAGGGAATCTATAATATAACTTTATAGGAGTTTATAACAAGCTATAACCCCCAAGATGTAAACAACTCGTATCACTCAACTTTTTGTCAAGATCGAGTCCTAACTCGTAAACGCTACCATCACCACCCTTCTTAGCTCGAATTCAGTAAACCTCTCCGAACTGTATCTTTTCAAGCAGAGTGGTAAATATAAATGGTGAGTACTAAGTCATTTGTATCTGTAATCTTATCAACAATCGCTATCACCTTCATTACTGTCACATTATCCAATAAAGGTCAATAGAAAGACAGAGTCAGCAAGGAAATAATTTTTTGGGTTCTTTGGTATGATTTAGAATCTAATATGTTCATATTATAATAAACTTTACACATGTATGTGACAAAAAAAATAAAAAATATCTTATTTCGGTATGTTATTTATGGGGATTTTAGGACCTCTCGAAGTCCATGACGTTGCGATAGCTATAAATGGTATTTAGCGTAACTACAATACAGACAGGTAAAACACCAGTTTTTCTTCCGTTTCCATCACTTACCTCTAAACAGAAAATTGTTAATTTAAGTAAGACAGATGACTAGTATGGCGGAACGGAACATATTTACCTCACTGTACCAACAGCTGACATTATATCAACAGCGTGCTTGGTGGGAAATAGAAGTTTTCCACCACATGCAAACGTTACACTCACCCCTGCAAGAAGGGAGAACTGCTCGGATATATGAACAACACAGACAACATTTACAACTCTATTCTATATTTTTACAAGAAGAAACGGGCCTATGGGAAACGTTCTACAGCAGCATCACTTTCTGTCATTCTGTCGCTCTATACATTTCACCTAAATCATAGAAATTCTCTTTCATGGTACTTCTCCTTTTAGTAGAAATAAATAATAAAGTAATGTCCGCTAGGGGGTAACTGAACTAACTAGGGATACTAAACTAACTACTAACAAATAACAATAACTACTAACAAATAACAGTGTATCAACTAACTACTAACAACTAACAGTGCATCAACGAAATTTGCTCTGTGCAAGTCTATGTTACCACCCTCTTTTGACAAAAACATCCTGATGATGAGCGAACGCCCGAAACCGGTCGATAATCACAAAAAGAAGCAAGCTATCACAGATAATATCTCTGATTTATTCTCATACACAGTTTATTTTCCAGGACCGAATTAGGATGGTTCACTTTACCGTCTTAAAGAGTAACAATCAGAAATGAACGGAATAAATTTCTAAAGCTATTGAAAAAAAGCAGAATTATTATGATAGTTTTTTTAAATCAAAAGTTATTTACGTCCGCAGAAGGAAAAGGTGGATCGTGTCAGATGTTGAATTTAAGTTCACCGGAAATATATGTTGTCAGTTCATAAAGTCTGCTCTGAAACATATATAAGACTTTTTTTTTTACTTCTAATGCAATTTCCGCAGTTATATTGACTAATTTTCGTTAAAAATGAAATTTGTACTACAATTTGTAATACTGCAGGTACCGTAAATAAAAATGAATGAGATAACAAATAGTCAGAAGAAACCTAAAGATAGCAGTTTCAAAATCACTTTACACGAAAAAACTAGTAGGTCCTGGGTTCGAGTCCAGGAGCCTCTATAGCTCACTGTTCGGTGATGGACAGTGTTGTTTGTAGCGAGAGAACACTGTCCGGAGGCTGGCAGTGCACTGAGAAGGCTCCGGGCACCAATGACCATAGATGGTGACGCGCCTTAAGTTAAAAAAAAAAAAAATAATAGTTAAAAAGCAATAAGGCACAAATGAATAATAGCTTAAATAAAATATGCGAATTCGTTCAGTTTCAGAATAGATATTTTATATTTAAAAAACTTTTCGACTATCCATCTATATAGCTAAGTGGTTAGCGCGTTGGACTCCCACGCGGAGGCCCCGGGTTCGAGTCCAGTGCTACCCTTAGATTTTTTCTTCCTAGGAGCCTCTACAGCTCACTGTTCGGTGATGGACAGTGTTGTCTGTAGCGAGAGAACACTGTCCGGAGGCCGGCAGTGCACTGAGAAGGCTCCGGGGGGCACAATAGATCTTTCAGGTCGCAGTGCGATAATCCCCTACATAAAAAAAAAAAAAAATAAAAATAAAAAAAAAAAACAATCTATCAGAATCTATAGATTAGTAACACAAAATTATATGATTTGATTTTGTGAAAATTATGTGACTTAATTAACATAATTTGAAGTTGTTATTTACAATCACAAGCATTTGTGTATAATATATTCTTGAATTAGTATATTTTTTTGGTTAGATATACGAAATTAATTATTTTTTTGATAAATAACAACAAAGACTTATGGTTTTCTTCCTTCTTCTTTTCTCAAGTTCTCCTTTTAATAGTTTCCATAAATCTTTTAAATCTAATACTTCTTCTTTTAGTGCGTGACTATAAATACTACTTCTCATCTCCGATCTCTCTCTATCTATCTATACTGAAACTTCAGCCATCCACTTTTCCTCCTTCCTTAGGCTGAATTATTTAACAGCTTTTTATAGATTAATTCCAGCTCATCCTAGGGAGAGCGAACGCCCGCACAAAAGAAGCAGGCTATCACGGAAAATATCTCTGATCCTAGGAAGTCTTGCGTCTTCCATCCTATCCTGGTGCATGACATTACCCATCTTGTCAATCTATTTGTAAAGAATATCAGAATAGGAAATTAACAATCTAACAAAGGCAATTTGAATTTAATTTCACAATCAATTAAGAAAGTTAGTAAACACCTACATCCTAAAGGGAATTGATTCATCAATGAGTAACATAAATTATTAAAAATACACTGGAATATCAATTGGATTGAAATTTTTTCCAATTCAAATCTTTTGCTGAATAGAATGTGCTCTAATCAAATAATACCTGCAAGAGTGTGGGTTAGGAAAAAAAAAAAATTATTTTGGAATTTAAAACTCGCTGTGATTGGTCAATTGTCGCCTTTATCCAAACAATTAGCATTCCACTGCACATTTATAACAATTAGAGCATCTGGACATTGTTCCCCTTTTTTTTTGTTTACATGTTTTTTTTTCCAGATTGTATAGGTCCATTTGGTTTAAATAAGTAATTGATGAAACGAATTGATTCAATCAAATGTTTATGCAAACAATTTTAACAAGTTCAAATTATTTGAGTTTGTAAAAAAAAAGAGAACAGTTTGAAGAAACATGTATACTGTTTTTAGATAGGTTTCTTAAAATGGAAAGAAACTATCGCAGTGGTGAAACATTATTTTCTTATACGAATGAATTTCCGAGCAATTCGATGTTACATATGTAGAAGGAATAAGAGCTAATCAACTACGAACTAGAAGAGGCTCTATTGTGGCTCTATTATACACAACATTTAAAAAAAAGTGCCCACCTAATTATATAACAACTACATTTTTAAAAGTTTTATGAAAATTAGAAATTCTTGTGTGAAGCAAACCTGCATGATATACATTTTTTCTAAACCTTCGATTCTTCAAAAATTGGAATGTTTACTAAACAATATATATTTCTTCTTAATTTTATATAAATACATAAACTGTATTACGAAATGAAATAGCAGTACAGAAGGAAGCGACCGCACAGCACTTCCAGAACTATAAATTATATCACTATCAATGATCACGGAAAACGTTTCAAATATAGCAGCAGAATGTTTAATATATTTATATGCAATACGTACAACTTTAGAGAAAATCTTTTGACTGTTTTCGATAAAATTACTGAAACTGAAAAGAAAAAAAAATTAATAGAGTGGCATTTTCGGTTAACAGATTCAAAACAAGTTTCAGTCCTTATGGTATTATACAAAAGCAGTCTCAAGATTGCACGACTTATCTTCTTTGAGTTACGGCTGTTTGAAAACAAACAACATACATTTTTCTAAAAACACTTTTATTTTGTTTTTATTTTTATTCGGGTCAATACGAAACTAATGGTAATTCCGGTGAGAACTTAAATTCCGATTACCTGAGCCGGTCGCAATAATACTTCTCAAATGTTTAGAAATATGGCAGTAGAGCCAAATTAATTGCAACGTGAAAAATATCAATTGTGGGCACTTTAGGTGTCAAGTTTATACATTCTGTGCACACTCTGTGAGTGAGTGAGTGTGTGTGGGTGTGTGTGAGGAGTGCTAAAACTATATAGATGCTCACAATAACTATCTCTGAAGGTCCTTTTACTTTGTCTAACTGCTGATAGAGGAAGTACTGTGATCATGTCAAATTTTCGATATCGAGTTCAAAATTTAGTTTTTAGAAAATGATCTGTGTGTAAGTCCATGTGGATTTATGTGTCTGGCGAACAGCACAGTAAAAAACGAAAAATCGCAGAACGTTCATACTTGGCATTCCATTTGATTATCTATCACCATGGGACCCGACAGGAACTTCCCTGATAAAATTCCTCAATCAATAGTACCATTACTTAGTAAATTTTTTAGGTTGTTGCAATATGCTCGAAAACGACCTTAACGATTTTCTTTAAACTAACTATATTAACTACGCACACAAAGAGGTACAACTTGTATTTGTAACGATTCTCTAGGAAAATCCATTTAAGGAGACTTTTGGGAGAGAAGTAAATTATGTTTTCGTCTAATGTGCTATTTTAATTTATTGTATAATTATGTCAACTAAATAATATTAGTTAGAATTTTGATATTTTCAAAACATTCCCAGTTTGAAGAAAATCAGTTCACCATTACTGAATGGGTAAGTTTTCTGTAAATTTCTTCATAAAAAGACCGACGGCTTAAACTTGCAAGAGTGAAGAAGATTTTGCATTTCGGCAAATTGCCGTAAGAGAATGTCGTGAGAATTTTCCACACCACCTTTTGATATTTCATGAGTTTTGGTGAATGTGTTATCAGACTGGACCTTCGGAGGGATGCCAGAATCCATGAGGAAGTAGTTATGAGCAAGAATACTTTATCTTACAAGCACCAAGAAAGACAATTAAATCAATGTAAACATTTAAAACAACAGCCCAATATGGCGGCAAGCCTCACTCCAGTGTTTTTATTATTTTAGAGGGAACATTCTTAAATAGCATGTTTTAATCGTCTTGTTTTTTGGTGTTTGCTATCTTCAGCTCACAAGTTTATTTACTCACAAATATTAGAAAATCGAACCTACGGCTCGCACCAAAATCCCTACAGAATAGTGTGTGGCTTTCCGCTTTTTTGAAATTAGGCAAAAAAAAATAATAATGTACAATCCAGCTAACTGCATTCAAACTTAATTTACACCCTATAAATGATCATAAAAAAAGAACGGAGTATAAATAATCACCAGTAGGAATGTTGTTAAAGACAGAAAAGAAAACAAAAAACCAACAAGACTATAGAATGAAGAAAGAAAAAAAAAGGGCCTGGTTATTTCGAAGAAATACGGAAAGGACAAAACTCTGAACAATGATTTTTCCGTATTCATATGATGTGATCTCGAAGGGACAACATACTAAGTGAGGCAGAGAGAGTGAGATAGATTGATGAAGAAGATGTGAAAGAATGGAAAGTACAGTACTGAGGAAGACGTGGCGTAGCATTTATGTCATATTAAATACTTTATAATTTCATGGAAATTAAAGTCATCCATTGTAGTGGGTGGCGCTACTGGTGTTCAATAGTAGCAACTACGCCATAGGAATAATAATAATAATAATAATAATAATAATAATACTGTTTCCCATTCTATGAACAAAAACATAAAAGAAAAAACATTAAAAACGACTTCATTCATGAATGAGGATAGTTAATTCATATTATTTCTTCACATTATCTTCATTTGATCATTGTCATTATACGCTACATAATTTATTATTAAACATCATTTAACTGAAATGTATTATCCATACTGAATATATATATATATTTATATGAAAATATACATATATATATATATAAGTATAATTTACAAAAAAATATATATATAATATATATATATATATACAAGTATAATTTTAGGTATTATTTCACTAAAGTTACCTTTAAAATTAATAGCTAAATTCGAAGTTATGAGAAATTTTGCGTTTGTGGGTAGTAAAATTCAGTGACCGCTCATTTAGTAAGAGCAAAACTAAACCCAATTTTATTGTCGGTCTAGAAGGTCTGAGTTTGGGATTCGCTTGTACAATGTAGTAATGTACAGATGTTCTGCTAGGAGTTTGTCTGTGATTACATTAAACCTCCAGAATAATTGCAGCTGTCAAATTAACTCTTCAAGTATTTGGTAGGCATAGTTAGACTGAGATCTAGAAATAAGATCGTCAAGATCTATGAAAGGTAGTTAGTGAATAGCTCTGCTTGGAGTCATTTATTTGTATATAGATAGATAATGAGTCTATACTGGGTCCAACATGGCTGACACTCCTGCCACTTTCTAACCTTGTTAATTTAATTATTTATTTACCTTTTCTTTCTACAAATA
The DNA here is from genome assembly GCA_011037195.1 of Triatoma infestans. NCBI lineage: Eukaryota > Metazoa > Arthropoda > Insecta > Hemiptera > Reduviidae > Triatoma > Triatoma infestans. The sequence goes on from JAAEAF010000486.1 coordinate 182,127, forward strand.
CGTGGTTACAAAGTGCAAACCAGAAAAAAATTCCTATTGCGCTACCATTCCTAGCAGTTAAATAGAATGAAAATAGAAGGTAGTAAAAAGGTGTGTGAAAAAAGTGTGCTATGGTAGTGAAAGATGGTTGTTGGGAAGGAACGATGATGTTCTCCTAGTTGAATCCTATATAATTCATAATTACCGTAGAATGTCTTACTCTGTAAGATGCGAATGAATCTCAAAGTAATGAGATAAATACCTTATCTGTGAGCGTCCGCTAAGCTCAAATCAACATATATCACCTATATGTATCAGTGTAAGAATTATTCCGAGATTTCTGGCTTGGAAGATTTTAACGAAAGATAAGTCTTACGGGAAAATTGTTTTTCAGCTTTTGTTTTAGTGATTTCAGTGTCAGCGTTGTTTCAGCTTTAGAGGCGACATTTACCAGTAGAAACCTACTGTAAATATGGGCGAAACGTCGGTTTACAACACCTCATGCGGTCTCAACCCGAAGGACTATATCACACTCTCTTTCTCTGTATATGTATACTAAACCTCAAGGTGTGCAGACTAAACCCAAGTCACTACCACTGGCCAATCTGTATTTGTAACTGAGTCGGGAATGTATGTGACCTATATTTGTTATTAGGCTAAGATTATCGAAGAAACCACAAAGATCTTTGAAAATATGATTAGTCTGACGGGAAAATTTTATATCGAAAAAGATTTTTGTTTTCTTAACTAGCGCAGACTTCTTCAAGAAATTTGTTTTGATTGTCTATGTTGACTCCAACAAAGCTAAAAACCACATATTCTGGCGGCCATTGTCAGATATTTTTAAAACTGTGACCAAAAACAGAACACCCAAGATACTTTTCTTCAGAGAATATTCACATCTTATTCTTAATCTCAAAATATCAAAAGCGCTAATATCCAGAAGAACATCAATCAAACCATGACTTTCCTCCACAGTATCACCATTCGCATCTATCTTCTTTATTCGTCATCGCCAGTTGAGCATTTGCGATCCAAGTATTTTAATTGTTCAGGAAACGCTATAAATAATGTTATGGAACGCTCAGAACATTCAAGATATATTTTGAGAAGAAAACTATGTATCAAAATGCAGTTTTATACCTAACACTACTAGCATATAAATCCTTAGCTTCCTTATTACGACAAAACTTGGGTGAAACACTCACAAGACTTTCTTCTACTGCAATTTACTTAGATATATTTATTTATTTATACGGTTATTAGCTAATTAAAAATTTCACATATAACCAAAAATGTGTATATATCCGCGCACCGAACATAATATAAAAGTCGGACTTCCGATAAATCGAACTCGGAATTTATCTACACATTACTTTCGTATTAATATTATATAGATGATATAATCGTAAATGTATAATATATTTGTAATGGACTTTAGTGGAAAGCCTGGAGACATCACCCCTCTATCCAAACACCCTTAAAAATGAATTTTTGTGGAAAAATGTTTGAAATAAAAGTTGTAGCTCTTTCCATTACAATCGATATACAGTTGTAGCTCTTCCCAATACTATCGATATAATCAGTTTAAACAAAATTGTTGGAAAAGTTTTCGAGAAAATCGCAAAAAACCTGAAAGATTTATTCAGTATTAAATGGTCAACCGAGTTTGACCAAAACCTCATTGTCACGTCCCCTGGTAACAGTTAATCAAGTTTCAACTTTCTGTGATTTTCCATTATTGAGTTAAGCTGACCAACCACAGGCAGACTGGGCCCAATTATTCGTAGACACCAATTTTTAAAATCCATATTTTCGTAATCAGGGGACCTAAACATGCATTTGCGGTGAACATTCAGAAATATATGATATTAGAAAAGAAAAAAATCTGGTCCGAAATACTCATACGAATTTGTCTTCACGCATTTCGCACATCCCAATGCTCATATTTTCTGCAAACTTGGTAAATTTTACAACACACTTAATTGTTCTTTATTATAAAAAAATATGAAACATTATGTTGAAAATTGGCATTTCAAAGAGAAGCGTTAAATCTAGACTTTATCTATCCTTTCCAATAGCTAATAATAATCAAATTGTACTGATTAGAAACAAATTTGGATAAGTGTCAAAATCATATTTGATAACATATATCTATAAGTTTAGTATATAATATTATGTAATATAATTTAAAGTATATAATTTAAATAAATTTAGTTGATACATTCAATTGATACACCAAATTGAGTGTATCAAATAAATTTGCTCTGTACGTCTATGTTATCACAATGTTTGACAAAAAACATCCTGAAGATAGGCGAACGCCCGAAACTGGTCGATGACCACAAAAAAAAGCAGGTTATCACGGAAAATATCTCTGATGAAATTCTTTTCCGTTCCATTGTAACTAATTTGGAGAACTGAAAACTGATGCAGTACCTAGCGAAATTCAAACAACAGGATAGTGCTGCCTGCAGTCAAGTCACATTCCCAAAGCCAACAAAATGTTTTGAAGGCTAACTAAGCCATATATAACTCACTGCGGCCAATTAAAATGTGGTAAAAATTCAAATTTGAAGAAAACTTGTCACTTACAATTGTAATAATTTTAATGAGTTTTTTTTTATTTTTCTCCCTCATAGCGATATACAGAACATTGAGAGCTATTGAACTTTCGGACTTACGCGCCACCAGCAAACGAAACAACTGTCTTGGGAATGAATTGGGGTTGATAGTCGGTTTAGCAACTAAACACATAAATCCGCGGAGATCACAATACGCTTCTGACGCGTCACTTATGTAATCTAGTTTATATAAACTAACAAAAAAAAAAAAAACAAAAAAAAAAGCAACAGATATAACTGAAATTTTACTTACGCAAAACTTAGAAAAGCCCTTTCGTATGTTGAAAACATCGAACTGATAGAGGAACAAACTATGTATTGTCGCGAACAAAGATAATAAAAAGCTGAACTGTTTCATTTCCAATTATTGAAATAACACTTTTAGAATTTTAGTAAATTTTGTGTATTGTTTATTACTATATACTTTTTCTTTTATTATATACCTATATTTTATATTTTAGGTTAATTTTGTAAATGAATTTCATTTACTATTTAAATTAAATTCATATTCAAGTTTTTAAGTGTCAGCTATTTAAATGATTTTGATATTTTGTACTGAATGGTGAAGGCACTTTTTGGCGAGACACTCTCACTAACAATAGAAAATTATATAAAATAAACATTTAATATTGTCCAGCCAATTAATATTGAGGTTCTGTCAAGAGTTTTTGTCCTGTGAGTGTTTGCCACCTTGTTTCTAATTAAAATAGGTTCTTCATATAAGAATTTTTACAAAATATTTTAGTTCTAAAAAACTCCCTCAATGTGCCACATTCTATCGATATGGGGGGATATGGGGGGCTGATACTGCAGAGAGCGGTTTGGTATCTTTTTGTCTTGGTAAGCTAAGCATGGGGGAAATCTTTATGGAAAGTGAGGTTGATGATATAGTAAGAAGCATCAAGGATCAATCGAAATAGCTAGTTTGGAATGCCTATATATTTATTATGATTGTAGGTCTAGCTGAAACCGACAGCTTGATTTATTTCGGAAGTCTACATACATTTGAGCTTAGTTATAAATAAATTTCTTTTCAATTCCATATGTAATTTAGATCTTCTTCCAAGATGTCTGAAAAGAAGATGTGACATGCTTAGTCATTGCTAGTATTTTAAGTGGATTTTACGTGAAGAGTGCATTCCAGTCGGGAGATGTGGATTAGCCACTGCGGATATCCCATCTGCACTTAACCAAGTCTAACTGCACTTAACACCAACGTTAACACAGTTCAAATGGGGACTGCAGAAGTAGTTGATTTGTGAAAAAAATTTGGTTTGCCTATCTTACGTAACTTGCCACACAGACACACTGACAAACTTGAAGGCTGTGCACTTCCAGACGTCAACACTGTGTCTAAAACACTAATTCGTAAGAGGAGCTACTGTAGATCTTTCAGAGCTCTTTATAACCACTCCCACTACAAATATTAGTGAAGACTTTTTGGCAAGAAGTGAAGATCTGTTGCAAGAAGAGAGCGTAGCTGTTGCAGAAGACAGGATAGTAGCCTTGTCGGAAACAAATCAATGAACGTTAAGAATTTTTGAGGGTTGAATTAATTCGCCACTTTTGTTTCTCTAGGTCCGGTGAAAACTCGATGTCGCAAATTTGACCAAGGGCCCCAATAGTTCTTCAGAAATCTCGTTTCTGTAACATTTTACTATTTAAAATAGGAAATGCATAATTTCACATTAGCTGAAGACTAAAGGGGTAAGAGTGTCTATCAGTTAATTAAATAACCTGCTACAATATATTGGATTGTGTGCTATTATTCACAATACAGTTACCACTCAAATTCAAAACACTAGTAAAAACATCATCCTGGCAACCATACATTGCGTGCCAGTTAACATTTGTTTCAAAAAACCTTTAAATAGAGAGAGAGAGAGAGAGAGAGAGAGAGAGTGTGCGAGAGAGAATGCACTAGAAGCGCGCGGCAGAGAAAGACGTCCTTATCTGGATGTTATAGAAACTCGCCCGGCCGCGACTGTTGCTCATTCTGTCTCTGTCTAAAGTTGGAACTTTGTGCACGAAAGATGGCGTGTTTCCACATTTCACCGAGCCACACTCACTCTCCCCTTACTTCTACCATCACCACCTCATCCACAATAAAACTTACCTTCCCAACCCTTTTTCCAGCTTATATAGAAAGACCCTCTTCTAGTCTACAACAAAATGGAAAAAGGGACGGACGTACGTATTTGGTTGGGAACCAGGAAGGGTGAGACAACCCCCACCACCACTACTTTGTACCCCTCTACCTTTGCCTCCTCGGGACCGCTTATATTATAAAGATAACATTGATCCAAAAAAAAATATATATACAAACGCATTGGGGGGGGGGCGACGAAGCAAAAGCTTTTATACTGTACAGTGCTGGGAAAGCAGCCCAGCTTTGGAAGGGAAAGTACGGAAGATCGCGCGGAAACATAGTCCCACCCTCTACTGGAAACCCAGTGAAAAACAAATTAAAAACAATAAAACATCTCTGTAATGGAAATTACTTTTTAAAAAAATTAGAAAAAACGTTTTGTAAACAGTGAACATTGTTTTATCAATTTTATAATCTCTTATCAGTTTTAGTTAAACTCTTCATCGGGGAAACAATGCAAAAAAATTAAACTAAAATAAAAAAATCTCTTGTGTAACACTCACAGAATTACTTTTACAAAATTATTAGATGTTCTGCAAATTAAAAGATGTTCTGTAAATTTGGAATATTTACTTTAGATTCTACTAAGTTTAGTTTGGCCCTAGCATGATTACTTATAGTTAGAAGTGGCGATTATAATTATTGACTTCTAGAGCGCAAGGACTGCCTGAATTGGTCTAGATTGACAGTGTCAGCCCACAGCAACACTTCAAACAGAGTTTAGAATTAAAAAGAATGAATATTTATTAAATCTAAGGTATTATGATGTTATCTCATCTGGGATTTTATCCGTCGAAGCAGCATGTTTTTGTTGTTCTAACCGATTTCGGATTTGGTGACATCGTCAGAATAAAGTTAACAAATCCGGTAGAAAGCTGACTTCAACTTAATATTTTCGTTACAAAAACACTTGTCTTAACTTTACTCTGAATAGATTTTCCAGAGAAATGTTCCAAATAAAAGTGATGGGTTTTTATCTGTACAGTGAGCGATCTAAAGATTAACGATTATTACTAATTAATGATTCATTTCGAGAAAATTTCAGCTCGAAAATCTATTCTGCACAATCGCACTTTCAGTAACAGATTTTCTTCAAATTTGGAATTCTATCAATGCTTTACCAGTTCTTCAATATGCAATAGTTGATAGGAACATATATTACACTGAAGTGGTACTTCAAAAGAAAACCTAAAATTTTGAAAAAAATTATTATTATTTGGAAAAATATTTCAAATAAAATTGATAGGCAAGTAACTGTTTAGACAGAGTACGAAGTTTAAAGAAAATTGTTGAAGTCATTTTTGTAGAAAATCGCGAAAAACTGGAAATAAAATACATTCAGTGAAGTGGCGATTGCAGTTGATGATTTATGACCTAAATCTTCAGGTACAGAAGCGGTATTCGTTCCCAAACGGTATAACATCAAGTTTGAGCTTCCTGCGATTTTTTGTTTTTGACATATTTCTGTCACATATTTGAACGCAAACCATTCGCTAAAAATATTCTTTTCGTATTCCGGGGCCATCAAAACATGTATTTCCGGTGAAAGCTCAATTTAGAAAACTGACAATATACACTAACAACATACTCACTTCCCTCTTACCAGCAATAGATGAAAGTAAAAAGTTGATAATGAAGTGCATAAATTGGTTATCGCTGAATTTATGGACCCTCATATCGTACTGATCCATTTGTAACTTGTAAACAAAGTCACTTCAGTTATATTTTTAAAATAACAAATATAATAAAGTAGAATAACCTAGTTTCTTCTTGTAAAGAACCAAAAATTATGTATATCTCGATTGGTTTTATGAATGAATTTTCCAATTTGCAAGTCCAGTAAGCATGACTTTTTATTTGAATACACAGGTATATACTGTATGCGAACCCACTATTTTTTTTTTTTTTTTTTTTCAATATATCAACTATATGACCGAATCACTTATTTGGTAAGTTGTCAAGAGGAAATAATGTAATAATAATAATGGTAATTTTCCTTTTTTGAAGCTCCCATAATATGAGATTTATTGGAAATATTAGATGGAGTTAATATATATTTTTTATGCCCTTATATGTTGATTTCCCAACCTAATTCCTTTTTTTATCTTCAGTCTTTTTTTTTAATAAAAAGAAATTTTTAAAAATTATGTTTGATAGTTCTCTTTTTTAGTTGATAACAATTAATATTACTTATTCAGTTAATGATTTTGCCCAAGATTTCATAAACTTAGGAGCTACATGTAAATATATTTTTGTAATAAGAGCTGACTACAAGATGGTACCAGATGGATCACTATTTATATTAATATTATTATATGGGTGGTAAAACCATACAATGTATGTGGTGGTGCAATGTAGTGGAATTCACAGGTTAAAGGAAAGCTTGACGATACTATTCCACAAAAAATCAATTTTTCCGGCAAAATATTACAAATACAAGTTAGAGATATCTATAAAAACGTAGACAGTATAATGTTTAAACAAAATCGTTGGGTAATATCATGAGTAATTGAAAAAACGCTTCAGTAAAGACCCTTCCAGTTGATGAATTTGATCCAAAATCTGCGAGTCAGACGCGGTTGTAATGTATAAACGGAATACCAAATTTAACCCTCCACAGATTTTTCGTTTTTGAGATATTATGTTCAAACATACAGAGCATTTGCTAAAAACATTTTTTTCGTACTTGAAGGACCTGAAAACATGTATTTCCGAGAAAACTCAGTTTCTAAAATTTAACACGATTACAATACTTTCTTTCACTAGGAAGTAAGAGAAAGTAAAAATTGTTAACACGAAGAAAATAATGAACAACATAATATTGGGATTGATGTAGTTGTGATCAAGCATGGGTCCCTCTTCAACAAAACACCATCTGTTTTACATATCTCTCCGGTTGAGTCTATAATTTAGTAACTACTTGAATCATCATCTTCTTAGTGCAATGTTAAGACTGGATTCAAAAAACTATGAACAGAGCATATCGTCTAATACCTCTTGTTCACCCATCACATTCACTCCGTATCAACGATAACTAAATGTATATATACATACACCTGAAATTATATAGATGAGGAATAAAAAAAAAAACGGAGTCCCAAGAGCAGCCGCTAGCCAAAAGCCAAGTACATATATACATTGAAGGTAGGTTTTGAAGTAAAGGCGGCCACCACATCTCTCAATAACCGCGGTGTGTTCCACTAAAACCAGTCATTATTGATTGAACACTAAACGTAAGGATCCGTCCTTTATTCTTTTTTCTTTTAAATTCTTTCATTTCTTTATGTTTGGTTTTAGTTTAAACGAACACTCTCATTACAAAGATTATTGTAAAAGTTAAGGCTTACGTGAATTAAGTAAAAGTTATAATATAAAAATTATTTTAATTTTAAAATCTCTTTTCCTATATTAATGTACTAAAAGACACACACAAATCGGACTGTTACTAAGAGTATATATGATATTGGTTTTTAATTATCAAAGCATTTCTGTGCTTTATACTAGAACTCAAAAAGTTGCGATACTTCTGCAATAAATTTAAAATGACAATAAAAAACTTGACATAAATCCTCAACTCCACATCAATTTATCGATATTAAATCTAACCTACATCCCCTGTCCACAAGTTTGTTTTATTTATAGCCACCTTCAGAGTGTTCACTCAATATTTTTTATCGCCACTTTTAATTTGACTCAGTATTTTATAACTGATGAATGGACCTCTAAATTAGTTGTGGAAGAGGGTATTATAAAATAATTTCTAAATTTCTCAAATAATTTTAAACTTTTGTAGAGTTTGATAAAAGGAGAGGAAGAAAGATACAAACCATACTTACGTTGATTTAGTATTTCTCTGTATACATTTATTGCAAAAATTTAACAAAAGTACGAAAGTAATAGATAAATGTAAAAACAAACCGGTGCGCGCTCGTGTGTATGCTCTGAGACAAATGTAGGGCAATTTTCAACTGATTTTTTGAGTTTTTCTTTTTAAATTTAATCCTAAATCAGAGATTTCCCTCTAGACTTTACGCGTAGACGAATCTTCTTTCTGAAAAATACATAAAAAGTAATATTGGTAACACTGTACTATCGTCGTTATGGAGCTGAAAATTGCATAAACATCTGACGCTAGTGAATTCATTCGTGGAACTGCAATGGTTGGGTTTAGGTCCAAGACCGATAGAATATCATCATGGCATGTTAACTGCACATCTTAGACAAACACTCTTGGATAATTATCTTATGGAAGAAACAAGAAAACTAACACAAGGTCCAGAAGAAGATCCCTCTATCTATATCGCTAACATGCAGACGTTCTTTTCTCGTTTGAAGGGAAAATGTAAACGATCTAAACAAAAACAAAATTATATTGTAGCTTTCTTTTAGTTTAACTTTTTGCTTTGAGTATGAAATGGACTCAAAATATCGTATCAAAAACGAAAAACCGCTACAAACACAAACTTGATCATCACATTCAACCAAAGGCACCTACTTATTCATCATCCCAACACGACTTGGAATTTTTGGACTTGCAACTTTTATTTGAAATATTATTAGCAAATATTAATATTTTTGGATGATTTATGGTAGAGTTGCAATGTTGCTACCACAGTTTAATGTATGGTGTTACCTATATAATATTGAAGTATGTTAAATACATTCCTAGAATTCCAAGTTTGAAAAGGTAAAACAGTAAACCAGAAGTGCGACTATCTAAGATAGATTTCTGAGATGTTCGGAATTTTATTAAAAATGGCTCCAAAGATTTTATTTAAGTTTTGATGCTAATTGCTTTTTGGAGGATTTTGGGAAATCTATGATTTAGGATTAAATTTAAACGGTCGTTAGACGTTATGGCTGAATTGAATTCAAAATAATGTACAATTTATACCTAAAAAACAGCATTTTAATTTTATGTTGTGCCAAGGCACAAATATAAAGTTTCCAAGATTTCAAGTGTTTAGTAAATTTGTCAGTGAGAATCTTAAGAGAAAGCTCTTCGACTGTGTTACGCAAGTTAACGTGACTTTTAAGTTTTAAAAGACTTTTAAATTCGCCGTTTTTGGTTCACTAAATCTCTTGAGAATAAAACTTTTTGAGAAACCATTGAACCATAGAAAGTGTTTCATTTCAAATTTTATAGCTGAATAATAATGTACTTCAGAATAAAATAAAACTCGAAATCATCTTTAAAACAATAAATGTAAAAAGTCTTAATAAATTACAAAGGCAGGAAATGAGAACGGGATAAAAGAAAGGCAACCGTTTTCATTTTTTTTTTTTTAAGATGAAAAAGGGGATACGTAAAATGTGTTTCGGCCTTTTTGGAAATGTGATGATTTGAAGAGCCTTTTCAACATGTTAAAAAAGGAGGCAAAAGGTAGCAAATGAACAGGGCACATACTGTTTAAGAGATAAACAGACTCTGATCTGGACCCGACAGAAAGAGCAGCTGAACAGAAGAGTTGGAGAATGAGTGAATGGGTGGTAGATTAGTTACTAATGTATTAGAATGGTCAAGTAAATAGAAATGGGATGTTTTTAAGAGACGCCTGTATACATTACTTTGTCACCAGCATCATGATGGTCTCCTCTCTTTAATATATTACTGTATACATAGTGTCCGTCTGTTTGTATGTATTAGTACAGGGTAGCTTTTTAATCAACTCCTATTGGCGTTATATACACACTACTAGAATGGTATTGGGTTTAAAGAGGAGATTTCTACCAACCAAATAGACTGACTAAACAAACAACCCCTACGTTTTCTCCCTAAGTTTCTGTTGTGAATATCTACTCTTTCCAACATGATCATAAATAGATCTTGGTGACTGATATGAGTTTTTGATTATAGAAAGCAAGTATGGAAACACATACACTGACTAACACATTCATTATATGTACTGATTTTATATAGAAAACATTAACACAATCCCTGAGAGAACTTCATCAGACATATATAATTCTATATTGTAATAAATATACACCATTAAAGGGTACTAATGCATACAAAGTAATTTGATGTATCTAATTAACCACTGTCGATTAGTTAAGATTGTGCACTGCACGGCAACCGCTCCTCTGTGGGGGTCAATTATGGTACCTCCTATAGTCTTTTCAGTTGCATAACTCTAACAAGTCTCATCAAAGCGGACGACGACTCCCACATGACCGCAGACGGCTAAAGAGTATCTTTTTACACAAGAGTCGGAATCACAACAGCCACAAGACATTCACTGGTGGTCTTCTACGATTCAAAGCAATATCGAAAGCGCCCATTTCCAATTAGGTTCAAAAAGTATATATGTATTACCAGCGAGCCTAAATTGACTCTTGAGCAGATCTACCACAATTCTAACGGTACCATAGCGTCAGCACAGATAAAAACAGACGGTGGCATCACGCCTACACCTCTAAAGTGTTATTTCACTTACACGGTGTTCTAAAAATTCCAAATATAATGAAACGTTGTTGATTAGATTGACAGTATTGGAAGAAAATGTTTTCGTGTGAGCAACAAAAGTTCATTCGAAAAAGTGAAATTAGAACAGTGGTAGCGTACTGGACTAACAATACGGAATTCTCTGTTTTGAATCCAGCAAGTTAAATGAGGTTAGATTATCTAACCCCTACAACCTACTGTCCGGTGGAGGGCAGGTTGTCTGTATCAAGAGACCGGCAGTGCACTGAGAAGACTCCGAATTTCGGGTTAGTTTTATGGACCCAGGAGGCCTTGCATAGCATGTAGGGCTTGGGCATGTAGGGCTTATAATAATGTCAGAGGTCGTTTCAAATGAATTTACTCACTTCCAGACAAACCATTCTTTTAAAAATAAGCTTTGTAATATTAAAATCATATATTCCCCTCAACACAGTTAACTTACAATTTTTAGCTATTTTCATTTTCCATTCTTTTCTGATTAGCCACGTCTCTTTTTTACTTTCTCTTACCGTTGATGAATTAATTACTCCAATTACGTCAGACTTTTACTTTCTGCTGGAAAATCTTGGAAATTATCTGTTTGGAAATCCTCTTAAGTATGAAAAACATAGTTTTTAGCGATTTTTTTATATTTATTTATTTGTGTGAATAGTGTAAATTAATACCGAGAGTTCAAACTAAATATTTCTTGTAGCTATCATACAAGGAATATGTGACGTTGATTTTAACAATTTACTTCATTTAAAATCTTATTTTATTGAATAATTTATTTATAGTTACAGTTTTTCATTATTTTTCTTCAAAAACTCTTGAATCGATTTTCTTTAATTTTGAATTTCTGAAACAATACTTAGATTTGGAAGTTTTTTTTTTCATAAAATTAATTTTATGGGCGTTTAAAGGAATACTTAGCTCTCGGAAGTATCAACAAGGAAGTTATATAAAAATTCCAAGTTTTTTCAAAAAAAAAGTTCGATTTAATTTTTGAAAATTGGAAATAAGAGAAATTGTGTGTTTATGCCATTTTTTTTTTTATTATTAGGAAATATTCGTTATATTTATACTATGGTTATTCCAAATTTTAACCACGATTGAGATGTTTGGCTTTTTGCACTATCCTACATAACAACAAGAAAATTTTCAATGTTTAATTATGTTATCAAACTATTAATTTCGTCGTTTATGTATGTGTAATTTAAAAACACTCAAATTGATGCCTTCTTATTTCTTTATAATTTAGTTTTTATCATTTTTTTGTTTTGCTATAAAACAATCTTAAAAAAAAGAAGTGAATGATGATGATGGAGTACATGAAAATACACAACAGTTACTTAGCTGCATTTATGCAACTCTAGTTAGGAAATAAGAGTATAAACAGAGTGATCGAACAAAGAGTAATGATGTAGAATGTAATGGCGAAGTGGAATGGTAGACTGCTGTTGCTTGTTCTAACTGTCGGTTAGCTGGTGTGACCAGATTGATGAAATTTTCTAATCTGAAAACGTACTTTAAGCAGAGAGGGAGTTGTGAATTAAGACAATCGATTGCTTGTTACAAGCATTTTGAATAACTCTTTGAGAGTTGTACTATAGGCTCATAGTAAGCTCTTGAATGCTTTTACTGACTGTATTTTGTAGCTCATTTTGACGACTTGAAGTGTTGATTTAACTTTTCAGTGTTAACCCTTCAAAGTTGTTGTTGCGAGTTACTAAAGTCGCAGTATGAAACTCTAATAGAAAGATAAAACATCGCTCAAATTTCTCTTACAGCAATTATTACAATTCTTAAAAAATTTCCTTCAAATTTCAAATTTTTACCAAATATTTCGGGGCCTTCAATTATATAATATAGTTGGTGGCAAGAATTTGTACTTTACACTAGTTACTTTTTCCAGTTATCGAATGTCCTGCTCAATAGTAGCGCACATGGGAGCAGTACCAAAAAGGCACTAAAAATACTAATCGTACTATTCAGAGACAAACCTAACGTTTCAGCAAAGAATGTTTCAAATAAACATTTTTTTTTGTTGGTAGAGATAGGTTTTGAGTTGGCATTTCACCGGCACTTTAAAAGAAAACTTAACGTTTACGGCTAACTAGCTCTCCCAGTATCAAATTCCAAATATCATCTTTCTTGGAAAAATTATTGAAATAGAAGTGATATCCCTTAAATCTGAACATTCTGATTTAATAATTAAGGAAAACCATAAAGCTATTTTTGAGAAAATAGTGAAAAACTTGGAAAATCTTTCAATAAATAAAAACATTAAATTCGACAAATTTGATTTGACCACAATATTTCTTCCTCTCTTACATTAGTAAGTGGAAGTGCTAAAAAATTAACAAAACCAACTATATAAATACAATTATTAATGCTTCACTGATCGTATGCATAATAAAATTAACAAGCCCATAATTTAGTGAGAACATTTTTGCTTCTATAAACAGATTATTAAAAAATTCATTTTACAAGTAAAGAATTTATTAAAACAGGTGTTAAAACTAGTAATTAGTAATGAGTATCAATTATTCTTAAGAATTTAAAGAAAAACGCCACTTTATACATTTATCAATTTATGATTTATTTTTGGATTTAGAATAAAGCAGCTATCAATTATTAATTTTGAAAGCATACATTATATTAATAATTTACTCTGCGTATAATTTCAACAACAGATGGCTCATAATGCTGTCTGTTCAACTGAATACTGTTGTTTTCTGGATTAAGTTCTACAAACGATTCTTCATTTTAATTTAATTTTTTTGGTAATGCGATATATTAGGCATGCGTAATTGTGTGATAAATGCGTATGCATTTGCTTCAATTGATTTACAATTAATGATAAATTTCAATATACCGTGATTTCCACATTACAAATATGTAGAATTAGTTTTCCGATTCATTCATTGAAAACCCACAACATAGGATCTTCATTATTTTCACAAAGTACTGTAACACATGAAATGCCCATTTTTTGTTAAAAACCTTCGGCATAAACCTTTTATATACTAGCTTTTTCCAGCAACGAGAAAGAGTTTACAGATTGCACGTTCCGAGTCCCTGGAATCAGCAAACTATTTAAAAAACCGGATTCTACTTCATCGTGTTTTATGAAACTTTTCTTTCTCTTACGAGGAGAAGTCAAGTCATATTTTCGAAATTGGGTTTTCACCGGAAATACATATTTGGATTATGAAAACAACAATTAATTTGAGCAAACAGTCTGTAGGTGTTTGTATGGAATAAATATAACAAAAAACGAAAAATCAAAGAAAGCTTATATTCCAATGCACCATCGCATCTGACAGTAAAGTTCTGGTCAAAATCTATCAACGGCTAGTTCAACTTTACTGCATAACTTTATCAGTTTTTCCCAATTGACTTATTAGCGGCTCTAACCAAACTTCTTATAGAAAAATATACATAAATGCCTAACCCTTTATTAGAAAAATGTTTCATCAGAAAATTGATTTTTGTGCGGGCCAGGCTTCAAAGTGTATGAGTAAAAGGTACTATTGGTACCGTGAATTTAATTTGAAGGAGAAATAGGAAGTGTTGCCAGGGATATAAGAAATATTGCCTATAATACCAACTTTGAGATGTGTGACTCGATACAATTTTGTGTTTTTTGAGAATTTTCTCAAAGCGACGGCTCCAACAATTTTAGTGAAATTTCACAAACTTTCTGCACATAAATCAACCTTTCACTTTTATTTGAAACATTTTTTCGGGATAATTGATTTAAGAGGCTTCTGAGGAATCTGTGACGTTAGATTTTTAAAATATTATTGGGATTTGTACAATTTTATTGGCACGTCTTCTCCATTACTGCTTCAATCACTGCTTATAACCTGTCATTTATTTATAGGGCAAATTATCAAAAATTTCAACGTTAAAGATTACCAATTTTATACTTATACTAAATACAGTAAAAAAAAAAATGTTTTTATTATTTCATATCAGTTTTTGTTGTGTTTTGTAAATCGTCCAAAGCGATAATACTTGATAGTGTACTAGAGACAGACTTGAAAGCTGAGTGCATTTATATTGTACTGGATCTTAAGTGTGACTGGACTTTACCATGTAGCAATTTTGATGTTTTCTGGAAACTGTGCGGGATAGAATAGAGGTACAGACCGGCCTGTTTTCGAAATTGGAGAAAGATAGTTGTTAATAATATCGGCTATAGATAATTCCTTAAACAACTGCTTTGAAACTTGCGAGGATGTGGGTTTGGCTTTGCATGTGTTCGTACCATGCTATTTATCCATTATACTTCGTTTGGCTATCTTATGCATTTTTTTTTTTTTAACAAAATGTACAAAAGGATGATTTCTTTCACTTGTGTTCAAAAAATTCAGATTTTAAGAATCTCTAGATTTGTGTTTCTCAGTCAATTCTGATTTTTTTTGTAACTTTTTTACTAATTATATAACATTAGTTTCAATCAGAGAAATTTATATCATTTCAAGCTTTCTGTTTGATTCAATTTCTAGGATGCAATCTATGGAAGAAAATTTAGTGAGCCAGGGATAAACGCACCAGCATTTTCTTACACCCATGTGTTATATAAAATTACTAATAGGGAAATATATAAGCTTAAGCATGTAACGAAAAATTAAGTGAAATTACGCTGTACCTGAATCGTAGAAGCATCAAACTTCATATTCCGTTTAGATACCACCAGAAAATGATAGTCGAAGGTTCCGATTAGATTTGTCAGCCGAAAAAAGCCACCCCTCTGAATGGGTTTCGAAGTTTCTTGCAATTTTTTCGAAAATCGTTTCTATGGATATTCTATAGATTGATATACTTAATACATAAACAAGTTACATTACCTATTACATTATAAACGCTTTTTACATTCTCTTACTCCTAGTAAGAGGAAGTATTTTCTTTTAATTTCTATAGAGAAAAATTAATTTGACGTGGTTTTGAGGAAATGAGATAATTACATTTCGAGGGTGATAAGTGCCACCCAAATAAGGTGTACGATACTTCCTTTCTATCTAACTTTAAGGACAAGTAAATATGCTATAAAAATTTTATATATTGAAGCAAATTCGTCAACTGGACATAAATAAATTGAAGTAACATAGAAAGACGTGTGTACAGTTGGATAGCAGTCTTTATCTACTTCAACTTATAGAGCGTGCTATCAATAAATTCTGACGAGTGTATTATGTAAGTTAATACAACAACTTTCACCTAGATCTTAGAAGAAATTTACTGGCATTTTCATAAAAGTCATCATCTTTGAGCACAAGATTTTTGGAAATGGAGAGATTATACCACTTTTAAGTTGCCAATAAAATATAATTTCGAGATTATATGAAGGATTACGTAGATACAAATAATACAATCTTTCACGTTACAAGTATTTTATAATAATTAAAAATTTAAGAATAATTTCAAAAATAGAACAATTGTTTAGAATATATGCCGCCGAAGGGTTCGAGGCCAGCTGTGCTACCCTTAGATTTTAGAACTAACAGTGTATCAACTAAATTTGCTCTGTGCAAGTCTATGTTATCACAGTTTTGACAAAACATGCATCATCAAATGGAAACATGGGGCGAACGCCCGAAACCGGTCGATAGCCACAAAAAGAAGCAGGCTGTCGCGGAAAATATCTCAGTTTTATTCCCATACACAGTTTATTTTCCAAGACAGAATTAAGGTTGTTCACTTTACCATCATGGAGATTAACAATCAGAAATGAACGGAATAAATTTCTAAAGTTATTGAAAAAAAGCAGAATTATAATTATTTTTAAATCAAAATCATTTCGGTCTGCAAAAGGAAAAGGTGGATCGTACCAGATTTTCAATTTGAATTTTCACCGGACATATACGTTTTCATTTCGTAAAGTCTCGACTGAAACATCTACAAGACTTTTTTTTTAAATTCTCATGCAATTTCCACAGTTATATTGACAAATTTTCGTTAAAAATGAAATTTGTAATACTGCAGGTACCGTAAATAAAAATGAATGAGAAAAGAAATAGCCAGAAGAAATCTAAAGATAGCAGCTTTCCAAAATCACCTAATAGGCCCCGGATTCGATTCCAGTCTATCACCTAGATTTTTTCTTCCTAGGAGCCTCTATAACTCTCTGTTCGGTGATGGATAGTGTTGTCTGTAGCGAGAGATCAATGCCCGAAAGGCGGACAGTGCTCCGGACGCCAATGACCATAGAAGTTGATGCGCCTTAAATTAAAACAAAAAATGCATACTTCTGTGTTTCTGATTTTCTTCAAATTCCGAATTTTGGCAAGGCATTAGATTCATATTAATATTATATAGAATTGTATAATATGTTATAGAAATGGCCCTTTAGAGTGGAAAAGCTAACTTCACCCCTCACACACCAGAACACTCTTAAATGAATTTTCCTGGAAAAATGTTACAAATAAAAATTGTAGCTCTCTTTATAATTCAGTATATTTACCAATTTCAAAGAAAATCTTTGCAGCCATTTTAAGGGAATATCACTAATAACTGAAAACTGGTACATTCGGTCTACCAATTTTCTCGAAAACCTAATTGTCGCGTCCCCTAGAATTACCTAAACGAAATATCAAGTTTCAGTTTTCTGAACGATTTTCCGTTTTTGGTTCTGCTGATACACTCAAACATTCACAGACCAAATTTAAAAAAAACATTCTGACTCAAAACAGGTAGTTCCGGTGAAAACTCAATTTCGAAAATTGGACGCAACACTTCTTCACAATAATTCTTTTTCTAACCCTCAACACTAAGCGAACCAAATATTGAGCTGAAATGGTGATTAAGATGAACCTCACTAATGGTCGTACCCTCCTTACCCTCCTTTGAAATGAATTTGCCGGAAAAATATGTAACATAAATATTACACTTCAAAATACGTTTGTAGTTGGTTTAATGCAAATCGAATATATTCCGACATAATGCTTAAAATTCCCATCAGTGAAGTGTTTGATATAGGTTGATCCATTTTCAACAAAACTTGAAAAGTTGTGCATAGCGTTTAATTATCATTATTAATACAGATATAGGTGGGGGAAACATACAAAAATAGATATTTTCAGAAAAAGTATTTCAACTGAAAGTTGCAAACCAATACATAGATATAAATTAAAACAATCATTTTCGAGTAAACTAACGAAAATTGAAAAAAAAAAAAGGCAAGAGAAAATGGAACTGCTGGTTACTAAAATCTTCTCTTCGAATCCCTCTGATGAAACCATGTTTCCATTCTCAGAAAACTTCAGAACATATATTTCCGTTTAAAATTGTATTTCGAATATTGTAACGCGATCACAATATTTCCTCTTACAGCTCCGAGGACTTCAGAAAATGTATTTCTGTTGAAAATTCCATTTGTATGCAAATAATTTAATATGAAACTTGAATCACAAGAAAAAAAATTATTTTTAGGAACATCCAAAGAAATATTAACTAACTAATATTCTATCTCTTATCTTAGCTTTCTATAATTTTTATTTTTTTAACTTCCTAATCTCTTTGGCAATCAAATATTTTTTTTTTTTTTAGACCTAGCTTCATATACAGTTAGCACGAATGTTATTTTTAAACATTCTTAACCTCTAATGTTCATAATGCCTCTGAAATAATTTAAATATATTTTTAAAAACATAATCTGATAACTTTTGGCCATTAAACTTTTTCTTTACTCGAAAAGGCAAGCATAAGCAGATAAGTTTTGTAGACGTATCTGTTAATATAAATTTCAGATCTGTGCACAAATTTCTGCCAAAAGAAGAACTTCAAAGAATAATTAAATTTTATGTACAAATTTTTGTTACTATTATTATTCTGTTTGAAATTTCGTGTAAATGGAATTATAAGACCAAAATATGGGGTTGGGGCAATTTAAATGTTTGTTTTTTTTTTTTTAATTTGTGATTGTAGAACACTTCCAGTGCAACTTAATGCTTTTAGCAAGTTAAACCTTTCTAGGTTAATTTTAAGTCTGTCAAATTTTCAGAACTTTTAACTTAATATATGTTTCACTTTATGGGCTTAAACACATTTTTTCCTTCTTATTTAACTATTGGAATCATTTAAATTTTTTTACTGTTTTTTTTATCGGAAATAAATGTTTTGACATGTCCTGATTTAAAATGAATCCATCAACCGGAATTACGAATTTACTGAATAATTTTTTTTTTTTTTGTATTCACAATTTTCTCAAAAATGGCTCCAAAGATTTTCTTTAAACTTCTCTAAACTAAATTATTTGCATTGTCATTTTCACAGGATATACGATTTTTCCAATTATATAATATAAACCAACATTAAAAACATTGATACATTTCAAATTTTGAAGAAAATAGGTTACCTGAAGCAGGACTTTACAGATTAGGTTTCGGGATTTTCTCGAAAACTGTTAGAATGATTTTTTGTGTGCTAAATTCTGCTTGTTAAGAAAATGAACTAATCGCAATTGCAGTAAATGAAAGATGTTTGATTGTTTCCCGTAGATTTTCTAACTTTTTCTTTATTTTCCTAAGAGGACGTATAAGGCTTTTGTCAAAAAATTGAGTTTTTATCATACGTACATGTTTTGAGGCACTCTCATACGAAAAATAAGTTTTTAGGAATGGCCTGTGTGAACAAAATATCTCAAAAAGGAAAACTCACCGCTAGCTCAAACTGGTATTTTATTTAGGTTCCACCATACATCCTGCCTAGGAAGTTCCTGTGAAAATCCATCAACCAAAAATGCGACTTGACAAGATTTTTTTTTAGTTTTTCGCGATTTCCTCGTAAATGGCTCCAACAATTTTCTTTAGAAATTGTTAACTATCTACACACATACCTATCACTCAAATTTGAAACGTTTTCCCAGGATAATTGATTTTGGGAGGGTTCTGTGGAAACAGCTTTCCTGTAAAGTATCACTTCAGTACAATGCATGGTTCTTCTACCAACATAATATGATACATCACAAGCATAGCTGGAATTTCAAATTTAAGAAAATCGGTTACCTGGAAGGGCGACTTTACAGAACGGGTTGTTGAGATTTTTGGAATTTTACTCGAAAATTGCTACAACGATTTTTTTACTTTTTAATTTGGAATGAATGCTAACTGGACAGATATAACCATATCACTGTCATTTGGAATATTTTCCTGGAAAAAATTAATTTTAGCAGGTTCTGGGGAATCGTGACGTTTCAATGTTACAAGTTTGAGTTTGTGCAACGTTTTGGCGCTATCGTCTGGATTACAGTGTATACACACTGCTATCTATGCTACCCAATATACACCCCCACCCCCACCCGCCTCCTCCTCTAAGGGAAACTGAACACAAATGTCCAGGTTTAAAGAAAATTTGTCAGTTTCATCATTGTATTAAGTGCAGTAAGAGAAAGTGGTGTCAGTGAGTGTTTCACATCAGATTTTAACTTTTATAACCGAAAGTTTTAAACTTTTTGAAATATTTATATCAGTTTATTTGAATGGAAAAATATGAACAAAATGATAGTTACTACAGATTACCACATAACATCGCGTACGGCCAACAATAGGTGGCAATGTTTAAGAATCGCTTCATAAATAACAGGGCACGCTAGGGAAATGTGTTAACCTCATAAATCAAAGTGTAGCAGATAAAAGGATGACTGTTTTTGTTTATTTATTTTCATTTTATATTTGAAACTAGCAACATCAACAATGCTCTACGGCTTGTTAGTAGAGAGGAGCTCTTCTACTCTGACACTCGAACATACTGGCTACGTGTTCTTGTATAGCGTAGTTTGTGCCCGTTGGTATGTGAATACGATTTCTCTCTCTCGGTTACTCTCACTAACTCTCCCGCTCACTCTCTCTCTCTACATATAAATACTTGTGCAAGATAATATTTGTGTGTGCACGGTGGGGATATTTCCAGTTTCCCCCCGCCATCTTGTTAGAATGCTAGCGCTAAAAGTGGTCAAACGATTGGTTGCAGTGTTTCTCCCACTATACCAGTTTAAAAAACATCTATATTTCTGTCCCTCTCTGTTATTCCCACTCTTGTCTATTTACTTACAATACAATTCCTCTCTTTCTCATAGACCTCAACTTTTTTTGTTTGTTTCTCCCTAACCTCAGGTTCTTCGTGTTGTAAGATTCTTCTTCCAACTTATTGTATATGTCTCCCTCTCCCTTTTACGGTGCTATTTTTTATATATTTTTTTCTCTTAAAAAAAATCGTCATTCTCATCGTCTGGTAAATATTGGAGTTACTTGTTCTCACGCCGCACTCTACTGGGCAAAATGTGTTCTCTCTTATGTGAACAACTTTTTTTAAGTAACGTCAAAGAAGCTGTAAACTGTGTACATCAAATAGTCAAGGTATGAATCCTGGAAGGTTTCGGTAGCCGTACCGAAAAAATCAGAAGAGATCCAAGAATTGCCGAATGTTGATGATCAGTCAATTAGTGGACTGTTTGATAGAGCTAGTGCTGAATTCTTAAGGCTTCGGCTAGCCTAGCTTCTGCTAGATTATCTCAATGAATGATGGTAATACTAGGAGGATCAAGAAATGGTGAAAAGTTAGTGCAAACTAGTCTACTGACTGGACGGTAATGAGCCTCTGAACTTGCGTATGACTCATGTTTAAGTTCATTCGAAATGTAAAGACTAGACTAGATATCAGTTGTTTAAAGCGGTTCTATACGACATAAGGAGACTTAAGTTCCTAATTCATCGGCTGAAGCTAAAATCTGCCCTGAATTGTGAGAGCAGAACAAAGGACAAGGAAGATACCGTTTCTGTGCGAGGAAGAGAGATTGCTAGTTACCATGACCAGGCGAATTCATTAGGCTAGTAGGATCACTATAAAATCTTGTGCTTATCCAGCTGCATGCCATGGGAAACATACTTTACAAAAGAACCTTAACAGGACTCACCACAGAACAAATAAGCAAGCTTAACCTCCTGGAAGCAAACAGAAAGATGAGACTATTTAATCATCATAGTGTTCCATAAAGGCACATCCCCCGGCAAATTAGCTACTGTGTGTATCCACGCTGTCTGGATTGGTTTCCCTATATGTATGGAATATATTCATCTAAATGAGGAGTTTGCAAAGGTGACGTAAGGAATTAGCTAAACCTAGGTAATTAGCACACATCAATTGATGTGAAGTGTTAAGTGATGGGAGATGATTGTGCATGTTGTAATGCTATTTGGCTTAGGAAGCGCTGTATGGTCAAGATTAAGTTCGAATTGGCTATGTCATTCCTCTTTCCTGAGTAAATATGATATACTTATTAAAGTCTTAGGAAAGCGATCTATTAAAGAATAGACGAATGGAAAAAATAGTTTGAAACAATATAAAAACAAAGAAATAACTATAGTATCAATGATTGCTGTCATGAAAATGTCGGACTATCGTATCCAGTTTAGTTTCCATATTAATGCTTGAAACGTCTTATCGATTCATTAAGAATTAAGAGTGAACTTTAATGGTAAAACGAAAGAAAGAGAAAAAGAACGAAAATGAAAAAAAAAGTAAATATTGAAACAATAACAAAGATAAAATCAATCGACGATAAATTTATAATGAGTAACAGGAAAATAACATTCTCTCTTCTAATTAAATTTTACTCGCTTTTAATTGAAGATTATTTACTTTATATAAAATGTACATTAAGCTTTAAAATTAAATTCCTCCTTGTATATTCACCGCAGAGCAATAAAACTATGAAAGTGTACGACTAAATCTTCTAACATTTCAAACAGTTTTAGAAACCGAAACGGAAATTCAATTGTAATAATTCAAATTATAGGAAAGTTAATATAGCCGTTAGCAAACCGTATTTTCTATTTAGGGATGGTCCAAAACGATGTCAGGATTAGATTGTGGTATGCAGGAATCTCTCCATAAACCTTCTTCCAAATGTTTAAATTCTCTAGGTAAATGTAGACATTAGTTGAAGATAAAATGGATTACAATCACATCTTAAGTTCAGAATTGGGAGGTATCGAACCACTAAATAACTAATCAACTAAAATTTTAATTAAATTTTTAAATAACTAATTTATTTATTTTTTTTTTAATCGTCACCTAAATAAATTTTTTAATCAACAAAAAATGCGATTAAATCTTTAATCAAACTAATTTAATTGATTTAAACAAATTATAATTAATGTGGAAAAAATCAATTAATCAATTAAAATTGTAATTGAATTCTTGGTCAAATGTATTTATTGATTCTGCGAAATCTAGGCTTGTGGAAAACTTCTTCTTTTTTCTAAATTGTGTTCTAAGAGTGTTTGTGTGAGAAATATCTTAAAAGCGAACAATCACAAGAATTTCAAATTATATTCCTACAAGGTACCGTTATGGGAAGCAAAGGTTTCGGACAGACTCGGCAACTGAAAGTGGGAATGACGGGTTTTATATAGTACTGAGGTCATTGGTGCCCAGAGCCTTCTCAATTCAAGGTCTCTTGCTACAGACAACACTGCCCTTCGTCGGGCAGTGACTTTTAGAATTTCCTGAGGTGAGAAAATCTAAGAGCAGCACTTCTGGACTTGAACTCGAGATATCCGCTTACAAATCCGGTGCGCTATCATTGAGCCTCGCTTGTTTATAAAATCCCTTGTTTTCATAAATCACAATCAGATTTGAAATGCGTATTCATGCCAAAAATTCACTAAAGTATGAAACTTGTGAAACCATGCTCGCTCGGTCTTTAAAAGAGAACATTGCCAAGAAAGAAGATATACAATTTCTTTTTTAGCTTTCTGAGAGAGACCTATCAAAGTATTTTTGAATGAAATGTTAGGTTCCACAAGACCTTTTTTAGTAAATCTGATGCAAAGATCATAGATCTGAGGCGGAAATATTTCGGGCTTGCAAAGCTTCAAAACAGTCTGAGCAGTTGACTGATTCAAATTCCTGCTTCGAACTTCCAACATGACCTTCATTATATTTGACTTTCTGGGCCGAGATGAAATCCTTTTGTCCAATATTAAATAAGAATTTTTTGTTTAATAGTTTTTTAGGTTTACTGAACAAATTAAACTATGACTTTACTACATAATAATCAGGTATAACATTTCAATTAGAATGTTTAAGTCTTTAGCATGACGTCATTTCTTTAATGACATCATTATAATTTATTGCTATGATTTACTCAATAATTATATCTTACACCTTATAAATATTATATTTTATTACACCTTATATATATTATATTTTAATATACCTATTAATTTTATTACAGAAACTCCAATAATAAAGAGCTAAGTACTATTAGGCTGAATTAAATTACAAAGTTTTTTTATCATCCAAATTACAACATTGTATGTGCAGTGAAAATGCCATGTCTAAACAAAATCATTCAAGTCTTAAGAAAGAGCGACACTTGAAAGTAAACATTCAGTATAAGTGCCGTAGACTATGGTTAACGGATTTTAACCAAAAACTTCTTTCAAAAGTGTGCATTTTTTTGTATTTCCTAATTTTCAGTTTGACCATTCAATAGAAAACAAGTAATATCTGTAAACTATTTAGAAGATCACAAAATTTGCTTAGACCAGTTTGAGGAAATAAACTTTGCCCAGACTGCTTTGTGCGGAGGATGTTCAGATACATTGCGGTTCTTAATTGACGAGTTTCTGGATATTCACAAAGAGAGTCGAGTCCGCTAGTAAATCAAGCTTCACAATTGTGTTTCAATAGACATCGTTTGAGCACTCACGTAATCACAACACCGAACCGGATCGCTGATATGATAAGAGAAATAGGAGTGAAACACGATCTCTTACTTTAATTGTAATAGATAAATTTTACCCGTACATAAACATGCCGGTTTCAGGACCAGTACAGTGCAGACAGAATGACATTGGCTATCATCTAACCAATCAGAAATACTGATTGTATTTGGAGATAAAATTAAAGGAAACAAAAATCAACTTTGCCCGAAAAAAGTCCAACTAGAAGTGACAGTACAGTTAGCATTCAAAATTTAAAGAAAATCGTTGGAACCGTTTCCTTAAAAAAATTCAGAAAGCTCCAGTGTGAAGTGCTGGTAAACAAATTTTTTCTAACATCGAATTCTGGGAATGCTTTTAATGCACCTTAATATAGGTGACAGAATCGTACATAAGCAATCAAGTACCATATTAAAGAAAAAGCTTAACGTTACAACTCTTCCAGAACACTCAAAAAAAATTGTCAAAAGTGATACGCCTAGACGAAGTTGAACAAAATCTCTATGGCCAACAACTAAACTAAGAATTTTCATTTTCGCGATACTGTGTTACTGATACCCCCACAGAACTTAGGCTAAGTTCATGCAGAGTGGGAGCCTCAAAACGTAGATTTCCAGTGAAAATTCAATTGAGAAAATTTGATACGATCACAATATTTCTTGTTAAACAGTAAAAAAATAATTAAAAAAAAAAAGAAGAAATTATTAATTATATTTGTAGCCCTGGTTTAAGAGCTGAATTTTTTTGGAGGCCCAGGTTCTAGATTAGGAGATATTGTTTATATTTTATATTTATTAAATATTATTTTTTGAGAAAAATAGTTATAAAATGGCATGCCTATATTGCATGTTTTAGAAACAGCAAGGCGTGATGTTTCGTTGTTTTTTTTTTCACTCTGAATGGCCGTCAGAGACAAACTAAAGGAATCAACAAATCAATTTAGAAGCTGCTTAAACCTAATGAAAACATACAAAAAAATAATAACCAAATTCTGTTAAAAAGAAAAAAAAAAGAAGATTCTAAATTAGAATGATTGTGTTTTATAGTAATTGATAGATTCCAATGAAAAGGAAATTATTTTTCATTGAATGATCCAGTAATGTATATTATGTGTGTGTAATCATTTCTATATTAGTTCGACCAACACTTGTGGTAATTACCTGTTCCATAGCCAGCGGCTACAGGTTCTTACATGAACTTCATTGTTCTGCCATTATAAATTGTTGATTATAATAGTAATTATGATTTTATATAAATATAATCACAATCATCATCATATTTTTAGAATTTTAATTTTGTATGATTATTTAATTTTATACTTAGTGAAATTATGTTAATATCTAACGAAAGTAATAGACAGCAAACCCCCTCCGTTGAATGTACATTATGAATATTACGTATTAATAATTCGCAAAGGACAAACCAATTATGACTGTGAATAACAACGGCAAGAAACACACGTACAGACGGGCCGTGGTATTTGGCTATTTATTAATTAATTTATTTTTCTCGTCAGAATCCATCAAACAGAAGTACCACTTGATAGAGGGTTTTCCTGTTCGTGATTTAGTAACCTAGGTGCAGACATAAATGCGTACATGCCATTTGAAACATTTTCTCAAAAGGTAGACTTCTGGAAAGTTCTGTGCGAGCTACAACGCTAGATTTTCCAAAGTGCCAGAACAGTGTATGGCTTTACAATCTGTTTAAGTGTATTAAAGTACAAGTACAAGTGTATTAAATGTGCATTAAAAAAAAAAAAATAGGATATTGAAAATTAGGATTTTAGAAATGTAGGTCTTTGATTTTTTTTGTAGACCTCAACTATAAGAAAAAGGACATTTTTGAGCGAAGCTGTTAAAAATCCATCCATTACCCTGTGTAACGTACATCCAACTAAAATTGGAAAAAATGTCAAATAAAATTATTAGATCGATAGATCTAAGTTTGTTTACAAGTTTAGTTAGTAGGTATAGCAATTCTATCCGTAGCCAGATATAGAAAAATGAAAAAAAAAAGAAAAGTACAATAAAGAATCAGTTGCATACAATCGATTTTATTCCAATATTTTGGCAATATATTTTTGTTGGGCATAACATTATATTCATATGTGTTAGAATCGTATAATACATTGAAATAACATAAGAGGGAAACCTTATGCTTAATGTCGTCGCAGAAACTCTAAATTATAAAAATATAGGAGAAGGCTTAATGTTCTCGTCCAGAGGAGCAAGAAAACCTACTTCTTAGTACGGAGAAAACAAGCAGTTATAGAAGTTAATAAACCAAAACAAGTTGGCTAAGTTTGGGATCCTCATTACCAACCTTGATCCCAACCAGCATTACCGTCCACTAAGTAATTTTGGAACAGAGAAGTCAAACAATAGAGGAAAAGAGAAGCACTGAAGGGACACGGAGCGGTCTCTCCAGATTTATAAAAGTTACTAGACAGGGGACTTGAAATATCTTTTCTCCCTGAGTAGGATAGAATTATTGAGAATCCTGGTAGGTGTACTGGACTGGATACACTTGGGCAGCAAGTTATCAACACAAAATAGCAGACATTTACACCTTTATGTCATAATTGTGACGATGGATTTAAGAGAACGGTATACCCCACCTAGGTCAGTATTCCCGGGTCACCAATATTAGGTTCAGCATATTTGGGAGGGCAGCTCTCTCAAGGGAATGCTTGTGGGAGTTGGAGATTAGGAATATATTTGTGGGAGTTGGAGATTAGGAATATATTAAGAAAGTACTTTCTAAATGAACACATACAGCATTTGTGTCAGGATTTCGAAATTGATTTCCACTGGAAATATGTGCTTTGTGGGCCCCCTAAAGTGATTTTAGATATTGGATGTGAGTTCTTAGGAAGTGATCAGCGGAAAACCACACAAGTTCAAACTTCATATTTCGTTTAACCAAAGGCCAGAAGGATACATCTTGATTGTTTTGATCAAAATTGGTCAATTGAAAGGCCTTTACTTGGCTAAATGGTTATTTTTTTTTTTTTAACGATACTAACTATGAAGAAAGTAAAATTGGACAGAAATACAAAAAAAAAAAAAATTGTTAAAAAATAGTTCATTCAACATCAATTTTGTTTTCCTTCTCCTACACGAAATTTTGTCATTCCAAATTGAAAATGATAAAAAAAGAATAAACACAATCTTTTAAAGAAATAAGAACTATTTTTTTTAACTATCCAAGAACCTCATTTTGTCCTTGGCATTGTGCTCGTGTACACCGTGGTGACGGGTGTGCCACCTCTCATCCAAAATACGATTACATTCTCCACCACAAATTCCTCAAAGATAGAATCGGAATAATTTTTGTTTTTCTTAAAATTTCTTCTGCAATTTTTCTTTCACATCTTTTCTTCATTTTCTTCATTATGCCAGAATTTCTTGGAGAAGATTATACCAGAAGAAGCAATAAGGCAGAGATGCTGCTTCTCTTCTCAAATATTTCTTCAGTCTTCTTTTTTTTTCTCAATTAGATATAATTAATTTAAACCAAAACTAAATGAGCTGTGAAGGATTAAATGAACCAAGAATAAATGAATGACTTTGGCTTACTCATGATAAGAGATTTGGCAATCGTGCCAATTTTCGAAATTGGGTTTTAAGGGAAATCATGTCTGAGTCAAACAGAAATCTTGAATTCATCATCTGACCTCGAAAAAAATTATTTTAGCAGTAAGTCTGTATGTATGTGATGTGTGTGCGCGCACGCGCGAAAAATATTTAAAAAACGGAAATTCACGGCTTATTCCTTGTTGATATTCCGTGTAGGAACTACCAACAAATCTAACATGAAGATTTTAGATAAAAACTACCCAACGATTTTACTAATGTTTTTGTTTTATTCAGTTTTTCACGGCTCTACTTTCAACTTTCTTTTAACTTTGTATACTATTCTATTCTATTCTAAAACCCGGGGCCTCCAAAGAGGTTCAGCGCTTGGGCCATCACTGGCCCCTGTGAACCCCACCTCACATCAGCCCTGTATCATTAAAAAACGCCGAATGAGATTTCTGATCCCGCTTTCGGCTCCAGAATGTGGGCGCAAAATTTCAGTAATCGTCTGCGAGATAGTGCACGCAATCTCCAAAAAGCTTGGCTGGAGTCTAATCTTCGTATACTAAACTAACAATCTAAACATGTATACAAATACTTTTGTGGAATATGTGGATGAGTCCGCAATGCTGGATAACATCTGGTATTTGATTCCGGAAATTTTAGGAATAAAAGGAATATGCATGCTACGGTGGATAAAATACCAGATAAATATTTTGATTAGAACATGGAAATGTTCCGGAAAATAGATTTTTTGGCGGTTCGGGGGGAGCGTTAACGTTAAGGTTTTCTCTAAAATATTCGTACATTGCAATTATTAATGTGGTTCTACCACTTATATACCTAATAATAATATACATTAGAAGCATTGCTGGAATTTAAAGAAAATCTCCAGTTCAATAATACAGAATAGGTTATTTAGATTTTTTGGAATTTTCTTGCAAAACGACGATTTCCTTTAACCTCATGCTAACTGCACAGATATAAATAAACCTATCAGTTTTCTTTGAAGTATTTTTCAATTAAAAAACAAAAAAAAATGATTGGAGATAGTGTACGAAGTCTGTGACGTTAAATTTCAAACTATATGGTCTTGGTTTAGTGTTACTGGTGCGCTTTTCTGGACTACAATGTAATCACTTCTCTACCTGCCTGGGTTGGTACAGTTTTGTAGTTCTTCGAAAATCATATGTACCTATATTTATGATAGACAAATGAAAAAAAATTGAAACTTAAAGAAAGTGACATTTTATATATAATTATATTAACACGGTTAAGTATTTCATATCACTTTTTTTTTAAGAAATTGTTACAAATTTCATCGAATATACAAAATACTTAGGAATCGAATAAATTCTTTAATTAATAGTTTGGTTAATGAATCTTACTGAAATAAAGTAATAATGTAAAGATAATCTTAAACATGTTCTGTGTAACAAGTAAAACAAAACAAAGTGTCTATCGCAGCGGCACGCCTAAATAGCGCAGTCAAGTGTAACAACGCGTAACGTTACACATATACAAGAACGCACACATTAACTTTTTTTTTTTTAACCCCCAAAAAACGTTAATCCCATCTTTATCCGCTAGTTTAATCGTTCATCACCATACCGACACTAAATATATCCACATCCGTCTATAGAGTATTACTAATCCGAACAGTATAATAAAATAACAACCAGTAAAGAGAGTACGGGTTGCTGTGGAGCTGGGTGCCTTAGCATGTTAGCACGGCACGGTCCTATAACGAGCTTTCTACATCGCACTCTCTTACTTACTAACACTCTCATACTTACTCTAACATATATATATATATATACATATATATATGTATATATATACACGCACACCTAGGCAGAGGGTGTGAGAGAGAGTGAGCGAGCTCGTTCGTAAACCTCCCTACTCACTCACTATATACAAACCATCAATTATCGATCACCCATAGCGATAAGTTCGATCCATCGATTATAACCTCTGTCGAACAAATTAAACCGCACTGTACCATTTAATAGCGTCCATATGCCTTCTATGTATATACATATATACATTATACATATATATATATAATACGCTATAGGTCCCCATCATTGTCTAAAGTCCCGGGACGAGTTCTTTATACTTCTACTTCTCCCACCTTGTTGCCTCTACTAAAAACCAGATGCTAATCTCTTAATAATTTCGTTTTATTTTATTATTTTTAACTACATGATTTTTAAACCTCTCGTTTAGTTTACCGTGTATATATATATATATTCTACCTACAGTTACCTCTCCCGTCCACTCTGTACATCGATTATAGTAATATTATTATTATTATTATTATTATTATTATTATTATTATTATTATTAAGATGGGTGAACTACTGTTTAATTGTGCAAAATTTCTTTTATACATTTTTATAAAAACATCTATTATATTTTATAATCTAATCTAACATTAGTCAGATTTCACAATTATCTTTTTTATTTATAAAAAGATTTATCAGTTGCAATGAATCTAATTGTGGTAGCCTTTGTTATACATATATTGAACTGGAACATGTTATCTATGTTATAAATACGGAAATAGAAATTAAAAAAATTAAAATCTGGAATTTACATAGGTTTTTATTGAAATATTTTTCATATGGTTATTACCCACATACAAATTACAAATAAAACAAATATTCAACCGAAATATAATTTGGCAAAAAAAGTGGAACTTCTGTATTCTGTTTTTTTTTTAAACTCGGAATATTAGCTACACATTAGATTCATATTACTATTATACAGACGATAGAATCGTATAATACGTTGAAATGACACATTAGGGGAAAGTCTAATCTAATGTAATAGTAACACTTGTTCTCCACAACGATCACTTAAATAAATATTGCCGGAAAAAGTAAAATGAAAGTTGCAGCTGATTTTTGTGATACTCGATATAACCAGCTTGTAAAGGAAATTGTTGGTGCTGTTTTCTAGCAAATCACAAAAAAAAAGTTATTGTGGTTGGTTGCGCACAGCTGGACACAAAAACATTAACAAATCTGTACAGTAAAATATCGACTTCGATCAAAACTTTATTTGCGCCGACTCGAGACACTTTACAAGAAATAGCAAGTTTTATTAGCTTTCTGTGATTTTCGTTTTTGATTTCTGCTGACCATCACATTTTTCTAGAAAAATTTATTTCAGATTTGCTGCAGGATTTGTTGCATGAAAGTTCTAACGATATATATGGCGACGTTCAGTGTCATTGGCACTCTCTTCTGGACAGCAATGTAATCACTTCTAATAACTGGCTGGGTAGATGTTCTACCACTACCTCTACATTTATATTTGAATAAACGAATACAATTTGAAGTTTAGAGAAAATTTGTCAGCAGCACAATCTCTCAATTCACAAATCGCTTGGATCGTGCTCCTTTTCTTCTACCACTCCTTCCCATTTCATCATTCGCTTCCTATATGTATGACTTATGTATAAACCATCCAATCATTTCTTCTCTAAACAGGTTTAGTACCTAAAATCTTGCCGTCTCCTCCGGACATAATATTATTATTCTCTAGAATCTTTGACACACTGCTCTAGTTGGTGAAGTTTTACAAATAAATAACGAATTATGGAAAAAATCCATAGCTCACAACGAATTTCGCTAATTTTGCTCTTTAAACAAAATTCCGATAATTCAAACTATAGTCATTCAACTGGCTGTTTATATATGTTTGTAATATTACCTAATACATACTCTAGTGTGTATGATGATGGAGCAACGATATGTGACCCGATTTACGCGTTCTCAATTTCTCAAAGACGCCCATAGATAGTGCGAATACGCAACTCTTTTAATGGTCAATTACCCCGCCTCTAAAATATTGTACATAGACCTTTAAGTCAGTTCATCTCTAACATTAGGAAGCGTAGTACACGGCAAATTTCTTACGCTTGGAGTTATATTAGTATAAAGTTTTAGTTTCGTACAAAATGTATCCGCCCGCTATTTCGCATCGTAAGCCGTACTTAACACTGTTGTTAATTTATCTTTGAGAAAGATCGCCCGCCAAGGAGACAGGTTGTGAACAAGGTAACTTCCAAATTCCTTCCCGTAAACCTTTGACCTATCCTTAACTTCCTTCAACGAGAATTACATCCTGACCAATTGCGAATAAGAAGATAAAATAGGTAAGCTAATTATTCCACTTAGGCATATTACATATATTATATATCTTTATTATATTATTATATATATTATAAAGTAATACAGTCCACATTAACTGTTCTAATCAATACTCATAAACTCATTAACAATTCTAATGGGTTTGTAACTACCCTTTACTTTAAGGGTTGCGCTGAACATTTCGTTCGTATTAGGTCGATTAGAGCCCGCTATATTTTGTTTTGCTAAATAAACGCTCACAACAGCTGCCTTATCAGCAATATCTTTCTATAGAAATTAGATTTCTATAATGAAATAAAATACCATCAAATTCTCCACAAAAAACCTGGGTTCATTAGCGGCTATCAAGGTACGACCTTTGATCCTCCAAGCGCATGGTAAGTACCCATTACTCCTCCGTCAAGCTCTCTACGAGGCTAATGGCGAATGAGGTTAGAGGGCTCTCAAAGACTCGTACGATCTATCTCCTTGGGAAAACAAAAGTAGAGCTAAGACCCTAGTTTCAGGACATTGCCTCTTAAAGATATCTATCTATAGTATGTGTCTCTCTGCGGATCCACTCTGCAGGAAATGTGGTCAGAAGGATGAAACTCTGTTTCACCTTCTTGGAGAGGGCGATCACTATACTCGCAGATACTCGGTGCCGAATCCAGGATCAGAAATTTTACTTGCCTCGCATTTTTACTTACACTTACTTCTAGTAGGAAGTATTGTAATCGAGTGAATTTTTTGATGTAACAGGGCTTATGTGAGTTGTTTCACGGGGTGCAAAAGGACTATTGGTCACCTAAGTAGGCACTAAGTTCTAGATTAGATTAGAAAATAAAATTAAGCAAAATTATGTTATCTTATTAGGATGAATGTATTTATTGGCATGAAAGTGCTCATTTAAATTGGACGCGTATTCATGGACGAGATGCGAAGGGACTAACGGCGGATATGGGTGGCGACTTCGGCGGACCGTGTTTTTGGACTATGGACATAACGTCAATATTTTACATGTTATCGATGAAAATAATTATGAGTGTCTAATATGAATGTATTGGGTGAAGAAAACGAAAGACGCTTTAATTTAAGCGTCTTATACAGACAACCATAGATTGTATTACATTGCTGGGTGCGTGACGAAAGCCGTATGGCATTAAAAAAAAATTATATTTAATTTGTTGTTAAATTGATTTGCAAACGTTGAAACAAATGTTCAATTCAAGAACTTCTAATTTCCTTTAATATATATGGATTTAGTATTATTTATTATATTATTAATACTTGAGAAATTTCATGCACACCTTACAATTTGTTTACTTTATTCACGTGCTGAACATTAATTTTTTTCTGCAACCGCATTGAACTGGCTTTTAACTTATATGATGTAAAAAAATATGAAAAGGTGCAACTCTATAACCTGCTCCGTTTGATATAACCTCAAATCCGCTGTATCTGGGATTTGTTTTGATCTTGTTTTCGCGATTGCCGCTAGATGTCAGGCTAGTTAGAGTTGAATATTTCTTTATTGCACTAGTATAATAAAGTAATGACTGCTTTTACTTTTTGTCATTTGCGCAGTAAAGTAGAATTTCACTCACTACTTTTATTTAATAATTCTCACATAATTTCACTGTTGCAAAAAAATGTATTTTTTTGTATTCTGATAAAAGTTTATGCAATTCTAATTATTAAGCACATAAACTTTTTTTGATTTTTTTCTTTGTTTGCGATTGTTCTGATTTTATTGATATAAAAGTGGTAACATGAATTATTTACTAATGTCAATAATCGAATGTAAACGGTCGATAGAAAAAGCAAAAATAGCGCACACGACGTCGAGACAAAGATGACAACAAACCATCATAAGAAAAGAAAGAAAAAGAACGTATTTGAACACATTCTTGGCGAGATAAAATGAGTGTTTGTATATCTGTTTGTGTGATGTATACGAGGCGCGTTTTGTGTAGAAGACCACACTGATCGGGATGAGGTATATATACTTTTCTATAAGGTCTCACCCTATTAAAGTCTCACAACAGTGTAGTCCATCAGTTCCCCCTCCGCAGCCCACCGGCCAGCAACGGACTGTTTCGCCATTTTTTTATTTTATTTTTACTTTCCTCTTCTGTCACTCTGCCTCCTGTCCGTGCTCTTCTATTTTTCTTCTTTATTCTTCAAACGACCACTTGTTTCTTCTCTCTTTTTCCAGCTGTTTGAAGGATTGCCGGCAAGATTCTCTCCCCTCTCACTAGATCTTCCTCGCTCTCTCTCACACTCTGCTATATAGTTGAGAGTGTTTGCAGGAATTCAGATATATGTGTGTGTGTGTGTGTGTGTGTGTGTGTGGGCATATATATTATAAAAGACCATTTCACTTTTTCTTCATCTTCTTCTACTGCACACTCTAAACTCTCTTGTCGGACAAGCTAGTGGAATCCGTGTGAAAAAACATGCGACCAACTACGCGACAAGCCGCCTAAGTCTTGTGTGTGAATATATGTGTGTGCGTGTGTGTATGTGAGGCGGTGATCATGACGAGGGGTTAAGATGAAGAAGAAGAACTGAATTACGGACACGTACTATGAGGGCCCACCACACGCGAATACAGATTAGACAGAAACTTTACCCACTCTCTTGTTTTACCTATGTGTGTGTATGCGGCGCATGCGTAGAACGACTGAATACAAAGAAAAAACAAATAAATTGGAAATAAAATAAAATAAAATAAAAATCATGGAAAAGAAGTATGTAAGTGGTAGAATTTGTTTGAACTAAACGAATATCTCAAACATTAGTGTGTTCTGCCAGATTGTTTAGGACGTGACATTACATCTAACACATCACTAACGGACATACCTATATCTTAACGCACGCACTCAAACTTACACACTCGAACACTGTTGTAGCTTTATAAAAGTGCCTATTGGGTTATCAAAGAATCACACTTTGCTACTACTTGACACCTGGCTACCAGTCGAACACACCACTGATATGTTCTCCCACGGTAAACACATTATCTCTTCTGTGGCAACAAACATTACACACACACATAGACACACGTACAAATATATATACACAAATACATATAGAGACATTTAGAGTCATGTCAACCAAGTTATCTCCTTGCTCAGGCTTGTAACTGTTAATTTATCAATTATTATATCAAAGTTTATCTAAAATCATATCAAGTTTTAATGTCATGATAATTATACTATTCTTCAATCAGATTATTTTATGATTTCTCGTAATAAAAGTTCTTTTTTCCACAATCTAATAGAAAATTAGGACAACAAAAAATTCATAGTGATGCATTAGTGATTCTGTACCAGAGCTAACCATCTAGTTTTATTTACAGAGGGCAAAAAATAAATAATGTTAAAATATTATTTCCGCGAATGCGCAGTCTCAAACAAATGGAGATAACTGATTTTCAGAGGTCAGAGTAGTTGCGCCAGTGGGGAAAGTGCATCCTTAGATAATAATTAATTTATTTTCTCTTTACTCAAGTAAAAATTATCAACGATCTTACATAACATTTCTAATAGAAATGGCTCTGTATACATATATTAATTAGACCGCATGAGGCCTTATGGAAGCGACATACAAGAAATTGTGTTTTTACTCAAGAACAGATTACATTTGAATTTAAATGTTTTATGAGTAAAAGTAAAACTGAGTGTTCAGCAACTGAAAAATTTGCTGTCCCGTTAAACCATTTCACATAATGAAAATAGCAGTAATTGGCTATTCCTAGATTAGCAACCTAATTATGCTGACATTCACAGTTGATTGGCAGATAGAAGCTACAGATCTGTTCACCTACAAGATTTAGCAAAAACTCCTTAGGCTACATACAGTTCACAATTACTTCATTCTGTATTCTTATATAATGTGAAGCAGAACTAATGTAGCTTTGAATCCTTTGAGTTTAAGTAATATTGAATGCAGTACTGCAAATGAGTTATATTTGCCTCATATTAAGTCCATCTATATATTAAAGAAAAATTGTGAAAGAAAAACTTTGGATTGAAAGGGAAATAGGAGATTTATTAATGATTCGATAATATTAGTTTAATATTTTTTATTCTGAATGTTAAGTTTAATTAATTACGTTATTTTTTTTTTTTTAACGAATGAAATTTCATTAGAAAAAATAATTATTGACAAATTACTGTTATATAATTTTATAATCTCCAGTTTTAAATAATCTGGTATTATAACAGAATTTTCTTTTGCAGTAAACATTTAAATTGATGATAAAAAAAAAATGCTCCATTATAAAATTTTCAACAAACCAGGAACGTCTGCAACAATCTTACAGTCCTTAAACATTATATGGCTAACAGTGCAATAAACTGAAACTGATGTTTTAAAATGAATATTCCAGAAAATGATTAGCACATACATTATATTTAAATCAAGAGAACCAACTTCTTCTCTCCAAAATGGATGAGGCGAGCAAGAAGTGAAGGGTTCGAGAGAGGTTATAACAAGATCAGTATTAGCAGCATGGGAGAGAATACACTTAAAGGGCTAATGGAAGAAAGTAATGACATTATCTGCAGTTATTTTCATAGCTCCAGACAGAAGGACATAGGTTTGTCTGGAGCAGGAGGTTGGTTGCAGGGGCTGAACAAAGTGGGATCTGTGGATCATAATAATTGGTAAAAAATTATCTGATTACGACAGCATTAACTGTTAAAAGCACTTGAGTTTCCGGGTTGAGCCCGGATCAGTGGTTAGCAGAAACCAAGGTTTTGCCTATGTTGGAATGAACCTCTTCAAGGTTCGTTACACCTTGAAAGCTAATGGAGCACTGTTTTTCATGAAGATGGCCATGGAAACCTAAAACATAACTAACTGACTGTGTTCGAATCAATTTAAGATAGTACCGCAAAGCTTTTGGAGGATGTTGTGATTGATTGCGAAAAAAAGTCAGACTTTCGCAATTCAAATTCGCCTCAGTCGTAGATCACTGTTGTTTCACAGTTCGCCATTTCTTCCTTCCAACCTATGCTGCCTGCTTAAAAAAAAAAAAAAAATCTACTTAAAACTCAATGGAGAAGAGAATTCAGTTATTGAGCATATCTTGAAGTTTTAAAAGAAAGTAATATAAAAAAATAAGCAAGAAAACTAAGTGAATAAATAAAATAACATTCAGAAAATTATTTTATTACTTACTATAAAATAATTATATATAAAGATTAATTATAACCTGTAATATCTATAAGGGCATGTTGAACAAAATGTTCTAAAAATAAAAATAAAAAAAAAACCACTCCATCCATTCGCTAGAACCAGATTTTGAAACTCGAAATATATATATATATATCCCCTGAATGGTCAATTTCACATGATCATAATATTCTCTGTTATAGGTTATTTTTTATTTATTTTTTATTACATTGCTCATAGAGTTAAACCCTTTAACAAGGAGTTGGATTTACAAAATGAACACAATGTTTGGCTAATTACAAAGACAAAATATAAGCTTATAAGATAAAGCAAAAATATAAAGCATACAAAAGTAAAAATTAATACTAAAATAAGAAACAATACCATTTTTTAAGAGTTAATTCATATAGTTTAATAAATTAAATCTACCAAAGGTTAACGGAATATAGCAAAAAAAAAAACAGTATTTGATTGATTAGTTGTCGTAGGTTATAAAAAGAGGAAGTAAAAAAACTTTACAAATACTAATTTTATAAACTTTGAGCGCTACAAATCAATAAATTTTAAATAATGAGTGTTGAAAATTCTAGAGTTAAAGAAATACTCCGAATGGAACAAATTAAA
Source organism: Triatoma infestans (assembly GCA_011037195.1). NCBI lineage: Eukaryota > Metazoa > Arthropoda > Insecta > Hemiptera > Reduviidae > Triatoma > Triatoma infestans. The sequence goes on from JAAEAF010000486.1 coordinate 220,567, forward strand.
ACTTATAATAATCAAGTTTTATAATTTTTTTTTCTTATTTCTCAACAAGTTTGCAGAAGCGTCGTCTTTACAGAATTAAAATAACCGACGTTAGGGCGAGAGTGCATTAATATTTATTAATAACCTCAAAAGTGAGGTTAACTAATTCCATCTTCTTCTATTAGTTGGTTGTAAGAAGGAAAAAAAAAAAGAAGAGATACTATACAACGGCCAGTTCCGCTTCTCGTAACATATGTTTGTCATTAATTTCTCGTTAGCTATAAAAATTTGCATATATAATTACCCGACTCAATATCCGTTCCTGTATTCCGGACGGTACATAGAAAGAAGCCAATAAAAAACAAAAAAAGAAGAAGAAATAAGATAGGGAATGCCGCAAGGACCTTCGCATTTCATTTTAATATGTAATTTTAACTTTTTTTTCTACATTATTTTTTATTTTAATACGCTTGAAGAGAAACATTAAAATAAAAAGTATTTATTCGAGTCACAAAGTTTAATTCAAATATGCTTATTAATTATTAAAGGCAATATTTCTTTTTATTTTGTATGATGTTCCTTACAATAAATTATTTTGGAAAGCTTCTATCAAAGGAAACTTATTCACGTTTCCCAAAAAATTATAATTAAAAGCAATAAAAAAGTAATTGAAAAGTTTATAAGAAAGCCTATTCTCATGGCTCTGTTATAATCTATTTAAAATAACTTTTTTCAGAAAATTTTCAAATAAAATTTCATCTACTTAGTTAAAAAAAGAAATCAATCTAGAGCTGAAACAGTGTACTACAATTTGTATTTCAGAGATTATCCTAGAATATTCATTTAAGAGGGTTTGGAGGAGGGGCGCGTTTGTGCTTTCCTCTAAAGTGTTGTTTTAATTTATTGTACGATTCTATCGTCCATAAAATATTAATTAGAATTAAATATGTTGCCAAAATTCCAAGTTAGAAGAAAATCGATTGACCGGAAGTGCCTGTTTTAGTGGTTTTTCAGTTTTCTGCAATTCACTCTATGAAAGCCCAACGAGTTTTATTAAACTTGGTCTTCTTTTGTACGAAACTTTTTCCGAGAAAATTATTTAATGGCGATTGTGAGGGAGAGAAGACCTCTTAACTTTCCTCAAAAAAGTCGTTTTATATTTTAGAGTCTCCCATTCATGTAAATTGAAAGCAAATAAATATCCAGTAAGAATTATTTGTAAAGCGAATAACTATGTAAATCGTAGTAAGAGAAAGTTGTGTGGTGTTTCACACCAGCTTTTTACTACACTAAACGAACACTGTTTCGATATGAATAAATTATAAATTGCATTTTTAACGAAGCTGAGCAAGTCTAGCATTGGAATAATTAGGATGAACGTTCATGTTATTAATTAATATATATTGCAACATTACTTTTCAAAGGTCATTTGGATGTGTTTAATCAAATCGTGTTGATGATTATTATAAGAAATAATTATTGTTCGTTGTTTTCAAGGCGAGCAGCTGATCTGGAAGAACGCTCGTGCGCATTCTCATATTTAAGAGGGCAGGTGACCGCGCTGATGTCCGTGATATAACCAAACAGACACACACTTCTTTCCGATGTTACACCTGCCTCTTGCTTAGTGTTGTTCATCTTAAAGGGAGAAGAACAAGGGAATTATTTCTTGTTCCATCGCTACTAGTAGATATGATGACGATGTTCCGTTGTTGCACCCAGCGAACGAACCTCTCTCGCAATGTACCACCTGCAAGTAATTCTTCTCCAAAAACGGGACCACTGTTTTGTGTGTGTGTGTTTGTTATTTACAATCAACAGTGGGCTGGTCATCAATATAGTCGTGTGTCTACCCATATAATTTAATATACGGATATATAATTATTTTCTTATCAAATTTTCTAAAGTATATTAGGACATGTGAAGATTTAATGCCTATTATGTTTGGCACAAATGTTACTAATAAAGTCATCATTTAAACAGTTATTGATTTTTGTATTTTATCAAAGATTGAAGAAATAGTTAATAGCATTCAACAAGATTATGCACTCGCAATGCTCTAAGTTAAAGATCGATAACTTGCAAATAAAAGTTAATAAGGTGCAATAAAGAATGTTTTTCCAGATTTTCTATTCGTTGCATTGTCTAATTAAATTTTTCTTCATCAAAATGTTGAATTGAAAATATTTCAAATGTCGTAAAAACTATATACGTCTAATCTGCTAGTAAAATAAGATAGCCTAACATTTTAACAAGCCACTTTTTTTAATCAAAATTAAACAAATCAACAAGAGACAATTAGGCAGGAAACTTGTAGCATGATCCACACTGGATTGTTGAATATGTGGCTGGATAAAATCCCAAAGGCATATAAAGATTAGAATATTCATCCGATATTGTTGTGGGAGAATCCTACTGTAAATTTACTGCAACGACATCAAGACTTCTTGTTGTTGATACCAGCCGTTATGAGCGCCAGTGCCATGGGTTACAGGCGCACTTCTCTACATTACCCCCAATATCACGTCCCGTCCACTGCACTATACGGACGAGTGGGCTAGAAGTTAGAAAAAAACTGCTCTCTAGAAGCGATAGAAACAATTGTTTAAAAGACTTTGATACAGTGTATCAACTGTATTTGCACTGTGAAAGTCTATGTTATTACACTGTTTGACAAACACATTCTGATGATGGGCGAACGCCGGAAACCGGTCGATGACCACAGAAAGAAGCAGGCTATCACAGAAAATATCTCTGATGCTTTCCATCTCTGCGGAGCCAACCACAAAAAGATACGAAGTACTTTTTAAATCTTTGGCCGAACAATGACTAGACTGGTGAGATTCAATAATATCTGAGCAATAATAGTTTAGTCCTACAGCAATAATGTTTACATTCTGATTTAGTTTACGCTATTAATGGTTTAAATTAAAATTTATAAAAACAATAGGCATTAAGACAATTTTCTGGATTTTTGTGTGTGCAATGTTAATAGCTTATTCATATGCAATGTATACTGCATTATTGTGGCCTTCAATCTGGAAAAATATATTCCGAAAAGACAACAATAATTATTTAATTTTTTTTTTTTTAATCAGAATCTCAAGAAACCTTTCCACAATATAAACAATTGATATTTATCTTCAAAAAGTATTATCATTCAAAAAACTTTCTATATATTGTTTTTTCATTTGTTCATTAACTTCTTTTATTTGTTGCTTTTTAAAAAATCAGACAAAAATTTCCAATTCCTGCGATTCTTTCAAGAATATGTTAAGACTAATTTCAAAGAAAGTAATCGAAAAAAAAAAACTGTTCGAGATAAATCAAATAAATATCCAACTTCAGTTTTAAAAATCTGAATTTTTTTGTCACAAAGATATCTTATAGTAAAACAAAGTAACATGTATTATACATATAGAGAAAAAGAGATAGTATAGTTCAAACTAATTAGAAGACAAGAACAAAAGATGATGCCATGCCGCCCGACTCACTGTGTAATACCACTTCATTTATATAAAGAAAAAAAAGTAACGCGCACTAATTACAATATAGCCAATAGTGGTCGTTTCAAGGGTGTGTACGTGTATAGAGAGGTTTGTTATTGTTACTGGAGAAGGTCAGCAGATAGAGACAGTGACACTCAAGAAGTAGTTGAAGTTCTTTAACTACAACTAACAACATTAGAAAATGTTGTTGTAGACCCGCATGTCTGTCAACAACACCTCATACTGATCTGTTTGTTTTATAAACAGCCCAATTAATTATGAATTCAATTTAAATGAAAAGAAAAAGAGAGAAAGATAAAGATAGAACCTAATATTAATTAGTTTACATCATTTATTAAAAGCCTACTATTATCTACAAGAAACAATATAATTATGTAAATAACATTTTTTACTTATCCTATTTAATTGTGAGTAAATATTTACAAGTAATTTGCTTTAACAAAATCGATTGTTAATGTCATTTTTTTATATTAAAAAATTCTAATAAAAAACACTAAATCAACTTTCTCTTAAAAACATTTATTACAATTCTGATTGGTGGTACATTTTATTAGAAATTTGAATTTTTTTATAAACGTTAGTTGGACTTGACAATATCCAAAAATATAGTGATTATTGCTTGTATGTCGTCAAAAATTTCCTCGCTAAAGCTGAAATCAATTTTCATGGAAAAATCTTTTAAAGAAAACTCTTTGTATGTGGCGCCCACAGTTAGCAGTCCACAGTTAGCAGTCCACAGTTAGCGGTCCACAGTTAGCAGTCCACAGTTAGCGGTCCACAGTTAGCAGTCCACAGTTAGCAGTCCACAGTTAGCGGTCCACAGTTAGCAGTCCACATTAGCAGTCCACAGTTAGCGGTCCACAGTTAGCAGTCCACAGTTAGCAGTCCACATTTAGCAATCCATATCGTTGGACACAATTTGAAGAAAAAATCGTGTTATGGTGGTCGACAGTGGTGACATGATGAATACACAAACTGAATATTTGCACTTTACACAATCGTATCTTTTAAACGTGCTTTCTGAGGAGAGAAGAGTTACGAGAGTGAGGAACTGAGCTATGAGTGATGATGCTATCGTCATGATGAATGTACAAAGGTAGTGTTGGCTGGTTGAAGAACGCTGTGGTTAGTTATAAAACTGTTACTTGTTCTAACGGTGGATTAACTAGTGGTGTATCCTTCAAGATTGATCTTGTGGCTTGTTTAACTCCTTAGAGTTGTACTGCAACTATTCCTAGCCAACATATTTTCGGTCTTCCATCTCAATTCTTAGATAGGAGTAACAGACAGTTTACAGGACACATGGCTATCCAATTTAAACTTGATTCACCGATACATTAAAATAGGCGTCACCAAGGATGTAATGCGTAGTTGAAGGCTCTTGTAGGTACAATGGTGGCGTTTACTGTTCTTGGTATTGAAATTGTTGACTCTAACATTTGTGGAGCGAATTTACAGCTTTGTTACCATTACATCACGAAAATTTCATATCAGTCACCTTCCATTGTTGTACCTAAATGGATTTTCGTGCAATTTGTCGTTTTTGACATTTTTTCACTTAAAACAATTACTAAAAAATATTTCCTTCACCTTCATGAGACCCTCATATCATACATTTCCTGTGAAATTTCAATGCTGAAAATTGGACTTGATTTTGAATAAATTTCTCTTAAAGCAGTAAAAGGAAGGAATCTGTTAAAAGCGCTGCAGATTATAATGTCATATTATCTTGCAATCTTCAGATGCAGCACAATATGACATAAAATATGCTCAAAGTTTCAGTGGGAATCCTGCTCCACTCATTTTCCATCTTGTCTAATTTGCTACGTATATAACTTCGTTCATACTTTCATTAATCAAAACCTTACAAAATTGTAATAGTGCAAACATATTAATCTGGATTAAAGAAGTATATTTTTTATGGCTATCAGCTAAAACAGATCCAAACTATAGTATGTTTTTTAGAATTTGTCTGTATGTTTGAATGAATAACTTAAAAACGAAAAGTCACAGTAATTAATTTCAAGTTGAAAATAGGTTTAGATATCGACAAGAAACAAAAGGTTTGAATAACTTTCATGAAGATTTATAATTTTACCTAGAATATTAACCGTACACAAGCTAGATGTTACTCTTACCAGCTAGGAGATTTCAAATATTATATGGCACCACTTAGATAATATTAAGAATATAATTTAAAATGTGATCGAAAATAGTAACTTGAAGGAATTTTCTGAACGCTTTAAGGAAATTTTGAAAGTATTATACCACACTTTTGTCCAATGGAAATTTTGATAGAGAAATAAATAATTACACTGTTGGAATAATTATGTAAAAATTATCAGTATCAGAATATCTGATGATAGCGTTCTTAGTCTCATTATTTGACCAGTGATATACAATTTGACCAGTTAATAATTTTTGATGGCATTTTAAAATTATCAGCATCAGAAGATAAGGATCTGTTCATTAATTAATTCACAACCAAAATACTGCAAATCAATGAATATCTGCAGAATAACGGCTTTCCTGTGAAAATTTAAAACAACTGTTTGTGTTTGATCATTGCTTCATTTACATAACCTCTATTACTCCTTTTCAAAGATGGCAAGTCCTCCAGAAATCTGCACTTTACAAAAACAGCGTTCAATGATAATGTGATCGAATTTACTAATTAAAATTTCTAATTTCTAACTCCCGAGGATTTCTAATTTCTTAGAGAGAGTTTTCCCTAATTTCATCTGAAGCTTTCTCCCGAATGAACAAATAATTCAGCGTAAATTGTCTGAATCAAGGAACTGCTATAAGTGGGTTGATCAATTCAAAAATTTGCTGAACAAGTATGTCTAATTTGCAACGTGCGGGACACAATCATCAACGATTTGAACTACATCAATTAAATCTCAAATTGGCGTTCTAGATGAAGTGACGAGTTTTGATAAAGGAAAAAGCTTGCACTGTTAAAAAAGCGACCAAGTTCCGCTATTAAATAGGTGCCTCCCAAAAAACGTATTATACGTTAATATAAGATTCATTTAAAGGCACCATAAAAAGCAATATTTCTCTTATCTCTTTACATATTGAATGCCATTGGTATTTCTACGAGTTTATGATAGAACTATTTACTTGTCTATAAAAATAGAAAACTGGTGTCAAACATTCACTGATGACTCTCTCTTACTCTTGCGTTAATGCAATTATATATAAAATGGCAAATTTCGTTTGAACTCAAATTTTGCTCATTTGTACTAACATAGCTGTAGGGAAAGTAACAACCTACCAACCCAACCAGAAGGGAAGAGAAGAGCGCGCCAATAACATAAAACCAAATCCATATATTTGAATTTAACGACACAAATTCTGCAAAACTATCTAAATGATTTTTTTTTTGTTGGAAAAATGTTTCTATTGCATTTCAAGTTTAAAACAAATAGTTTAAAAGTCGTTGAGATAACTCCAAAAAACTCAAATTTTTATTCTGTAGTGTAAAATATCGCTACTGATTAACCAATTTTCTTCAAATATGGAATTCCAGCAACGCTTCTAAAATACATTAATATTATATAAATAGTGGAACCGTAGGAAATGGTAGAAGTCGCCGAGATCACCCATCCAAAGTGGATATATATATTTTCCTTTCAATGTAGATACCTATAAGTGTGATAAACAGAAACCATTTCTTCAACTATTATCGTTCTGTATGGCTTAAACAATTCTACACATAGTTAATTTTTTTTCACTTTTTGGCGCACTTAGTTATTATCTACTATTTTTTTAATTAAAAAAGAGAATCAAATGGTGAAATGAATGTCGAACTTGGTGAACTAAAAAATGGGGACAAAGTACTAATGATAACCAACTTCAAAACGTGTTATCTTCATTGACTTAATTTAAAAGTTGGCATTTTAAAAAAAAAACTAAAAACGAAGGCACATAATAAACAAATTAAAACGTTCATTGTTAATTGTCTTTTTTAATTTCATAATAAAATTTTTCAACCGAAAAATTAAAAGAAAATATATAAAACAATAAATAATATTGAGAGAACTGGACAAAGAGAGAAGACAGACAGAATTGGAGAAAGAAATAAATTTATTAATTATATTTAGCAAGAGTTTGCCGGAACCACGCTGTTGGTTTCCACTATTCTTCACCATAGCCTTATTTCCTCAGCTGAGCGGGCCGCAGTATTTATATTTTACTTGATGTTTGTGTGTGAGTGTGTGTTTGTTGTTACTTCAAAAAAAACCTCTCTTTACTCATTCATTTTATTTAAAACTCTCTCATTGGTATGATTAAAGTGACCCCAATTTCCACACAGATATTACAAACGCCAGCGGCCTTCCATAACCTACTTTACTATGGGTAAAATTTAAGTGAATTATTATGTATAATTTACTTTCATTATCTTTTTGTTTTAATTAAAATTTTCTTGGGTAAAGACTAAAATAAGAAATAAAAAGTTTACAAAATATTAAGAATTTTAGAAAAACATAAGATGTAAAATTTATATGAGAATGGATGTAAAATTAAAAAAACTAGTGTGATACACTCAACGTTCACATGTTTAGTAGGGCTGGCCATAAAAAGAAGTAATAGGGGTTACACTTGTACAAACCTGAGCGAACTTGCCTACTTGGAGCGTATTGTGTCAAAGCCAGCAGAGCATGAGAAGTTTAAATTTCAACCTAACTGGCGGGCCCCAAAAACTACTCTGTAATCAATTTTTTCGGAAGCATGTTTCAAAAAAAGCAGTACATTTTTATCTGGCCGTGAGCAATCCAAGTTACTTTAGAGGAAAGCATAAAGCTACTGTTCAGAAATTCTGGTGAGGTCATCTGTGGACAGAAGCGGATGATTTTTATAGATACAGAACTCTGCGTGAGTATCAGAACTCAAAGTATAGTTGAAAGAGGTAATAATTGTCACTTTTGTGTTAAAAAACACCAAGTTAAAAATAATATTTTTTTTTAATTTAAGGCGCGCCAATATCTAAGGTTATTGGCGCCCGGAGCTTCTCAGTGCACTGCCGGCCTCCTTTATTTATTTAAAATAAAGCGCCACTTTTAAACGTTCAAGTTCAGGTTTGCCCACTCGAGCACAAGCGAGTGTGGCAACTGGATAACAACTGTAAAGGGACTTCACTCACTCTCGCGTTAAATTTAATTTTTTTTTCTACAACAGCTAAAACTTTTTACAAAAAAATACATAAAAAGAATGATACCTATAGAAATGGGAAGGTTACTTTCAGTTTTTGTTAAATTCATTTTAAATATTGTTGTACAAATAATATTAATAATTAATGATTACACATTTTTTAATTGAAAGGTGATAACACTATTTTTTACTTAGTACAAATTTAACCATTGATTTTGTGGTTCATATTGAACTATTGTAGAAAAAAGACATTATATATTGTATTTATAACAATCAATTTTTCTATTGCCAGACGCATGTTCTGGTCCTGATCATTGATTTAAGTATTATAATTACAAAGATGTAATTATAGCTCAATATTTTAAATTAAAAATATTTTAATTCGTAATAAAATGAAAACTGCCAAAAGTTTTTTACTTTTATCAAAATAATGAGAGTAATTAGCCTTAATGTAACTGTTATCAAGAAATTCATGTAATATTTAAACAACAAATTGTTTAACATATTAAATTTATTATTATAATTACGTTGTATAATCATAGTAAGAAACTAGCTGAAAATATATTAACCATATTTCAGGATCATGTGCGCAATTTGATCAGAATCATTAATAAAAGATTTAAAAAGAATAGAAATAGGAGTATTATACGTGAAATTAATTATCGTAAAATTAATTCACTTATAAGAAACCCTATATGTACAGATTGTTAAAAACAAACTATTAAAATAAATTAAACGAAAATATTTATTTATTATCGCAAAAATGTGTTCAAGTTTCTTAAACAAAACTCAGTAAATACTTGATTGAACAGAAATTTTGAGAAGTAATGAGATAAATTTGGTCAAAAAATAGCAGAATATTTTAAAATGTAATCCCTAACTGACTGAAGCCATGTGATTATAAGCAAGAAGACGGTGATTACAGATTTTTGCCTGAACAAAGTTATCAAATTACTGTTTTCACAGATACTCTGCCCATAGGTAGATATCAAAAAACCGATTCGAAGCCATCGTGGAAGGATATCTCTGATGATTTTTCACCGTACAATGAGTGAGTTTAGAGGCTCCTAGGGAGAAAAATCTAAAGGCAGCATGCTGGATTTGAACCCGGGACCTCCGCGTTGCTAGTCCAGCGGGTTACCACTGAGCGAAATTCCTTCCTTCTCCTTGGCGTACGCCAGTTACCTAGGAACGAGACCCCAGTTTGTTTACTGTGTTTGTCCTTGTCTGTAAAATGCAGAGTTATGTCGTTTAAGTGTATTATGTATACTGTTCCGATAAGTGCATGGAGTACTGAGCTGTGGTAATCCGTGGGGTCACTACTTCCCAAGTAACTGCATAGTTACCCTTGCGGGTTTACGAGTATCCTAACTAAATAATACGAACAAGACGTCAATAAATGCTCAAAACTCATACAAACCATATCAGCATAGGAGTTGGGGTGTTTAACTCTTTGATTTAGCATATTCAGAGGCAAACTCCAGCTCATCAACACACATACACTCTCCAGACTGTAGTGATTTTAGGTGCAGAGCAGTGCGGCTAACATATTATCTATCTTGTAATATTCAGGCGGGGCCTAATCTAACTACGTGTCAACTAGGTGTCGTGGACGGGGACAGAAGCACATAATTTACCCATTAACATTTTTTAAACGATTATAAAATTTAGCAGTCATACGCGGGACTCGACTGGGGACTTCCCAGTTACAACTCCATGCTCATAACCACAACACCAACACCCGCCCGCTGGCATCTAATATATACTCCCTTTAAAATTAACGCTTGGGTAGTTGCATATTTCCTGATCTTACAAAAAAGAAGTAGAAGTTAATATTTTGAAAATAGTGGCTTTATTGAGCCGAATCCAATAAACCAAATCATCTATTTTGATAGTGTTCTCTAGTCACTTTACAAAAGGCTACTGCTACAAACGCCACTTCCGAAATTAATGAAATAGAGAAAGAAGACTCTGAACACATAACGGACTGCACAGATCTGGTATAAAATTTAGAGAGAATGATATAAGCCTGAAAAGAGTTTCACCCAGGAATTCCTCTTCTTAGATTCAGGAATTCAGGAATCTGTAAAACCGTTCTTCAAAACCCAAGTGATTTTCCATGAAAAGTGGTTGATTTTCGAAATAAAAGCAATGGATTAGATCAGGCCAATCAACTTGTACGGAAAAGAAAGATCTGTGAAAAAAGTGATGCGATGTGGATGGTGGATCTACGAAGGCATCATTCTTTTTGAACTAGTCCCTGACGGTCGTGCGATTACATCCAAATTCTACTCCACTAAAAGTTAGAACGCGAACACTCCATGTTGGCTGCAAAACATACCTTCTAAGTAACTGAAAAAGTGAACTGATTTAACAAGATAACGAAGTCTGCTCACATGAAACGTTCCCAATAATTGAAGATTTCAACTTTGAGTTCCTCCTTCAGCAGCATATAGCTCAGATGTGGCACTCTCAAATTACCATCTCTTCTGCTCCATGGCCTACTTTACATTGTATAAATTTACAAATACGGAGTAGATGAAAACTGGATGTTTGGGGTTTTTGCTCCTGATATCGGAAGGACATCGAATTGTTGGCTCACATATAAGTTCAAGTTGTAGAAAATGATTACTGTATTTCGAAGAGTAAGCTTAGTAGATGAGTAACCAAACCATTTTTTAATAGTAAGGTGAAAAATAAAAGAGTTTTATTAAACCAGTACTAAAGAGATCAAGGTATTATAAAACTGAAATAATAATAAAAATTAAACAATAGCAATTTAACTGAGAGAGGAATAGCGTATAGTTTTATAGCGAAACAGGAAGTTTAACTACATACGAAATATCCGCCTGTTTTTGAAATAGCGGACATAGTCACATGAAACTTGTTAGTGCTGAAATCCAAAAGAAGGTTTCAGTCAAGCGGCAGTAGTTTTTGTGTTGTTAGCATTTTATTTTTTATTTTATACAAAGGCGTTATTGATTTTCCTAGTCATGATGTTGAAAATGTTTTCCATTTCTTTTTTTTTTTATATAAAAAACTAATTTAATTGTAATATTATTGAACGCAATATAAAAATTACACAACTTCCTGTTGTTAATTTCGCCAGCAAGCACAGAATAATAAGTATCCCAAGGTTACTCCACTAACCGCATTTTTTCCATCTTAACTTTTACTTATAGCAACTTTGTGAATAAATACAAAAATAATTAACAGGAATAATCATAATAATAGATATAAATTCATTGACAAGGTTAGTAGAGCATTAGTCTGTCTAATTAAAATGCCCTGATAAACTTTTTTTAGCATAAAATGCCCTGAGGCTTTTATTAGCATTATAGGTGTTTTTATTAGTATTTAAATTTTAGTGAACGAAATGAAAATTAAAAAAAAAAATGGATAGTTCATCATGAGGTTATTTCTAAAATTACTTTCTCTATCCGCTATAAGAGAAATAATTGTGATGGTGTCAATTTTTCCAACTTTAATTTTCAACGGGAATAATTGCGGAAATAATTTGAGGTCTTCAGAATGCGGTAAATAATGTTTATCAACTGTATTATGTTTGCATGTATGAACGAAATCTCTCCACAACATTAAAAATGCAGGGGGCTCAAACTGATATACCGTTTAGTCACCATAAAGTCTCATGTGACTATGTCCGCTATTTCAAAAGCACTCAAATATTTCGAATGCAATTAAACTTCCTGTTTCGCTGTAGAACATTCATACGGTATTTCCTCTCTTGGTTAAATTATTATTTTATTTAATCACCACATCCTGATCAAATGTTTCGATCAAAATCAATCATAACTTGAAGGGAGAACTGGATAATTAATTTATCGAGAATGGTTCTCACACTTTCTGATGTTTTCTTTAAATTTCGCCTGGCATAACTAGGCAAAGAATAAAAATGTTTTTTCTAGGATTAATATTTGGAATTGGCATTTTAGAGGTATGAATGATTACCGTTGCAGATCTCCAAAACCTTTCCAACAATCAATATTCTTAGTGAAATATTATAGACATTTAGGGAAAGGTTTGATGGTAACGCGCTGGACTCTCACAAGGAGGTCCCGGGATCGAATCCAGCAGTGCTACCCTTACATTTCTCATCCTTGCAGCTCTGCAGCACATCTCCGGTGATGGGTAGTATTGTCTGCAGCTAGAAACATTGCTCAGAGGCAGGTAGTGCCCGGGAGCGCAATAGATCTACTGGGTCTCAGTGCACAATCCCCTTACGTTTTACATTTATATGTTTCGGTAGTATCCGTAGTTTAAAGAAAATCGTTGAGCCCATGTTTGAGAAAATTCGCGAAAAATTGAAGAAAACATACAGAAAAGAGGCACTTTCGGTTGACAGATATTTGATAAAAATCTTCGTATCGATGGTACCTAAATGGAATATTTATTTTTTCGATTTTAAGATAATAGATTTTCGTTTTTTTAATATTATTTCAAGAACATTGAATTTCTTTCGTAATGAAGGGTCCTCAAAACGTATTTTCTGTGTTAACAAAAATTCGAAATTTGACACATTAATATACTTCCTGAGAAAGTAAAAATTAATCTTTTCTAATAATAATAAATTAAGAAAATAGTTCATTTTTTTGACAAACCTAAAAGCTAGGACAAACCAAGGCCTACAAGATATCGGACTTGGAACGGTAGCATTAAACGAGTAGAGGTAGCATGTCAGCGTTGGCGAGACAGAAAACAAAACAAAAATAAAACAGCACGCTTAACTTCTTTGAATGATTAACATATAGTATGGTTGTTGTATTCTCGTAGTGCTGCCCACAGGCAAACCTTATAATAAAATCACAAAGTGCTGCAGAGACGTCTAATCTGGCCCACTCAACTCTATTATTTACATTATTGTGCCTGCAATGAATTCAACTGAAATTCCTGATCAATTTGCAATGATTTCCTGAATCAACTTGAAATTATAAAAATAAATTTGGCTAAATAAATATATTATTACTTTTTTGTTTATTTACTTGTTTATTAAAGGTCTCGTTTATTAAGTTTTGAGATATGAAATAATATAAACTGGCAGCAGAATTTTATCAATGACCTCACGTCAATGGGATCAGCCCCATTCACTCGAAGGCAAAGGTCTTAAAACACGCCATATTCCGGAATAATTTTCTTCTCCAAGTGTTTCTTTTAGTCTGATGAAAAGCCAGAAGTCAGCCGAGTAAGAAACAGGAAATTCAATAAACTGAATGGCCAGAAACTCAATAGCTTATCTGACAGTGCATTATGAGGTTGGTAAAGCATTGATAAATGCAGAACTCTCCGCAGAGTTACAGCATCACCGCTAAAAAACCTCAAATTTTCTGAATAAGCCTTTACTTATCATTACTGCAGAGGAATTTAAAAAGAAAACAATGTATATTGTTAGTCACAGACTTTATTATTAGTAAAATATTAACACAGCAAGATATATTATTATTAACGATGACGGCCTTAAGGCACGGACCAAAGCCAAATATGGCTCTTTTCCCCCCAAAGAAAAAAAAACTAAGAAGACTACTCCTTCTACAGTCTACCTGTCAGACTAATGTCTTAACATATGACGCAAACGGGGTCATTGAACTAAATGGGGTTTCCACGCACTGTCCATAAAAATTCTGATATTGGGAGGACGCGGGATAGAATCCAGCTGTGCTACTCTTAGATTTTTTTCTTCGTAGGAGCCTCTACAGCTCACTGTTCGGTGATGGGCAATGTTGTCTGTAACGAGAGAATACTGTCCGGAGGCCGGCAGTGCACTGAGAAGGCCCGGGCACCAATGACCATATATGTTGACGTGCCTTAAATTTTAAAAAAAGTCCTGCTATATTGTGTAGTAAATGACTACTGGCTACCTAAGAGTTTCCATTCAATACATCTACCAGAGGAGCCTACTCAGTTGTTCTACTCAGAAAATACTTCAAGTCCCCATGTCTTATAAGTTATATAAAACTTTTTGACTGGAAGCACCCAATCGAGTCTCTCTAGAGCTCCTTTATTCCCTTTTCCTCCCTTTCCCGTTCAACTTCTCTGTTACAAAATTTGCTTAGTGACGGCTACGGCAGACTAGGGACCACAAAATGATAATGTGAATCCGACCCTATCCAGCACACATCTGCCCTCTCATTGGCCTCTATATTCGCATATCCGAGTACGTTGCTCCTCTGAGGGAGGCCATTAAGTTTTAACCTACATTCACCCGTTAGTTTAGAGCTCCAGTACGGCTTGATCAAGGCCTTTAATGCAGCAACACTACCAGAAAATATCCTTCCACTTTATCTGCTAAGATCTTAATCTTAAAAATTAACTAGGTTAGAATTTGTTCTAAATTGCTTTTTTGCAGAAACCATTCTGTGAAAAGTCATATTCTGTGTTAATAATTATAGGTTTGACATGAGCATAAAGAGCCACTTTTATCGCGAGTTCTGGATACACACTGAACGCTTAACGAGAGTTCGAAAAACTTTTCTCTCGCTTTAAAAAGTATTTTTTAAGATTTTACAACAGTCAAACCTATTTACAAAAGAATATAAAAAGAAACAAAATATATGGTAACCTCTTAGAGTATGTTACAGAGATTAACTTCAGAAATGTTGCAGAACATTAGATTAATGTTAAGTAAATTATATTATGATTTCTGATATTTAATAGATTGTTAAACTGATTTTTTTTTCGGCGTAGACAATGAACATTGTAGGTCGATCTTTGGGGTACTCTGAAACTACTATGTTCTATCGCTCCAGTCACCATCTCTACAAGTCTATTGGCTGCCAGACCTTCCTTTACTCACGAATCAAGGAGTGTATTTTCAGCAACTATATATCCTCATTAGTCATTAATATGCATAACATGGCAGAACCAAAAAAGTCTTTTTATTTCCAATTTCGTTGAGGTCGTTTCTGTTTGCTCAGACTGTCTCTCCAATTTCGATATTGAGAATATGTTGTTTCTTTCACAGTCCAGGATTCAGCGCCTTTGAGGGTCGTTCCTAAGAGGAAAGTATTCCTTTTTTAGTTTCTAGGGACGCATTTTTGTTACTTGTAAAATTTATTTCAAACTGTTAAAACAAATCTTAAATTTAAGAACTTCTACTCAGCTTTAATCTTATCAATATTTATTAGCAATTTCATCGAAATCTTAAAAATTGTACTTATAATTGAATGATGGTAACACTGTTTTGTACTATTCATCTTTAGAGATCATAAGTACAACTTTAGCCACTGATTTTAATGGAATAAGTGTCACATTGTTCAGCTGTTGTAGGAAAAGTACCTATTATATATTTTTATTGAAATTAGAATATCAATATTTTTGGCTTTCAGAGTTCTATAACCAATATTTTATTCAATGAGTTCTTCTCGATCGGTTCTTCAGCTGCAGCATTGCTTCCCTTTCATTGCCTCATATTACTTCTTTCCCTATTTTTTAAACAAGGAAAAATTCTCACTGTTTGCCTAGAATTGGTGGTATGCCTACAAACATATATGTATGCCTACAAACATATATATATAATGTAGATTAATTAGACGGAATTATTCCTTACTTTACTATATTATTGCCATATTCAGTTACTTGGCCAAGAGGTATTTTCTATATTTTATACAGAAAAAAAAAATTCTAGAAGCGACCTCAAGTGATACCTTGTGTCTCCAACATTCATTACAACAGTGATTGGTTGTTGTAGCAGTAGCTCGGGCCTGCACTCTTACTAGAGACATTGGAGCTGGCCGGAGTACCAATTAAAAAGCACACAAAGAGAGTTAGAGAAAGAGGGTAGATAGGGCGCAGGCTATGCAAAACAACCATCTAACAATATCACGTTCCCAAGCCAAGGCGGCTACACAAATTAAAGAGCATCAATTAAAAACAAGTAGATATATTTTTACTTTCTATTTTTCTTTTCTTTTTTTAATAAAAATATCAAACGCTGTTTTTTTTAAATCCTATTCGAAAAGAAGAATGAGTTTTGAAATAGTTCATTGCGAATATATATGTCGATGTCACCGGAACACTTAAGTAGTACTTTTTTTATATATTTCTTGAAAAAGGCACCATGATTATGTTTAATTTTCATTTACTAACTACAAATTTTTATTTGTAACAAATTTACCGGCTTGAATTTGATTCTAGACTATACTTGGACCAAACTTTCCAATAGATTTTTGTAAGGCAAACTAAATTAGGTGTCAGAGATTTTTCCGTGATTACCTTGCTTGCTTCATTTTGTGGTGATAGTGTTCACTCTTCAGGAGGATGTCTCAATAAACAGTATACTCTGGTGTTATCATAATGTTTAACCTGACATCCTGTAGGTGGTCGAACGTCAGAAACCGACCGATAAATATAAACGCAGCAGACTAAAATGGAAAAAGCTATATATTTCCTTCGAAATTGCACTTGATCAAACTTTCTTCTACATATCTAATATAAAGGCAAGCAATATTTTGAAAAAAGTACAAACTTTGTAGAATATTTACGTACTGTTCATGATGTACATTGAACTAAATATAAATGTATACACTGACTCCATTATATAATATACTATCATTTACTTCTTGAGGTTACATTAGAAAATATTTAAATAAATTGCTCCCTATTGTAAACAGAGCATTTCTGAACATATACCATGAAGTCATAATTTCCGGCCAAAGTGATAAATGAGAAACTTCTAATTGCAATGGATATAATGTAGAACAAGAATTAATTTTTAAACCATTAATAATTGATAACAAATTCGAAGGATTTTTTTTTTTTTTAAGAATGTGCAGTACGTCCAGCCTTAATTGGATCATTAAAAAAATCTGGTGTGAAATAGTCACATGACTTTCTCCTGCAGCATTTATTACAATTCTAATTGAAAAACTTGCAATCTGTATTTAATGATTAAAGCCACATTAATCGAAATTGCATTTAATGGGCACAGTTCATTTTAGGGATCATAGGGGGTCTCCTGAATGTTACCAATTGTCAACGAGTCCGTGAACGATTTCCCCAAAGCCAAACAATAAAAGACTCCAAACGAATCCTAATTTTTAAGAGAAAAAAGTTTTACATAAAATTCATGTTTTCGAGGAAATTTCCCCCAATAAAGTAGGATAACTAATCAGTAAACACGAATTTCCAATAATTTATAATTAATTCAATATGGCATTTCTTTTCAAATAAAGAATTAAATGAATTTAATGAACTTAATATATGACAAAAACTAAGTAAATTACAGTGAAATTGCACTTTAGAGAATGTTGCAGATTTCCCAGAGCTCTCTAAGAATATAAATTCACCTAAAAAAATATTTCAGATAAAAGCAACCTATGGGTGTAGTTAGTACGCAAAGTTTGAAGAAAATCGTCTGAGCGTTTGTCGAAAAAATGAAAAAAAAATTAGCAAATGGCAAACTGAAACATTCGTGTTACAAACTTGGCGATGCAAAGTTACTACTTTTGTCGTAATCAAAGGATTCGTAAAATATGTGAAAATTCAATTTCGAAAATTTGACCAGGTGTCGATATATTCTTTTACAACAGTAACAGAAAGTAAAAATATTATAATTGTATGTAAAATATTTAAAAGAAAAATTCACCAGCATCTTTTGTAAATCATCTATTTTTTTATTGCAGGTACAAGTCGTTGTCTGAGTCACAATCCCTTGCACCCATGGTTTCGTGATAAACGACACCAAGGCTGGGGACAAGATCCAAAATCACCACTGCACCACAGTACAACCACGGCCGGCGGAGGCGGTGGAGGCGGGCCGGGAACACCGGGTTTCACATTTCCACCAACGCCTCCAACGGATGCCGCGCCAGAAGCACCACAGGAGTACAATTTAGGCGGACACGCTGTAGGAATGTTCCTTCATCCAACGGATCCAAGCAGCGGTCCGGGTTCATGTGATGTAAAGCCAATGTTGGCTGCACAACAAAAACCAAGAGAAGGTAACTCTTAATACAAAATTCTCATAGTTTTGATAAACGATTAACCAAAAATAATTCTACAATTTTGCTCTGATGGTAACAATAATATCTGTACCTTTATAGATTCCTTCCTTTCCTTTTTCATTCTTAATTTATTTTTTCAATACTTTCTACCAAACCTACATTCGCTATTCCAAATATTTAAAGTCAATAAAGAAGCATTACTGGAATAAAAAGAACATCTTTCACTGAATTGGATTACAAATGCCAACGGTCATACTCTGCTAATAAATCCACAATCTTACGAGGCTTAATCGAGATCTTCGATCCACTAAATAAGAATAGAATATGTAGTTTTGGGGAAATATGTTTATTTGAATTTGTCTCTAACAGGGAAATAATATAGGTCAATTAATAGTCTCATGAATGTGCCCCTTTTTGAATATTGACGAAATTATATAACAGTAGATTCAGTAAGATCAACACTGAAGATGAGATCAGAAATGTCGTGTCTGTGAGGTTCGAATTTATGAAAAGGTTGCAGCGTCCCTGCAGTGACGATTATAATTGAGTTTTAACAATATGCAGTTTTTGCTTTCTATAATATCTGTTACTTTCTGAATAATTGGAATTAGAAATGTTGATCCCAGTTTTAAGGCAAACGTTAATTTATTTCGCCAAAAGCTCATAATGCTACCTCATGAATGATAGCATCGCACTCCGACAGGAGGTGTACTATTCTCCATCTCGTCACAAAATTTGCAGGTCCTTAGATGTTCTAGTCCCAGCCTTTTCAGATGCCCCATAGACTCCATGCCCCTTGAGGAAATCTTTTAGCGTATACAGTCTACTATTGCTCAAATTGCAATCCCTCAGTTGGCTACCAGAAAAGTCTTAGCTCCCCCTGAGTTCTTGGAAGGAAGGTTCTCCAGAATAACTTGCTCTCTGCTTCCTCCTCTTTCTGAGCTATTCTTGGAGATCGTTTGCCCCTGAAAAGGATTTCGGACCTTTGAAGGGAATGAGTAGATCGACAATTTAAGTCAGACTGAGAATAAACTGCTATCTGCTGGCGATTATTTCAATACAAATTCTTATATTTCCTACTTCTATAGTACTGAATGGTTGCCTTGCTGATGCTATTGCTTTAAATCGAATTCAGTATCCCCAACTGACTTGTTTTATTTGATATAGCAGTCCCCAAAATCTAATTTCTTCGCTGCTTCCTAGCATGGAAGACACCAATTTAATGTAAATGTATATTTCATCCAGTGACAATGATAAACAAATGAATTTTCATTAAACGAGTCGTTTTGATTAATCAAATCGAATGATGCAGAAATTACTATGGAAAGCTCATTCCAAAATATGTGTAAAACAATATGTTCTGGGAAATTGGTGTTTCATTTTGCAAAAAGATCATTCTTAAGATTTTCAGCAATTATTTTTAAATAAATCTTTTATAGTCATATTAGATAAAAAACTGTGAGTTTTGTACCATTATGCTACAATGTTAATAACAAATAAAATAAAGAAAAATAACCACTTAAATAAATTTCAATTTCACACATAAAAAAAATTAAATACTCAATAATTAAACAAACTCAACTACCAAGCAGACACCATTTTTATATAAACTCATTTCTAATTTGAGGTTTGAGTCTAAATCAACTAGACTCTAGAAATTCTACTGAAAAAAATTCTACAGAAATTACTATATGTTCACATATCGTTTACAGAAATATAAAAAATTGCAAGGTTGAATTGCATTCAGTGTCTTGAACAAGTGGTTTGTTAAATGGGTACGCTAAACCCAAATGGTTTTACATTATATATCACTAACTCCACCGAACCCCCTAGATACAATATTGTGTATATATTTGAAAGTTTTCTTTTATTACTGTTTGGACTGGGTTATTATGCATGCAGCGCTCCAAAATCACAAAACGAAGTGAGTATACTTTTATTCCTTCTAATGGAAATCACTAGCCAAAGTCGGTCTTAAAGGATCATTAGAGTTTCACTGAAGACATACTTTATAATTATTCTAATTTTGACGTCCGTTTATTTCATTTCGTCACTGAGTATTTACTTTTTGTTTTAGAAAGCCTCTTGATATCAAAAATCATTTATATTCTTGGAAAATAAAGCGAACTAAGATTATTGCATTTGACAAATATGTACGCGATATGACAGTTTATAGTATCTATTAATTTATTTATTTTGAAAACAGAATTCTTTGGACACTGTTTAGAGTTCAATTCTTTAAAAAGAAAAAGAAAATTTCTTCCATATTTTTAAACATTGAGTTTAAACTTAATACAGACTTAATGATAATACGCAAGTGAGTTATTACAAAATGAAAATGACTGGTGATAATATAAAACATGTGATATTATATAAGCTTCCGCTCTTTCAAACAATTGGAAAAAGTCAGATATTAATTATAGTTCATTTGATAATATATATAATTATTATGTAAAAAAAAATAAAAACTTATATAAAACATTATTGCTGCATGTAAAACCACAATCAACATTGAAATTAATATTCAATGATAATCATGATGAAAAAAAAAGCTTTATATATCCAAATAATATTTATATAAAAATAATCATATTATTAATTTATATATATATAATAAAATTATATTTTCTACAACAGTTTAATTATGATAAAAAATTATTATTGCATTCAATCCTTGGCTCAATTAGCGCTTTTAAAGGGAATAAGTGATGTTTAATATCTAGAGTACTTAATTAATAAAAGTAATCAGAGTATTGGCAACTTTCAATCAAACAAAATTTTATTTGGATGATATTATTATGTATTTATAATATAATTTTTTGTTTTAAAATAATTTTACCCGGAAAATAAATATCAGAAACGCAATATAATTTTGCCTAACATTAACCTAATGTCGAAGGTAAGGCTTTCCTTTTCATCAGATAACATTCTCTTAGAGATAAAGTTCATATCATATTTGATTTTACATACTTTTTATTTTCTCTTATTTTTATTACTTATAATAGTTGAAAAAAAAATATTAGATTTATACGAAAGTAGTCAACTCTCATTGAGTCGCACAAAAAGAAATACTATTTTTCTACAAAGTTGAAAACTGAGTCAATTATTTCATTAAAACAATGGAAAAACTTTTACTTTTAATCTCTAGATATAAAAGAAAATACAGTATTGCCATCTTTAAGAAAAACAAAACCAAATTTTAAGGTTTGACTGGAGTTGCTAAAAAATATTAATAATATTAGAGAGAAGTTCTTAAATTAAATATTAAAAAACATAATTGTTGAATATGTTTGGGTCCGTGATGCTTAATAACATCTATCAGGTTTCACTGTTTGGTTCTGGCCGTTTTCGGGTTCTCATCCATCGGCAGAGTAAGGCTCTCAATATGTGTAGAAGGACGACTTCAACTTCAACGCATCACCCGTTGATTATAATGTGTTGAGTGACAGAACACTTATTGAAACCCTTACTCTAAATGAGAATTCGAATTTCTTCAAAACCAACAAAATGAAGGATAAAATCGTTGATATTGGAAAACATTATGTAATTTTGCAGAACTTTAATCTAATCTTCTACAAGCTCTCTCTTAGTGGAAAGGACACCCCATTCCCTTAAAGGTTACCTATATGTTTTACTTCTTTTAATATTTTCTCCTTTAAAATGTTTTAGCTGTTGTAGAAAAAAAACAGTATGCAACGAGGGAATGAACTCCTTTATAGCTTTCGTCCAGTTGCCATACTCGTTTAACTCTTATGGGGGCGCAAACTTGAACTTGAGTCTGTAAAAGGACCCTTTACTCTCTTATAAAATAAATAATTATATTTATAAGGTGTTTATATGAATTCAGTTTCTCAGTTTACCAACAATGTGGAGTTATTAGATGCAAGTAATATATAAGTCCCATAGACTAGCGGAAGAAATGGAATAGCGAAAGATCCCGGGTGTCCTCGCATGGCAAGCCCATCTAACAAAACTTACAACAATGATACTGACACCCGTCTCGAAACTCATACTTTACAGTATGAGTTACCCAAAAGTAGCTGTTATGTGCAACTACTTGGGTTTAGCGTACTTTACAGGCAAACAACGCTATCTAGGTTATTATCATATGCCATTTATTTTGTTTGATATGCCCCACCGATCAATTTGAAAGAATATATACAACACTCATACATAAACAAGTTCATTAACAGAGTATTTAGCTTTGCATCCGCATCTCACAACTCTTAATATATATTGCTATTATTTAATTTTTAACGCAAAAATTTCGTGGAAAAACCAATTAATATATAATGATCGAACATCTCCCCCCCATGCTTATTTCCCTTACTTCAAACAAGTAAGATTTTTTATATGCTTTCTTTATAAATAATCCAAATTCCCAATGATACCCATTATTAACAGTTTATGCTTTTAATTTTTTGTTTTATTTTATTTCTTTTACTTTTTATTATTTTATCCTATTTTTTTTAATTTTTTTTTTTTTTTATGATTTTCCTATTTTTCCTTTTTTTATGATCTATTCAACAGGTCATGGTTACCAATATCAGGAATATCACTACAACTCCTATCATCAGCTAATGTTTGGCGGTGAAAAAGGATCTTGTACAAGCCCTGGCCAGAAAGCTGAACAAGGTCAGGCATCTACATCCCAATCCAACCGGAGTAAGTCGAGGACAAGCGCCGGTAAGAAACTACTATGAAGGTGCGCCGTAAATTCTAACCGTGGTTTAAATCTTCTTTTTTTTAGGGTAGTAGAAATAACAGGAATTAAGGAATTTGAAAATAAGCGATTAACAACTATTTAAAATAACTCTGGTGGCAGTTTTTTAAACTTGATTTCATTTCTCACTTTTAGAATAGTTGAGCTCGTATAGATTTTGTTCAAATACAAATATACTCTATATCTTAATATCCAATTAAAAGCTTTAAACAATTTTTTTTAATAAGAGTGTGTAACCACCTGTCAATGCACTAACACTTGTGAAATTGTTTGGGTTTGTTGCACAGTTTTTACGCATTTTCTTTAGATGTTCTGAGGCTAATAACTTAAAATCCACTTATTTTCACAAAAGCATTGGTTAATTATATTTTTAGTTTTATTTTACGATAAAAAAGAAGAAGATACTGAATATGATAAATCGATTTAGGTCATGATACAATCAGAACGAAACAAACAAAATGGACCTTGCGTTTTTACATTTTTTTTTATCTTCAAAAACTAAAACAGGGTTTCAGGAATCTGGTAATGTTAGAGTAGTAATATTGAATAACACCTTTTAACGCAGTTCATTTTAACAACGAATTAATTCACACACGTAATTAAAGCACTGACGAAAACGATTGAATGTAAATTATGATAATTATTGTGGCAAAGAAAATCGATATTTACTGTATAGAACAAGTAAGCGAATTCTTTCTGCTCGTCTTAATGTAAGTTACCTCTCTATAGATCGGCTTTGGAGTGGAAGTAGGCGTGTTTATAGTAATGTGGTGTTTTTTTATACCAGCACTTGTATTATCAACTACAAAATTGCGAACTACATAAAGTTAATTCATGGGGAAGTTCAAAATTCTTCAGTACAAAGTTACTTGTTCTAAATTATTTGCCTTATTTATATGCAGTTTATAAGTCAGCCTTTTTTTTTTCTTATTTAAGGCACGACAGCATCTATGGTCTTGGCGATCGAAGCCTTCTCGTGTAGCCGGCCTTCGGACAGTGTTCTCGCCAATAGAAGACACTGCCTATCACCGGACAGTGAGCTGTCGAGACTCCTTTTTTTTTCTTTTTTTTTTTTTTATTCATTTATTGAATATTCACAACTGCACGGTATATACAAATGCAACAAGTGAATATGATATTAGAAAAACTGTATCATGCAATGTCATGAATGGTAGTTATCCAGGGATAAAAGTAGTTTTTTCAGGCGGGCTTAACGTCCAACTACAAATTAGGTGTCGTGGACGGGGGCGGAAGCACTACATTACTGTTAACATTTTTCATACCAATATAAAAGTTAGCAGTTATACATGGGACTCGAACTGGGTTCCTCCCACTTACAAGTCCATGCTCATAACCACTACACCAACACCCGCCCCTTATCCAGTGATAACTAACATTAGATATCCAGGAAGTCGCGGGGCCAACGGCACATCAGCCGTCTTTGGTGATTGCTTGCGAGTGAGTTTGAATAGAGGATTTGGACGAGGGAATTTTGATGGAGGATAGATGACTGTGGAAATTGTTGTATCGGGATTTTGCGAGGTCGTTGTGAATGGTGCGGTTGGAGACATAAAATGTGGCGTCGACAATGCGACGGAAGATTTTTGACTGAAGGATTTGAATTCGATTGAGGTTGAAACGCTTAGTAGTGCCGTACAATTCTAGTCCGTATGTCCACAATGGAGCGAGCAGTGAGATATAAAGTTGTCTTTTGTTCAGAAGTGTTAGTTTAGAGCGTTTGTCAAGAAGTCTAGCGGCCTGAAGTCTGAAGCATTGGTTGAGGGTGATTCGTTTAAGTCTCGTATGGGATTCCATTGAGCAGCTTGTCTAAGTGTAGTCCAAGATAACGAACGGGTCTGCGGGAGAAATAGGAGTAATAAGTGTATAAATAGGAGAAATAAGAGACTCCTAGGAACAGAAAATCTAAGAGCAACACTGCTGGACTCGAACCGGTATCTCCGAATTGCTAGTCCAGTGCGCTAACACATTAGTTAATCCCTTCGCTAAGATAGCATTGAAACAATTTTAATCCCATCGCAAACTAATTGAAACAATTTTAAACTTAAATGACAAAAATAAAAATTGAATTACATGCCATTTAATATTAAATTAAAAAAAATTAAATTTTACATGATATAAATAAGAACCATAACCTGTTGCCTGTTTAAAGATTTTATAACAGAAGGAAAGAAATAAACTTAATTCCAATTGTACTTTTGAAAGATTTTGAAAAGAATTACAAGCGAATATCGTCTTCAGTGAAAAACGTTTCCATTAATAAGCGAACGGATGAGGAGTGACCGTGACTACTTTGGAACTGTGACCAATCACATGTACAACAATATGATTAAATTAAGAATCCAGTCCATGCCAAACAAACCGTCATTACCAATATTTGATTTTAAATATCCACAAAACTGATATGGTACATTCACAAACAAAATACCAAAAAAAAAAATGCTATAAATAGATAAACACACTGTTATAGAATATATTTTCAGCACAAAGGAAAGAAAATCGATTATGAAAGGAAAAGGGACTTTACAAAATGAATAAAGTACAGTCAGTTTCATTATAGTTGAATTCTATCTGCAAAAACTCGTGCTTAAAATATTTTTTCTATCATTGAATGCTGTTGTAGGGTGGAAGAATGAATTAAAGGCTTTGAATGAGCAGTACTGGAACTCTAAATTAGTTGGTAAGTAGAAGGTAGTTGATGTAGGAGAAGATTTAATGGCCTCTGCTTAGAGGAGCGGAGCTTATGGGTGGGCGGACCAGTTGGCTAAATTTGGATCCACATTACCGTTTTGTAGTCCCGATTTAGCAATAGCCATCATCAAGCAATTTTAGTGTAGGGAAGATAAAGAAATGGAGTAATAGAGAACTGGAGAAACACTGAAGGACACGAAAGGGTGTTTCCAGGCGGAGAATAAAAGGTATAAGACAAGGAGGTTCAATCTTCTCTCCCAGGTACGATACAATTGAGAGTAGGTGTATTGTAACTACTATAGGTGTACCACAACCTAGGTTAGTGTTCCCATTCTTTGGAAGGGCAACACTTTCAAGCGAATGCTTGGAGGAGTTGGAGATTAAAGATATCTTAAGATATTGTAGTCTCACAGGTAGATTGCAGTTTGGGAGGGAGATAAGAGCAATATACGTTCAGAAACCCCGCGCCTTCGGACACCCAGTATTAATAATGATAATAAAACGTCTTCTGAAAACAAAAATTGGTGTGAAATATTCATAGGCATTTCTTTTACTGCAGTTAGTCAGTGGACTTAATGACATATTTTCTTTAAAAATGCAATGTTTACAAACGTTTGTTGTGTTAACTATAAACAATAAATGGTAGGGGGGGAAAAATGGGTAGACAGCACAAAGTGCAGAGTGGACTTGGCTGCCATGTGTAAAAACTGGTACAGATTTCCCAAAAAACTCTAAAATCAAATTTTTTCGGAAAAATGTTTTGAATAAAAGTGATAATAAACTGGAAATCGTTGAAGCCGTTTTCGGGAAAATCCCCAAAAAATCTCAAAAGCGAATCCTGTAAAGATGCATATCCGGTTAACAGATTTTCTTCAAATTTGGAATCCCAGCAATGCTTTCAACGTATCATAAATAGTTAGTAGAACTGTATATTGTACTGAAGTGGTACTCTTACCAAGCTTAACATTACTGATCCGCCGGAACCTTCCAAAACTTTTCCTGGAAAAGTGTTTAGAAAAAACATATAAGCACTTTTGTGTGAAGGTATGTACAAAGTTTGAATAAAATGGATGGAATCGTTTATGAGACAATTTCGAAAAAGTGAAGACAAAAAAAAAAAATCAGTAATGTCGCAATTGCGATTATAGATTTTTATCGGAACCTTCATGTCAGATGCGGTGGTGTTACCTAAACGGAATAAGAAGATTGAACGTCTTGCGATTATTTGTTGAGAAATTTTGTTTACATCCTCGCCGTTTGCTGCCTTCAAAACATGTGTAACTTGGAAAAACAATTTCATAAAATTTCAACAAGATCCCAATACTTCCTTTTCAAAACATTATAATAAAAGTAACAACTGACTTAAGATTCTGAGGACACTGTGACACATATTTCAAGTGTTGAGGATTGATGGAAGCCTTGACTGCTGTTCTACAATGTAATCACATTCCAGTACTTCCTCAATAAAAATTCCATGTTTGAAAAAATCCAATTATAATTGCATTAATTACAATAAGAGAAAGTAGATTAACTATTTTAAACCAGATTTTTTTTTTAATGTACTTGTTTAGTTCAAAATGGGCAAGAGAAGCATTTCTTTTGACTTTTAAATTGCAAAGCAGAGTAAAAGAAAGGTCTATAGATCGGCGCATGGGAAAATGAAGAAGTACGAGTGTATGTAGCCTAGCGGAACAAACATTAGATGTATTCAACGCAAACAAAATGAACGAACTGTTGCATACACTAAACATACATTCGTTCACCCACGCAAACACATACACACACATACCTTCTTTACTTCTATTTATCCCTGCACTGACTGATGTGTTTTTTGTAAGAAAGATACAAAATAAAAAAAAAATCGTAAGAGTGTGTTTAAGATGGTTATCTTGGCTTCAATATAAGAAAGGAGTAGACGTTTGTGGGAGAGTAACAGATGTAGTTTCAACACTGTGTGGAAGTAGTTTTAATAATGATGCTATGACGGAAAGGTACGTAGAAACTAAGAGAGAATGAGAAAAAGAAAGAGAGAGACTCTGAAACAGAACACAGAATTCTGTAGACCATCGCCGGATGTACAATTAGCCTGGGTAATGCATGCGGCCATTACCGGAACTCTCCTAGCCAGCCGTACATCAGCAATAACAACAACAACACAACGCTCTCCGCCGCCGTTAGTGCAAAAGGAAAAGTATATTTTATGAAAGGCAAAGAAGCAAACAGACCAGAAATAATAGTTAAATAACAATACTGTACAGGTTTTATTTTATTTATTCAAGACAATTTCGATTTTTTATACCGTTAAAAAAAAGAGATCTTACTAACCACCAAAAATACAATTAAGTAATTAGCATAGATTAAGAAAAAAATTAAACTTGTTGCTTATTACATTGTAAACAATATACGATAAACGAAGTAAGGATGTAATTAAAAAACTGGCGAAAACCATGATTATTACTTTCTCATAAACTCATCTTACAATTGCCAGATTTGCCCCAAAACTTGGTCATATGGAAAAATATCAATTTAACAATACTTCCAAAGAGACAATTCTTCTATCTAAAATCCAGCGGCAGGTACATGTGCACTGTGGCACTCCCAAGGAAAAAGAAAAACTGAATTTTATTTGTATTTTTAATAAGAATAATAATAATAATAATTCATATAACATTATATAAATGTAATAAAACTTGTTAAACACTGATGCTTCGACATTGATTGCACAAATAAAAATTGAATCATTCGATAAACGCATTACATTATAAATTTTCTTTAAACTTCAATGTTCACCTATTTTCCTATCATAAATATATAGACTGGTAGGTCGGGACAAATAACCCAGGCAGACAGGTAAAGAAGTGGTTCCATAGTTGTCCAGAAGAGAGCTCTAATAACATTAACTAGCTTCATATAACATTTGAAAGTTACGTCACGAATTCCGCACAACTATGAAAATTAATTTTTTTTTTTTTAATATTTCAAATAAAAGTGATGGTTTATATCTGGGCAGTTAGCGTTCCCAGTTTAAAGGAAACCGTTGTAGTCCGTTCACGAGATAATGCCAAAAAACTTAAAAACACATTCTGTAAAGTTGAACTAACAGTCGATTTTCTTAAGTCTGGAATTCTCCCAGTGCTTGTAATGTATATTGTTAGAAAAAACGTACATTGTGTTACTGAAATGGTACTTTAGTGGGGAGCATATCGCTATTGTACTCTCAGAACCCCCACCAACAAATCTATTTTCCCGAGAAAATGTTTCAAATCAAAGTGGAATGTATTTATATCATGATAACATACAAGTTTAAAGAAAATTGTTGGAACTGTTTTCGAGGAAATAGTGAAAAACTGACCAAAACATATTGCGAATTTAGGCCCAAAACCTCCGTGGCAGATGCGGTGGTAATATAATCCGTTTAATAACTTAGTTCTTCATGTGAACAATGTCTGTTCCTTGCCTTATTAAAAGTCCAAGTCTGAGTCAGTCACTAGGAAAGTGAACTCCCTGATATTATTGAAGACGTACCTCATATAGGGTTCGTTTAAATTAGGTGGTTAATAAAAACGATTATTTTGCTGAAAAAAGATTCTTAACAGCATCAGTATACCTTCCAATAATATCCAATAATTTCATTGGCGTAGGCTAAGAGCAGTAGAGACCAGTGGTACTTTAAGACCTCTAATTCTCTTTACTTACTCCAAGGAATTATAAGCAATAGGCAGACAAGATCATCCTGCTTTGGTCCATAGTAGACTGAAATTTTGGAGAAACATTCGTCTGGAGCCGCACTACCCAATTAGCAGTGGCATAGTGGTCCCGACGAGGTGAACTAATTTAAATGAAATGTTTAAGTCCAACATAGCTTTATAAATCTCGGCCAATTAAAGCGCAAGCGGCTTTGAAAATCGGGTGTTTGATTGGAATTCCCTGCTCAAGAATAATTTTCAAAAGGAGGTTCATTTTTGTGGATGACTTTACTTTTTGAAACCTTACTCATATATTTTACGTATTAGGTCTTGAAAACCTGTGACTGAATTTAGAAAATTTCTCATAATCGCGATACTTCCTGTTTTACAGCACCAAGCATTATTTGCAGACTTAAACTTTTTAAAATAACAAGACAAGCAAAATAATGGTTGCTTTTGGCCAAAGATAAAACTTTTTAATTTTTAAAGTTTATTCTATCGATGTTTCGGACACCTTTGTTGTCGTACTTCCTCATGAACGTAAGGAGCGGTAGAGAGTTGAATGTTGTTATACGAATATGGTAAAGAAATAAATGTATTTATTAGTGGCCAAACGTAACTATTGTTTATACTTTTAAAATAACTCTTAATTCTATTAAACTGCACCATCTTTCTGAGTGAAACCGGAAATAATATTACCATAGTTATAAAATATATTTCCTGTAACGTAAAGGTGTTCAAGGTTAAATATATAAATAAAATAATTGCCTGGAAATTACTTTCTTCTAATTATAAGGTTTGAACTTTTCTTGAAGAGTATCCTTTGCAAAGTAAACAAGACATAGAGAGGCCAAAAGTTCATCTTTACAATTTCTACAAATACTATCCTCTCGGTGTAATTTTTTTTATTTTTTGTTGCATTCGTGATAATACAATTTTTACGTACCATCACATACAATAGAACATATACGGTGATAATATTCGGTTTTATATAGATACATATTGGTAGTTGTCCATTCATACGTTAGTGTTTTATTTGTTGTTGAAGTTTCTTTATTTCCATTCTGTATATTCCATTTGTATCGTGACTTCAATCAAATAAGTTTTTATGCTAATGAATAGTAATCAAAAGGGGTCACACTAAGGCTACGGTTGAACTGGAAAAAGATAATGCTTGTTGTGAGATTGGCCAAGTATATATAAGTGTATATGTTTGTTTTGTAGTACAGAGATGTATATTTTTTTTAACATATTCGTAACTCTCGCTCAAAAAACTCACTACTTATACATTGCACCATGTAGTCTGTCAGTGAAGTATATAAAACCATCTCCAAAACTAGCCGAGTGGCGCTTTGCTTTTTATTTACCACTATGGAATAAGTAGTACGCTGGACGATAATTCTAGTAATAAAGTGTACCGGAGCGCATACAACTTGTTGGAAGGTTGGTCAAATCACGATCGGACAATGAATCGAAGGGAACTTAGATTGGTTTAGAGAGAGAATTGAGCAATGCTTCCGTTAACTATGCTGTCTCACTCTCTCTCTATCCATATCATGCCATCATCACTAGAGATTCAGAAATGTCGTTCCAATTTTTTATTCCTTAATTTTTTTCCAAATAATTTTAACAAAATATTAATGAATTAAGGAAAAAAATTTACATTGTGAAAAACTGACAAGGCCCTTTCGCTTACCGATGTCACGCAGTTTTCTATAAAATGACACATTTACAAAATTCACTCATTCACCCTCACAAATTACAAATCGGGCAGATAATAGAAGTGATTACATTCTATAACAGAAGAGAGCGCCAATAACATTCATCCAAGATCATAAACGTTTAAAATTTAGCGCCACAAACACCACAAGAACTTCCTAAAATCTACATTTTTTTAGGATAAAATGTTACAACTTAAAGTGACAGGTTTATATATTATGTGCAATCAGCATTCCAAGTTTAAAGAAAATCGTTATTAGTCGCTATCCAGAAAATTCCCAAAACTCAAAACATATTCCGTTAAGTCGCACTTTCGGGTAATCGATTTCTCTTAAACTTTGGAATTCCACCAATGCTTCTAATATACGTTAATATTATATGTACTACAACCACAAATTCTGTTGAAATGGTAGTTTAGATGAAAGCTAATAACGCTACTTTTCCCCCACAAGTACTATAATAAAAAAATCATTTTCTCCGGAAAATATTTCAAAGAAAAGTGATGGTTCACTTATCTAGATGTAGATGTAGATTGTTGTAGAGGATTGTCCACTCCGACCTGAAAGATCTATTGTACCTCTTGCAGCCTTCTTAGTGCACTGCCGGCCTCCAAGCAGTGTTCTCTAGCTACAGACAACACTGCTCATCACCGTACAATCAGTGAGTTGTAGAGGCTCCTAGGGAGAAAAATCTAAAGGCAGCATGCTGGATTTGAACCCGGGACCTCCGCGTTGCTAGTCCAGCGTGTTACCACTGAGCTATCCCTTCCTTCTCCCTTGGCTTACGCCAACTAACTAGGGACAGAGACCCTAGTTTGCGTACTGTGTATTGTCCTTGTCTGTAAAGTGTAGAGTGTATGTAGTTTTAAGTGTATTGTGTATTGTTCTGACGAAGTGCACGGAGTACTGAGCTGTGGTAACCCGTGGAGTCGCTACTCCCCAAGTTACTGCATGCAACAGATATCTCTTGCAGGCAATACTTATTTAGATAAACGAAATGTAAAGAAAATCGTGAAAAACTAAAAAATAAAATCAGTGAAATTGCACTTCCAGTTGATTGATTTTGAGAGAAATCTTATTCTCTTATGTGGTGGGGTTGCCCAAACGGAATACCAAATTTAAACTTTCTGTAATTTCACACACAATAAACACAGAACACGAACAATTCGCTAAAACATTTCTATTCTACTCATCAAACACCTGAAACATGTACACATATTACTGGTGAAAACTCAATTTCGAAAATTTGATAAGATCGCAATACTTGCACATGAGGAAAAGCAGTGAAAATTGTTGGGTATAATCGTAGCCGAACCTTAGGTAACACGAAAACTATCAGAGTAATCGTAAAAGTTTTATTTTTGTTTTTCTTAGCTAATTTTGACACGAAAATAGAAACGATAGTTAGGTCCATAAAAAAGTCAGAGAAGCGGTAATTGTGTGAAGAAAGAAGACAGCCAGAGAGAATCCAAAACAGCACAAACATATCTACAACAATGGCACACATTCATTATATGGTAAACAGCTATATAAGAGAGAAAGGGAAATAAAACAGAGAGAGAGAAACAAAAAGAATGAGAGACTCACCATACAATTAGTTACTATTTCCCACGCCCTTCAAAATAAATAACATAAATGAAATGGAAAAATAATTATTAAAATACATACTAGTTATATATATACTAGTTAAAATATATTCAATATTCGTTTTCTTTTTTATTTTAATATTTGTTATAATTTATGAGACAAAATTAAACTTGAGTTACAATATGGGAAACACAGCGTTAACAATTTTAAATATTAATCAAAATGTATAATCAATATATTTTGTTTTAAATTTTTCAAATTTGTCACAACTATCTCTGAGTATGAAAAATATTTTTTTAGGACATATACGGCATGAATATTGCAGCAATAATAAGGGTAGCTCAAAAAAAAAGAAATTCGTAGAAAGCTAAAATTTGATATTCGTTTCATAGGTATAGGTCCGCCAAGAAGAAGATTAAGTCAAAAATCATTTTAAACCAATACACTTCGCTATGATAATTATTTATTAACTTATTTAGTTTTTCTTAATTTCCATAAAAATGGCTTTAATTTTACTCATTTACTTCAACTGAATTTTAAACATTTTTCAATGAAAGTTGATTTTGCATGAATTCAATGGTGAGCCTTCGTTAAGATATTCTGTAATAATATCTTTGAGATAGACGCTTTGTTTGAACTAAATAAGAAGGATGAATGTGCATGAATGCTTTAAGCTAAGTTTATGAGGCGGCTCCTCAGCTTTGGTGTAGTGGCTAGCACATTCGTCTTTCGTGCGAGAATTCACCTTCCCGTGAGGGCAAAATCGGTGCTGATCCAACATCGTGATAAAAAATGGGAAGCTACAGTTAGTAGCGCCCTAGGTAGCGAAGGTCGGAACTAAACGGCGCGGGTACTTCGGTGTGCTTTTCCACCCCCCACCCCCTGATTCAAATTTCAAATCGCCAGCAGGGCGATTTTTCAAATCGCAAATTTCAAATCGCCAAAGGGCAAGCCTTGGGCCCTTCATGGGCTGTTGCGCCATAGTTTTTTTTTTTTTTAATGAGGCGGAATATACTCTGGATGTATGAATGAATACTCGGAGGCGGAATGTACCCTCTTCATGTAAATAAATATGTATATAGTTTCAATCTTTATTTTTTTCTTTCTCTTTTAATTTAGCTTTTTATTTTAATTTATTAGCTTCTATCATTTCTATTTTGCTTTCTCTCCTGTTTAATATTTATAAATAGTTATGATTTGGATATAATAAATATCGCAAATAGTTTTTAACTTTAGGCTAGGTACGAAGGAGTGCGAGGAATATCGAGTACTCCACCTCATCATCTGAATATAGGATATATGCATTTTTGGTTAGGTATTAGATTGTAGTGCGTTTCTATTTACTGGTATGTTTGTATTTATTAATGAGATGGGATGCAAGAATGCGCTTAGTTAATTTAATCAAACATATTTTATTGGCTGAAAGTGAG
This sequence comes from Triatoma infestans, assembly GCA_011037195.1. NCBI lineage: Eukaryota > Metazoa > Arthropoda > Insecta > Hemiptera > Reduviidae > Triatoma > Triatoma infestans. Next base: position 255,021 of record JAAEAF010000486.1, read on the forward strand.
CAACATATGCAAAAAAAAAATTGTTAGGGCTAACGATTACATAGATATTCCACTAAAGTGTCATCCCAATTAACTGAATGTATTTTTTTTTCTTCAAAAGTACTCAGTGTTCATGCCAAATTTTCGAAATTGTGTTTTCATTGGAAATACACGTTTTGAGGTTCCCCAGAGCCCGAAAAAATGGTTTTTAGAAAATGATTTATGTGTGTGTGTGTGTGTGTGTGTGTGTGTGTGAACAACAAAAAAAACAAAAATCGCAGGAAGTTCAAAGTAGACATTCTGTTTGGGTATCACAATGTTGCATCCGACAGGAAGTTATTTGCCAAAATTCCTCAACCGGAAGAATCACTTTACTGATTGGATTTTTATGTTGTTTTTTTTTTTGCGATTTTCGAGAGAAACGCAATTAACGATTTTCTTCAGTGATTTTATATACAGTAAAATACATATAGATCTTTGACTTTTATTTGAAACACTTTTGAGTTCATTAAGGGTGGTTTTGACGCAGGGATGGGTTCATATTTTCCTCTAAAGTGTTCTTCTATCGATTCTATTCTATCGATTCTATTATCTATACAATAATATTAATTAGAATTAAATGTTTAGAATACATATTCAGAGTTTGAATCTTTTCGTTATTTACGTGCTCCCTTCCTGTACAGCTTCCTAACAATATTGCAAGTATAAAATTCACATGATTTTTTTTAACTTTCGAAGAAGATTTTAGTGGGATTCTGGAGTGGTGGAAGGTTACGCTTTCCTCAAAAAAGACTTGTATCAAGTTCAGATTTTCCCATTGATATAATACTGAATATAGCTAACATTTAGTAAAAATTATAAGTTTTAAATTACAAAAAAGAGGAAAAACTATTTAATTAGTGAAATAATATAAATCAATAATCCAGTTTCTGTGCAGCTGGAGGCTTAATGTCTTAAACATAAGTTGTAGGTACAAAGCCAAATCCACTGCAATTGCAGATATATTGTTGCTCCTTGTCGCCAGTGTTGTACATTGTGTGTACGCATCTGAATAAAGAGTCAAAAGTGAGTGTGTTCATTATGGATAAGAAAAACCTAAGTAGCTGAACAAATACTACAAACATACTACAATTTAGGAAAATATCTGTGAAGCTCTTTTAAATAAATATGTTTTTTAAACTCAATAAAGTGGTACTTACATTTGAAAGAATTGTAGGAAACTTTGTGCGAATTTTAGTTTCTGAAATATGCTATTCTCACTTAGGACAGTATTTTAACGCCTTAAAAATAATGTTTAAAATAACAATAGTCATTGTTTTATATATAAAATTTCAAAATGACAACATTAGGTCTGTGAAAAATACGTATAATAGATTAAGTGTTGCTAAGTTTAGGGTATTGCAAGTAGGTATGCGAATAGTCCTAACGAAAGTGGCTAGTTCCGTGTGGAAATATTAATTTAGCAAGTACAAAATAGAAATTAGTTTTCTTATGAGACAGCATTAAATGACTAAATTGTGATTGGATTCATGATTAGAAATGGATGTAAATAGAAATTAGTCAATTTGTTGGTTTAGGAAAATAATAACATTATACTATACAGAACAAACTACACAATACAAAGCAAAAGAAGAAATAGTTTTACTTGGTTTATAATAATGATAATAATAATAATGGGAGAAATGGAATGGGGACACGTGGCACAAAAAGGTTTTTTTAGAGTATAGGCACTTATCGTATGAAACAAATTGAGTTGAAACACGTGTAGTTTTGTCAAGTACTGTTTTATAATACGGTGGCAGGACCCAATACGCGCACACATATAGACTGGGCCTTCAATATTACAAGAAGCCCTCATTATTTCACACAGTAACCAAAAAAACAACAACTACATATGAGACTATCCACTACTACTAAACACTCCGCGTAACAATCAACACTAAATTGAATGTAAAAACAAAAAGAGATGAAAACACTTAGTACATTCTCCGTACAAGGAGCTACAGAATAATAGACTACTTTAGCACACCCTACATTTCAGAATGTACTATTAGTTCTTGTCATATACAGTTAGTTTTCTGGGTTCCAATGAGGTAATCACATGTTGATAGGGGAAACACACACACATATATCTATACATATATATATATATATATATCCAAGTCTGGTTCTGCTTCAAGAAAATCGATAACCAATTTTATCGACTTAGTACCTTAGCCCTAAACTTTCTTATTAAAAAAAAAAAAAAAAATTGTATTCTTTATCATGAAAAAAAGCGAAAATATCTTGAGATGATTTAAATTTAAATCTTATTAAAATAAGGAACATTATTCCGTCTGTTTGGCAGTACGCCTCGGAAACTTTGATCCATCTGAAAAAAAAAGGCAGATGAACCCTATCTGTTTTCTTTTTAAAAAATAAGCTACTTTCGTAAGTTTATGGCCTAAAAAGCGAAGGCACGATCTGAATAAGGTACATACAGTTGAACATTAATAAGAGAATATATTAATGAGAAAGAACATCAGCGCCAGATTTCCAGCTAGGAAGCTGAACATTGAAAATCCTAGTTCGTTGTAGATAGACGGAATTGATCTAAAATTATGCAATTAGTTGACGAAATTATATAAGAAATATTCGCATAACTTTTTGTTACTGCATTGTGCAGTAACTTTTATAAACACAATTAACATCGTTTCTTCAAATTCGGAATATCCGTTGACAGCGAATCAATTCCCCTTAAAAACTTTCAGATAATATATTTATATTTTGTTTTATTACTTTATTGGAATTTACAACTGCAATGCAATTTTTGGGGGTTGACTAGCAGGATCCTTAGACCCTGTATTGTGTCACATAACATCCAATGGCACTCCACCATTACTGGCATTCATCTCCGAGTAAAATGGTGGCCTGTTCCACCTCAGGCGAATGGGGTTACCAAGCTGGTCTATAGAGTTTTAAGAGTACAGAGGTAAGAGTGAAATTTCTTTTATTGTAACGAAATTAAATATAAAATTACAGTTGTTTTTAGTTGGCGTGAATAGTTCTACATGAAGCATTATTATATTTCTATGACGTAGGATTATAGGCTTAGAGGATGGATGGTGGAATGCTTGGTCAAACCCCCACCAGTTCGAGTTTCATTCATTGGAAGAAAATCATGACTTACCACGAACAAATTCAGCGAAGTGGGACTTTCGGATTTTGGCTGTCCTAACTTTCCCTGTCGATATCCTAAAAAGTACAATAAATTTGAAGTCTTTTCAAAATACTTTTTCTTCCCAAAAATCTTTCGTCTGATTTAGAAAACTTGACAGTAACAAGCCTCATCTGAAATTACTACGTGCAGGCTTTAACATTTAAAATATTCTATCTTTAACTTTACAAAAACTTTCAAACAGAATGATCTTTTATGTGTGAAGAGATGAAAGAAAAAACAAAACATTGTTTTGATATACAATCTGATCAAACACAGATACTGACAATTTTATCAGCGAGTTCTTCTTTGTTTATCACATTCAGTGTGTAGTAAATAATTTAGCTGTCTGCTGCAGCTCTATCAGATATTGATATTACGGCCAGAGAGCTTCAAAACTGAATTGACAAAAAAAAAATGAAGAGAACTAGAAACTTAACAAAGAAGAACTGTGGGAGAGAAGTAGTGAAGATTTAAGAGAAATTTTGTTTGTGTTGGCAGGTTACAAAAGAACTTAGGACCAGAGAAACGCTTTTAGAGAGAGAAACAGATAGAAATGTGAACAAACGACGTAATATAACAAGAGAGAGCAGTAATAGTGTAGTAGCAGCAGAAAATGAAACACAAAGACAGTACAGAACGGACAGACAGACAGTCGGACAGTGGCATGGAAAGATAAGGCCCGTATGCTGGCAAGTGATAAGAGAGATGTTTAGATGGAGTGCGCCCTATTGGTATACATGTTGGTTGGCGTGCTATGCACAACCATTGTTAGCAGAAAGTGGTGACAACGCGGCTTGATGGAACCACTCCAGTGATCCAGAGAGGAGCCGCCGTTATGTGTTGCTGTTACCGTTGTACACTGCACTCCTCCCCCCCCCCCACAACACTTCATTCACACCCGTCATCAACAACATCCTCATCATCATCTCCATCGTTATAATATCGCTTCTGTTTCTATTGTAAAATCAATTTTCTACTATTAAAGGCATTTCATCAAGCGACATTATTCAACTAGAAATAATGCCTGATAGTTTTTAGACATTTAATTCAGTTAAGAATCAAAATATTGAGTAAATTTTATAGCTATAATTAATAATAAGTAATCTTATCTCTAAATTTTGTTATCTTTATTTAATTATTGATGAGGACGATATGGGGCAACAACATTTCGGCAAAATTTGGAGAGGGAAGGAAAGCAAGTAGAAAATTAAATAAAGCTGAGATATGCACAATCACCAAAGATGCGAAGAAACATCAAGAAAATCTATGAGAGAAAGAGTTAATAAAGAAGTAATTACAAAAGTAATGAGTGTCAAGAAAACCTTTTGGAGGTAATGGAAAAATAGAAGTTATGAAGATTTCGACATGTCAGGTGAACGGCTGATGGAGCTTATCCAAAGAGATTCTGGAATAGATAAGAAGAAAGAGGAAGAAGATGTAAAAAGAAATGGGTCGATGATTTTGAATAGATGATTGGACTGACGGAAGAAAGTTTCGGAATGACAAAGCCTTGGACAGAAATGAATGAAGAGTTAGATTACAGCATTGCAGCTGGTTTGAGGAAAGTCAATAAGAGTGGAAAGTAATTAATTTACTGAAATGTAATTAATATAATGAATCTCCAATAATTTTAGAGAAAGTAAAACTACCTACAAAATGTTCTCTTCGCGCGAAGATATGAAAAATTACGCCTAAACGATATGCTTTTTGGTATTAGTTTTTGGCTTTTGACACCAACATTGTTACATAACAAATCTTAAGATCGGGTTTGGAAACCTATGCCTTTTCTAGGCATAAACATTTATCAAAAGCTATTCGCCTAGATTTAGTTAGAACTATGCCAGTAAGAGCCATTGGGTTACGACAATAATTTCACTTCCTGCCTGTGTTGATGTAGGAGCGTAATAGGTGATAGTCCTTGAAAATTTTGTTAAAAGAAACAGCAACACTATTTTGCACTTATTGTGACAACGCTAAAGCTCTGACTCCAACCTCTCATTCAAGAAAAAAGACATAGAGTGTCTGCAAGCAAGATTTACTCCTATTGTTCAATCCTCAAAACTGGATTCGAGAGTTTTACTATAAGTAAGTGGTCATTACAATAGATACATTGGCGGTGGAGGCTGACTAGCCAAAGCACGTCACTCAATTCAGTGTGGAGAACTGTGGTAACGGCCTCTACATCGAACACCATTACAATGAACCTGGAATAGCAATGAACAGTGAATAGTGATTGCCCCATTGACCAACATTGGCTGTCAAGTACAAGTACTGTTCAATAATAAAAAAAAAATAAACAAGCTTTCGTAATTAATTAACAAATATAAAAAGTTGTGAAGCACCATAATAATAAAAAATAAAGATGACTTAATAAAATGGTCCCCACCGCTTACTTAATGCTACTCTTATGTTATGAATGAAAAATAAACCAATTCATTAAACATTAAACAGTTTAACAGACTATTAAACTTGCAGCGCGAGACGAGAAGATGAATCTCACTCATTCTTGTACATGTTTACCTGAGTGGCTGCTTACACACACACAGAGCTCCACCCTCCCACTTAATTCTAATACATCAGATCAGTGGTGGTGTACACTCATCCTACATTACTAAATCACTACTGCTGTCAAACTCCTTTAAAAAGTCTATTTACTTTTTCAATCTGCGGGACAGTGTACCTGTGATGTATCTCACTTACTCTTCTCACTCTGTGATTTTGTGTGTGCGTATATTAGTTACGCTCTGCATGCACTTTACCTGTCAGCATGGGTAATTCTCTTCACATTATTACATAATCTAGTAATATTTAAGATTACGTCATTTTTTTTTTTAGTTTTCATATAATTCCCACCAGAACAAAAAGTAATTTATTATTATCGTCTTTTTTGTCTATAAAAATTATTTCAGCTTCCGGTAATAACCCTGACATTAAAATTATATACTCTTAATACAAAGACAGGTGGATTTATTTAGTTCTTCCTTCCAGCTGATTTAGGTTCTTTGTTCAGATTATATACAATCCCTTATTTCCGTTTTCCTTGTTAAAAAATTTATGCTTTAACAAATTTCTCATATATATATATATCTTAAAGGCTGTTTAAGTGAAGGGCTGTTCACTTTATTATAGAAGATTGTTATCAGAAAAACATTTGGTAAGAAATAGAAGAATTAGTCTTATTGCAATTCTTAAATTGCAATTGACAATTTCATTCAAACTTGAACGTTACTCAGTCACTGGAACTAAACTTTAGTAAATATAAATATAGATGAGAGAGGTAGTAGAAGGTTGCTGACTGGTCGTAAGCTGTTGTAAAAACTGTTCCCTTGTAGGGGTAGCTCGGCTGCCGTACATACAGAGTCTCCCACTCTAGTCTGGCATAAGTAGCGAATAACTAGATTGTCAATTTTGTGTATCTCTCTGCTCTTAGGATCCTATTACACTGAGATCGAAATGCCAATGCTATCCAGTGTCCAATGGCATCGACGTATCAGACAAGTTCTTCAAGATTTGTGCAAGTGAACTATAATCTCCTCCAATTTATTCGCTACTAAAACCATACATATTTGAAATTTCATGCCATTCATTTGTACCGTATAACTTCTTTTTCATTTCTTTTTTAATTATATAATCGATTTACCAGCAAACTTTAATGGAAATGGTGAGATGTGGTCCAGTTTATTTAAAATACGTCATACTGAATGGTAAAAAAAAACATTTCATACTAAATTCAAAAACGTAAAGAATGCAAAACAAAATATATTCCAAATATGCAAAAATATTTTATGGTATTTGAAGAAGAGGTCGACCTCAAAGATGATGAAGATGACTTGAAAATTTGACCGTGAGAGAAAAGCAAAGAACAGAGATATCTGGCTAAACATATTAGGGAAGTCAAAGACACCTTGGTCTGTATATTACGTAATAAAGAAGTAGGTTGGCAATTTCAGTTTACCGATCGATTTTCACTGAAAACTAGTGTCACTTTATCTAGTTTTGATTTTCTATTTTTTTAGCTACCTGTTAATTCCTTGTAAATGAAAGTGTTCAAGTCACGTATACCTAGTGGACTAGTCAGATCTCCAGTGATTTCTGAAACCCTGAGGATTATGCCAGCATAACAATACAAAAACAGCAATACATTTTCGCTGATACCGATCTTCATTCAATTTATGTCGGGGCCTGCAGAGCCATTTGATTTGTACAGCGATTTAGTACAGGATTTAGATTTAACCTGTCCACAAAATCTACTTCATCAATACATTTAGACTCACTCACATTTACACATTGTACATTCAACATATACGTATATTCTAAATACAAATAGTGATATTTGAGGGAGTCACAATGGATTTTTAGCTAGCAGAGCATTATCATAGATAATTAGCTAAATACGTGTTTTTTTCCATTCAGAGAAACACAATAGTTGGTTGAATTTACAACCATTATTAATTTTCGCATTTATAATTTCGAATATCTGCCCTGTTCATAATAGTTGCATCCCTTAAAATGTTCATTCATTTTTAGTTTTAACTTAATTCCAACTAACCTTATTTTCATTCTCTATGTCCTAAGCTGTTATCCACATGGACTAGAAAAAAATTCCTCCCTTTACTTCCAATCATGTTGTCACTTTCTCGTGATATAATCCGGCCTGAAAGAGAGCCTTCCCATTTTGTAAGGAGACAAAGCTACCTTTCAGTCATCAGACTTCACTCTATGGCAGAAAGAGAGAGAAAAAAAGGTGTAAATCCATTTTTCCCATTTCAGAGTAGCTTCTTCTAATTTTTCAGTCTTGTAATTGAGTGAATGCCATTATTCAAGAGTTCGCATATTGCTATTGTCTGTAGTTAAGTGGATTTTTATATAAAAAATTCAGAGTTTTCAAAAAATTAGGGAAAAAAAACGATATTTGTCGAAATATTTTCTCTGTTATCAGATTCACTACAAAATTTTATATGAATTATAAAAAGTAATAAATAAACCACCCTAGAGTTCTCTTTTCGTGACCTTAATTTCTCCTTTTGTTTCTCTGAAAGTTAATAGTGAAATAAGAAAAGAAAAACGACAACATAAAAGAAAGACCTTCAAATATATTTGGCCTTTCTATTATTACGTTAGATGAAATAGTGCCGGTAGCCCTGACAACTAGGCACCTATTATTGTCCTAATAATGTAATAATATACATTACAAAATATTATTATTATTATTATTATTATTATTTTTTTTTTGCTCATGTATAAAAGTTTAATTAAATTATTATAATAAGGTGCAAAAAAAATTTTATATTCAGTAATCTTGTTAGGCTTATTTCTGTTCCGTTTTCCATAGATTATATAAATTAAAATTTATAAAATTACTTATTTTATAGATGGATATGTGTTAAACTGGTATAACGTACATGTCGATTATATGACTTGGTTGGATGATGTCTTTTTAGATATTATTTCTGCTATATTGGAGGGTGAAGTTGTTCGCGTCCGAGATTGTTTTCACGTGCCCCTTGGATCCAACTAAACGAACAACATCAATCGCCAGCGCAGCCGAGTTCTTTCACACTGGGCCGCGCGACGCTAAATGGCTGAATAGCCGAAGTGATGGTGTAGGAGAGAAAAAAACCACTATATAAACCATACAAAATCAGGTACAAGACTCAAAGGCCTGCTGCGTATATCTAAACCTAACCATTCCTCAATGCTATGAAGCTAGATATAACTAGTTTTTTGCTTCCGAAGAGCGTACAAAGTATAAATTGAGTGATGTTGAGTGAATTGATCGTGATGGAACTAGAGAACTCTAAGAATCAAATAATAACACATCTCTCAAAAAGAACTCCAAACCTTCTGCGCAAAAGCTTACGAAGAACAAAGGTATACCGTCAGACGGCGATTTTTATAAGGAGAGGCCATGCAGGCAGCCGGACTTTTCCGTATGACATAGTTCCTGATATTCGCAAAGTCCGCTACTGAATGGAGATTCCTTGAATAAATCCTAGATCACGGATGCTGCTGCATTTGCATAATATTTTTTGCGACACGAAAATATATCATGCTGTTTACTTCTTGCTCTTAGTTACTACCATCAAACACTATCTCTAGTTGGTCCAAAAAATGAAATTTTTCTGGAGTTTATTTAAATATGTTGTTGACAGAATGAGGTATTATGCCTTCTTAAGTTATTTGGGATACTATTTGTATTAGCCTAAAATGGCAAGAAACGGTGGCACTTCTACTTCTACTTTATTAGCAAGTTTCTTTTTCATGAAAATTCAACAAACTAAGAAACATCTCTTAAAATAAATATGAACAACTATAGTTGTAGCATTGATCTAATCAATCACAATAAATGAAATAAACTTAGGTATTCTACAAACGTTACCTATTAGGATTATACTTTTAGTAAAAGAATTGTAAATTCTGAGGACTGCTTTAAAGCCAAATACAGTAGCTCCCTAGGAGTTCTATTGAACTGCAGATGGAGAAGCAATATTCAAACATAAATTGTTAATTTTTATTTTATTTTCTTAAATGCTATACAAGTTAAAATAAAATTAGCCCATCACAGCCGACAATTTTTTTAAATATATTTTCCGGAACTTTTTGATTTAATCTTGCCAATATGTTTGTAATAATAATAGAAAAATAAATAAATTAAAATTTCATTCGCCAATATCGGTTAACACCCATTCATAAGTAGGATGCACAAGGTGACATCAGGTCAATAGGATAACAAAGTCATGTTTTGTTTTTTTTTTCTCCAACGATACTATCCTGTTATAATAGAATAAATATGTACGATTATAACATAAAATATGAAAAAGATTGTTTTTTATTTTTATAAGATATGTAACTTAAAATTCAAGCTAATTATTCAAGCGTTCCAGATCAAAACAAGTTGCACACAAACCGATATCGCCTTTTATACCCAAAGTTTCCTATTGTCCCCAATATCGTATTGTTTCCTCCCACAAATTTACATCCTTCATTTTTACGTATCTTTTTTTATTACTTTCCATTTGGAATCACAAAGTGGCCTGTCTGATCGTATCTGTGAGCTTCACCTAATGCATATTTTGAAGGGTGTCCTACTTTTTTTTGAACAGTTTTATATTTTGTTAGGTACATTAGTTTTACCTTAGGTAAATTGTGCTAATGGATTTAGATAACTTAAAAGTGGAAAATCGCAGCGTTCAAGCTGGGTGATTCATCTAGATGATACCTAATAAAAATGGCTCTTATGATTTTCTGTATTAATCAACAACGCTTATAAAGAATCATTTCAGAGACTGGAGGAACTCAACGTTATCCTGTACCATTAAAAAACGGTCATTTCATTAATAGTGCACTTTTCCACCATAAGAAGGTCTATAATGGGAACCAAATGCTAGTGAATTCGCCACGCAATAGTGGGGCACAGTAATTCCATTAGCAACCGCTACAAGGTGCCACCGCTGAACTCCAAGCGCTCATCAACTATGCATTAATTACACCCTCTATCACGTCTTATATACAATGTATGGGCGAATGGGCTCCTAGAAGCTATTTCAAGCGGTAGGAGAAATTGAATAAAACCCTACATCTGATGGTCACCAGAAGAAATTCTAAAGAAAACACTCGCCAGCTCAATAAGCTAGCCTCATCACTATTCAGGCAACTGATAACAGTCAACTCTGTCATCATTCTCGCTCCTCACTCCCCACACTACCCTATTCTTTCGTTACTCAGTAAAACGTTAAAATAAACGAATTTAGTATCAGTGTATGTGTCCTCGTATTCCCATCGAATCCTGCTGTCATTACAAAGTCAGTTAAATATTTAGTAAAAATTCCAAATTCCAAGCAAAATTTTCAACGGAAATTGTGAAAATTACATTAAGATAAAGTCGTTTAGATGTTTCACCCTAAAACAAATTTATCAACATCGTGTTTGGATGTAAATTTTCATTTTCAGTTTTAGGGAAAAACTTTGAATAAAAAATTATTAAAAAAAAATTGACAAATTCAAATACTTAGTATATTTTTCTGGTTGCACTAATCGGTTATTTTTATTAAAATGGAAATAACTACTGGTATATATGTGTGAATGTGTCAGAATTTTTATGGCGTTTGTGATAGAAATGGTAATGCGGAGGAAGGCAGTCTATGGATTGGTTCATTGCTCACAGAACTATTTATGAAAATGTTTAGATTTTTATAGGATCAAATACCACTGAATTGTATAGATTTCTGATTCAGTGACATATATTATCTTATTTCTGCTTGAAAGAGCTAGTGTCAATTTAATAATGAAAATCCATTACATGCCATTATCCTCAATTAAATGCGATCTCCTAAGGCCAAACAATTCCATACATATCAAATTTTGGTCCATCTAACCTCTCCCCATCCCACCACGAAATAATATCTGACCTATAATAATTATAATAGTAAAAATTGACGGATTCCTTTAAAAAATATATTTAAGAAACACAATAATAAATGTTAGCAGTGTATTATTAGATAGGAAAAGCGAATAACACAATATTTCCCAACCATGGCCTAAAAAATACGATTGCAGTAACTGTTCACTGGAATTGCCCCCACTTTTCTCGGTTCGCCATGGTCTACGTCTTTTCTAATGGCCATTTCCCATATATACAACAGTGTGAAATACTCACTCACTCTTTTCAAGGACTCTTAACAAAAATACAAAGTTATATTTCAACTATATGTTTTTACCAGCGCCAAACAAACTGCCTCCACTACCTTTCTTACATACTCTTAGTATTTCCTTTCCATTGTAGAGACACCGGACTCTGAGAAAGGGAGCATGTCCTTCGACTAGAAAGCCCTTACGTCATTGCTGCTGCAACCACGGACTGACAGTCCTGCAATAGTTCCCAAGATTTGCTCAAACAATATGAAAAAATTGTCGGTCATTCACTCCCACTCTATTTAATAATTGTAATATCTCCCAAGCACTCCAGGGCCGTTGTTGCTCTTGTCATGTTATTTGTTTTCAAATATTATAATTCCTATAAATCGACCACTAATTTATACTTTTTACTATTGATTAAATTAAAAATAAAAAAATATTTTCTAAGAAATAATAAGAGGATGGTGTTTGTGAAGTTTTAAACATTTCACTACTAACTGTTGACATTGTGCTAGTGTATTATTGTTCATAATCAATAAAAAGAATTCCTGCTGGTTCGAAGTTCTTGAAATGTTTTTTCAAAACTCAAATGTTTCAAACTTTTAAAAATGTGGCGTTTAAAAAAAAAAAATCCCCCTTTTTCAAATTTTTGTGTTAAATTTCAAAGAAGTCTATTGACAATAATGAATCTCATAAAACGTTTTCACCTTAGTTTACTAAAAGAATGATTAAATTGAAATTGTTTATTCACTCACATAATCAAATTGCTTTATTTCCAAAATGTCAACCAGTCAGCGTGCATATTATAGCGAATATAGTCCCCTAACACCTATTAGTCAATAGACAAGTTTCCCAGCATCTTCCAGCCGGAAATTCATATTACTGGAAGTTTTGTCAAGTTCAACCTCGAGAAAAATAATTGGAATTAGGAGTTTGTGATCCTATCCGATAGATAGATCCGATTAAAGCCCTGAGTATATCTGGGTTAACAGTTTGAACATGGTTTGTTTACATATTTGTAAACTTACTGACCTGGGCAGCAGGAAATGGGGGCTTATTGCTGATTGAGAACACACGAACTGACTACTTCCATCCAAACACAATTTATATACTTACGATTTTACGTAGAAAGAAGAGATGACTCTTAACATTAGTGTTCTCAAGAACTACTTAAAAAATAAATTTTTCCATGAAAATGTTTAAAAAAAAATGAAAATCTGCAGATAGTGTATGAATTTGAAAAAAATCATTGAAACCGTTCCAAAAAAAATTGCGAAAATATCATTAAAGTAGCTCTTCCGTTTGATGGTTTTTGCCTGAAACTTTCGTGCCAGATAGGTGGTAGTACCTAAACGGATACCAATTTGAGCTTCCTGTGATTTTTCGTTTTTCAGATATTTTGTTCACACGTACACACACAGACACACATCATAAAGATATATATAGGGGAGGGATTAGCTGAGTGGTTAGCGCGTTGGACTCCCACGCGGAGGTCCCGGGTTCGAGTCCAGTGCTACCTTAGATTTTTTCTTCCTAGAAGCCTCTACAGCTCACTGTCCGATGATGGACAGTGTTTGTCTGTAACGAGAGAACACTGTCCGGAGGCCGGCAGTGCACTGAGGAGGCTCCGGGCCTAATGACCATAGTTGTTGACGCCCCTTAAATTAAGATAAAAAAAAGAAAAAAAGAAGAAGATAAATAACCTTAAAACCAATATATCTTCTATAGGGGCCCAATAGGGCTTTGGATAGCGTAGGGTTTTGTCCCTCCCCACAGACAAATAAGATATCTCTGGTTGTCGGTGTTCTATAATCTGACATGGGCCCTTGAAAACACTAAAATTTATTGTTCACGTTATTTCTAATATTTTTAATTTTATTAATATATGTATTCATCTTCCTTCGATTTCTCTTTTTTTTAACTCCATGTTCTAATGGGGCACGATTTATCAGGAATAAAATTCAAAATAATAACTTTCTATATATTAACACATATAAAGAAGCAGAGGGCCGTGTTTTAAATACTTAAAAAAATGGCTAAAAATATATGTAATAGATTAACTTAGGTATTAAACTTTGATAGCTTTATAGAACTACATATGTACCGTATACTTACATATAAACATACAAATACAGGGTTACCAATAAATATATCTGACATTTCGACGCAACTTCTCGCTTTAATCATGAAAGGTCAGACATGACCCTAGATTAGTCCTTGAACGATTTAACAACTTTGTACAAGAGGTACTCACAATAAACTATATTATGCCTAAGTGATATAAATATTATGATTTTAATATTACCATTATTTGTTTCACTTTGTTTGTTTGGCTTGGTAGCACTGCCCATTTATTTTGGATTGTAAAACTTTGGATGTATAATTTGTTTTAATTATACGACTAAATTGTTTTGATGGTGTGACCTTAAACTAATTAATACATATATATTTATTATTTGTATTACCTATATATTACATTTTTATATATTACAATATATTTATTATTAGTATTACCATGAAGTTTTTAAAGAAACTAAAAATCTAAAATAATTATATTTTTCAAAATTCGATAATTTATTATAATACTATGTTATTGTAATCATAATATATAAAAGAGGCTTCTTAAAAAATAGAGAATTTCAAGCAGTTTTATAGATTCCGAAAAAAAGAAGCGAAGGAAATTATAAAAAAATAGTTATTTGCCATACAGTGAGTAATGTTTTTTACACTCGAATTCAGGTATTGGCAACACAACGAAAGAGTAAAAATACTTACTTTCCGCACCTGTTAAAAATTATTTTTTTTCTGCAACTGCATTAAATTCTTTCTAAACTTATATGAATATAATAATAGTATTAACACTTTATGAAAATTCAACAAACACAAAATATAAATTTATCTTAGGAATAGGACTTGCACATGAAAATAAAAAAAATATGAATAATTGTAAACATGGTAATGTACTTTAATTTAAGTCACAATATTCTCTTTCTTTATAAGCTGCTGTTTTTAATATAACCTAAAATCAGTTGCTATTTAGAATTTGTTTGGTAATAGTTTCGGTTTTCGCGTATTGCACTAGATGTCGAGCTAGTTAGGGTTGAAAAGATATTGGTTTATGACACTTGTGGGGAAAAGGAATATTACTACATTCTCACACCTGTCATTAAAGTTTAATAATGTCACATTAATGGTTGCTGTAAAACCACATTTCCCATATAAATAAATAGTAAAAAATCTCAAAACATTGGGAATATTAAATATATTTAGCATATAACCAAGAAACATCTAGGATTTTTAATGTTAACCGCGCCATTAGTATGCACTACTAAAGGCATACTAATAACAAATTAAACAATACTAAATAGCTTTAAGTTAGTTGCAATACCAAATTAGTTGCAATACTAAAGGCTTTAAGCAATAACAAATTATTTCTATTGTGAGCATTCAAAAGTAACTAAGTAAATGCAGTTTTTTGTTGTGAGTATGTACTCCTACTTCTAAAAACTCATTTTTTTTTTTTTGGTCAAATTGTTACCGTAATGGTTTATTTTGTAAGACTTTGTTTCTAATTAAAAAAAAAAAAAAAATCTAACCGACGCGTGCATCAAAACATTCTTGAAGATGATTCACTGACAATAAAAATCTCTCATAAGATATTGATGAACGGGGGTCTAAAGAGATTAATGGCTGTAAAATCAATATACCTGATTTTGAAGTTACAAAATAAGTGAAAGTGAAAAATCTACTCTATTGCGTGTGGCATTGAATATGCTTGCTGATGTTTATATGAAGTTGAGCTGGAATTTGCCTGAAAGCCAGCTGAAACCCGTGCTGTAGCATAAATCAAATACATTTGCAAGCTTTATTATAAGAGTGTTTGGGACTTCAGTATAATAGTTGTTGTGTAGGCTGGATATCCGCAGTAACGCAAAGATTTCCAGCATACAAAGAATACTTATCTAAATAATGAAGATTAAAGAGAATTTGAAATTTCAAAATTGCTTCTTCAAATGGGTCGCAAAAATTTTACCTTTAAGAAACCCTTTTATATTTATAAAATTTAAAAAGCCATTTGATATAATTTTCTTTTTATTTCATTTATTTTCTTTCAATTATAAACATTATGAAATATTATCAATTTATAATTACTGTTTACAGAAGGACGGGAGTGTGTAAATTGTGGTGCCACATCAACCCCTTTATGGAGGCGCGACGGTACCGGACATTATCTGTGTAACGCTTGTGGCCTATATTACAAGATGAACGGACAAAATAGGCCGCTTATTAAACCGAAAAGAAGACTGGTAAGATTTTTTTTTTTAATATCTTTTAAGGTTTATGGTATTTTTTCGTTTAAAAAAAAAAAAAGCATCAAAAAAATTGTAGCCCTGAACAGAGCGGTGATGTAAGATGGGAAAGATTGCTATCTGAAAACGGAATTCGTTAATGTGAATAATAATTAACAAATTAGGGAAGAGATTAGCTAAATGGTAAGCATACTGTATTCCAACGCGGAGGTCCCGGGTTCAAGTGCAGTGGAGCTGCCCTTAGATTTTTTCTTCCTAGGACCCTGTCAGCTCACTGTTCGGTGACGGACAGTGTTGCTTGAAACGAGAGAAAACTGTCCTTCATTGCACTGAGAAGGCTCGGGGTGCCAATGACCTCAGATGTTGACTAGCCTTAAATTAAAAAAAAAATTAACAAATTATATTTTATTAATTTTTATAAAGAAAACTATATTTGCTCCTGCAATTGCTCTTTTCACACAATTTGCTTTTAGTTTATAATGATCTTCAAAAACTTTTTTTGGTAGAATGTTTCTAATTATTAACAGTTTCTGTATCTCCTTAAACTTGGATAATGACAGTTCAAGATCACCATCATACATTAGGCTTATTAAACAAATTAAGACATTTTTTTATAAAAGAAATTAAGTCATTCAAATTTAAATATTATACCTTCAATGATAAGATACTGCAATCTTTATTTTTTGAGAAATCTCCATCTCCGTTTTCCGGCACTTACAGCCTCAGTGAATTCTAACTTATTCATGCTCGGGCTTCGTTCCTAATCTATATTAGCTTTCTTAATATTTACTATTTGTAGTGAAAAATATGTACATATAAAATACGGTACTATTTCACAAGTGCTGCAGATTCGCCAAGTAAAGATTCATTCGATAAAACTAATGCAAAATGTACTGTTAATTAATTTTTTGTTTTATAATACACATCCAGTGGCTGATTTATTTTTAAAGTTTAATAAAAAAGGTTTTGCTGCTATATTTGACACAAACTCTAACAATTAAGTGTTTATTTATTTATTTTTTTTATTAACTTCATCAAAGATGTCCTTGAATCATGATTCAACGATCGTATTGTTACTAATAAAATTCATATAAAAAAACAACAAAACATTGGTTTAGTTGTTGTTAATATAGTAAGATTTATTTTGCATAAATTATATAAAGATGTCGTATCTGCTACAAACACGCGCACTCTTGGAATCACTTTGAAAACCGACTGGATTATTTTTTGAAACTTGACATACTTCTCCACAAATTTAAAAATGTGCTGTAAAACTCTCACATTACTTTCTCTTACTGCAATTTGCATACTTATTATTGACAAATTTACTTTAAACTTTGCATTTTTCACTAAATTTAACTGCTTTCAATATTCATTCCATTAGCAGGCAGAACCTAAATTAAAATCGACACGTAAGAGTGATTTTCCAGTTTATATATATATATATATACAATATGTAGTTAGTATACCGTTTAAACTAACTCGTCTTTATCGAGAAAACCGCAGAAAAGTAGAAAAAAATAGTTAAGTAGGGTTTTGGTCATCCGACTCCAAACTTGGAATTTTGGCAACACATTTAATTCTTATTAATATTTTGTAGATGATATGGTGATATGATATACAAAAATGGAATTCTAACCTCATCCAGCCACCAAATAATATCCCTGAAATGAATTTTTAAGGGTAAAATGTTTCATTAAAAGTTACGAAATCTCTAGTTTATCAGCTTTCTGGGATTTTCGGTTTTGAGTTATGCCGAGCACAACCAACCATCCCGAAAAAACACTAACTCAACGTACACACCACCACATCACCATCACACAAGAACAATTTTCAAAAGCCACTTTAAAGTGTATTTACAGTGAAAACTTGGTTCCCCCTCCCCTCTTTTATTTAGACCTTCACAACAGTACAAAAAAGATAATAGGTGAATATATTACAGGACATGATAAACTTGTTAGGAGATGCCACCCAATGGAGTTAGTCATTTGAGTGTTTTATTAATCGGCGGTGTTAAGTAAAAGAAAGGTACTGGCGGGGCTAATTATATATAGCTGCAGCGCACTGACTGTCCCTCCCACAAGCGAATACTCGATTTCGAAAATTTGAAACCATCACAATAGTTCCTCTTAAAGCAAGTGAGAAGGCCTTTCTCTTTAGAGAATGTGAAAAGGCCTGTGTGATGGAACAACACTATGCCAAACAGCTACCAGTCATGGATTATTTCACAGCATTTATCTCTACGGATGAGCACGGTGTGTTGTGGGCAGACAGCTGCTCATTGGGGGTCCTGGCAGGGCTATTACTGAGACGTTTCAGTGTCTTCCACGGACCTCTCTCGGAATCTGGTCAGAATACCTTCCTGGCATTGTGCTTTAAGAAGAGACTTCTACGTATGGGGGCTCATACCAGACCCACTTTAGAGTCTGTGAGACAGAGGAGGAAATACCCATCCATTTTATGACAGATTATTTCTTGGGTTGTGAAGAAGGGGATCTTGCCGGAATAAGATATCATATGTCTTACTTTCTCTGTAATTCATACACTAATAATCTACAATTTTTTTCAACAAACATAGAATTCTTACTACATGTTTCGTTGCTTTCAATAAATAAGAAGATACGAGGACCGTTTTTATGAAAAAAACTTAGCACTTTTCAAAAAATTGCTCGATCGAAATCAATTATTTCGGAATAAATGTTCAAAGAAAAATATCCAGGTCTAAATTAGTTTGCTTGTTATTACTGTAACAAATACAAACAAAGCGAGCATTGTTTTTATCGAAATAAACCCTGAAATCAGATGCGGTGGTATTAATTATATAAAAGAATACAAAGTTTAAGTTACCTGAGAGATTACGTTTTTGAGATATTATGTTTACACACACACACACACACACACACACAAATGTAGACCACCAAAAACATTTTTTTCGTACTCAGGGGACCTCTGTATTTCCGGTGAGAATTCAATTTAAAAAATGTAACACAATCTCATTACTTCCTATTATTAGCAATAAAATAATAGTAAAAATTTGTTATTTTTTAATTGTATTAACACTAGACTGGGAAGAAAATCATGTGAATATTTCTACCAGATTTTTTAAAAAAAATAAAAAATTCAGTATCAAACTAACACACATAAAATACATTTAATACAATATTCAAACACTATTGTAGTTTAGAAATAACAATCCTCACACTCACACAGAAAGTTACTGGAGCAGAGCAGTTTGGTTATATAGTGCTCTCTCACTCCTTATCACCGTGCATTGAAGGCCCGTGAATCACCGGTCTCTAACAAGCCGTACATCGCCGTAGCAATTTAAACTGTGATTTAGTGTTGCTTCATTTCACTACGACCAGCTTCTATCTTTCTGTATACCGTATAGCTCTGGCCTGGTTTTATTAGTTATTTATTTTGTCCCATTATAGAACATTTCAAAAAAAACTATAAAAATTGTAACAAAAAAAAATATTGTTTTTTCCAATTACCTTTTTTAAAAAAATTTAATTTGTGGTTTAATAAACCATTTGACCATTAAAGTTTTAATGCATGAACATATGTGGCCGTTCTATATTGAAGAGCAAATATGAATATATTAGCTAACCAGGTAGATATAGAACGTTGCACAGAAAAGAGAGATGCTAACATTGACCCAAATCCATATAACATTTGAAATTTAACGACAAATTCTGCAGAACTGCCTACAATAATTTTTTTTTTTGGAAAATTGTTAAGTATAAAAAAAAAGTGAATCGTTTATATATAAGCAGTTAGCGATCCAAGTTTAAATAAAGGAGATCGTTATAGTCGTTTCGTAATGTCGTTAGGTATCGTAAAGTCGTATAATTCCGGTTAGCGATTTTCTTCAGATTGTGAATTCTAGCTATTTTTCTAATGTATTACAGTATTATACTGAAGTGATACTTTAGAAAAATGAAGCTTAACACTGCGTTTCTTCTCCTTGCAAAACCTCTAAATCGTCTGTATACGAGTGTGTTTTGGAACAAAACGAAAAACCATAGGAAGCTTAAAATTGGTAATCCGTTTAGCCGCATCTGACATGAAAGTTTCGGGCAAAATCCATCAATGGAAGTTTGACTTTACTGAAGGTTTTTCCGCTTTTTTTTTCGCCAAAAACGCCCCTAACAATTTTCTTTAAACATTGTATACTATTTACATACATAAATACCTAGCACTTTTATTTGAAAGATTTTCCTCAGATCTCAAAAACCTTGGTTTTCTAATTTAGAGGACCTCAAAACATTGATTTTCCGGTGAAAACTCCCATTTGAAAATTTGAATGGACCGCAATACTTCCTGTTACTTCCAAGAAAATTGATTGAAGCATGTGAGTGATTCACTTTCAATTAAAGACTGCAAACATTTCTTTAGAATGTATATGTCGATACTGAAAAAGAAATCAGCTTTCAAAAATCTTGTGCCTTTTAAAATTGAAATAATAAAGTTAAAACTGGTTTTATCAGCAAAGAATTTCATTTTTTAATTAGCCTGAAGCTAATGCAGATTTATGCCAATGAGTTGAATAGGGTAATTTGAAAATAGTGAAATAATTTTCCAATTTGCTAGGTGCACTTCAAAGTGCTGGATTTTCCAATTCGTCTGCCACAAGTGCACTATATAAAGTGCAGACGTTGCAGAATTATTGGCACAAAAGCAAGCATGTTTAGGTCGTTCTGTAGTCACCACGTATTTAAAGGCATGTGATTTCAATTATTATGATCTATTTACATCCCCCCCTCTCTCACTAATACGTAACATGTCTTTCTTGTGATATAAAAAATTATATTTTATTCCAACATAATACTACAATATTGTAAAAGTTCAATTTATCTAAAAATATTAATAAAAGCCCAGAATTATGATAGAAAAAATGTAGTAATAATAATGAACTTAGTTATTACTGAAATATATTTTTAATAAAGATATAATTGTATGATTAAAAATTGCAAATCCAGATGGCCTTGATATAAAAGCGATGACATAACATTAATTTGCATAATCTCTTCACTGGATGGATAAAAAATTTAAGGTCAACGCTCCTATTTAAAAAACTAACTACTCAATGAAATTGTTGCTAAAAATAATACTGCCAACAAAATTATCTTTAATCAGTCTTTTTTTTCCTTTATTCTTTATTTTATATTTTGCTGAGATATCTTCAAATCAAATCTCAATATTAAAGAAATATTATTATACAGTTAAAAACAGTTATATCATCCGACCATTTGTTTTGAAGTTAGCGTTTATTGTATGTTAAAGCATGTAACCGCAAAATGATATCTTTTGTGATATTCCTTTATACATTTCCTATATTTGAAATAATGATTACTTCATATTAATTTCTTTAAACTATCTTAAATATAATGTGATACTATTAGTGAGGTAAACAATGAATCACACTCTCTATATTCCTACTAACTGAACACGCCTTATTTTGATTTTTTTGACACCATCGTGTCAATTTGAGAATGGAAAATTATTTCACGAATAGAATTTGGTCACTTTTTGTTCAATAAATAGTTTAGCAAAGAACATATGCCAATAAACTGATTGAATAATTATTCGTTAGGTGGAACAATAATATCTGTGCCACATTCAATGTAAACTAATATGCTGCTTCCATCATATTAAAAAACGTCTGCCTTCTGAAATAACTCAAGCAGACATGTTTAGATTATTGTTGTCGATGCTTTGATATATTTGCATCTGGCTAGAATATAATTTGTTCGTTTAAAAAAAATTAAGGATTCATTTCTTACGAGATGAAGTCAGTGATTATTACTTCTAAAATGCCTAGATCGGCTTACAACGGTGATGATACATTGCATATCATTTGTATAAGTTATTGTCTTTGAATTACTAAAAAAATAAGCATTGTTTTATAAAAGATCAGCTACAGTGAGTCTCATAATGGGGTGTGTATGAGTGAAAATTGTAACACGGCAAACCAGCAACTATTGGTTGAGATCTAAGGGAAAAGTTTATAAAAGTACTCCATAACAATAAGTTTAGAAAGAAAAGTCTATTATTTGATGGGGGTCGGCAGGGGGATGCGAGGGAAAGCTACAAAATTGTTTACTTTTTGTCATTCTCCCTTCAAGTTCATTCTTTTCAGGTAGTTATTGTGTCAATAAGTGGTTATTTTGTTACTAGTATTGTATACACTCGTTCATAGGGGGTATCATTAATTGCATTATTTATTGTACTTTTTTTACTCCTAGTAATAAGAAGTACTGCGATCGTGTAATATATACGAAATGGATTTTTCATCAGAAATACATGCTTTGAGGTCTCCCAAGTGCGAAAAAATCTTTTTTAGCCAATGATCTGTGTGTGTGTGTTCGGGCCGCCGGCTGTATGTGTGTGTGTTCGGACCGCCGGCTGTATGTGTATCTTAAAATATCAGAAATTTGTCTCAAAAACGAAGGAAGTTGTAAACATGATATTCCTGTCTAGTTATAACTGCAGTAAGCATCAGATTTTTTTGTTACTAAATTTAAGATTCCAGCAATTTTTTTTATTTAAGAGATATCAAGAGACAATCTGATCTCTCTCATACATACTCACACACACACAACACACACAACACACACACATATCGCTCAAAAACTTATAATTTGGTGAAAATTGAAATTTGAAAATTTATCATAATCGCAACACTTCCTCTTACTGCAGGAAGTGAAAGTAATATATCTTCCTTTTTTTATATGTCATTTTTTCTACATAAAAACAGACAAATGATTAAGGAATGTTGGACAAAAACGCTATCCATACACACTAAAGGGGGGGATATGATTACAAATGTTTTTCGAGGAAGTTGCTTTTTTCTATTATTTTTTTTTTTTTTAAACTTTGAAAACTATGGAGGGTGGTCGCTGTTAAGTATAATGTAAGCACAACAAGCTACCAGACACGCCTATCATTGGGATGTCCAGCAGCAATAGGGGACCCCTGCAGATCTATACACAATACACTCTATTTAGGTAACACAATGCTCATCTATATATACATATAACAATAGAAACTACTAAACAGCTCTTTATTTGTGTCCTCCATAAAACATATATCTATATACATTAAATTTTTATTTATAATACTGCTTATAGTGTTAGACAAATAACAATCATTCACCCTAAATATTACAGTTATAAGTGAAATACTAATAAAACTTACAAATAAATAAATAAAAAAAATATAAATTGCCCACCTTTCAAAGATACAAAAAAATTGTTTATATAAACAACCACAAAAATAATCTATTGTGAAACACTCGCACGACTTACTGCAATACTCCGCTTTGATTTGGTCAAATTTACTTAAGAGTCGGAATTTATTATCCAAATTTTTGGGCGATAAAAAGCTTTTTGAAACACTTTCTCAAATTTCTTACTTCACAATACCGACCTCACGCTCGATTAAACGCTTTTTATTTGTGCCGCTTTAGAGAAAATTTGCAAAAATTGGAAAAAAAATCTGGTGAAACATTCAGAAGACGACAAATTTTCTTTAACCTGAACATAAATACAGAGATAGTGAGGTGAGGGTGGGGCAATAACATCTAACATCCTACAAAACATATGAAATTTAACGTAAAACATTGTTGAGACCTCAAATCCATTTTTCCGGAAAACTGTTTCAAATGAAAGTGATACGTTTTGTGCTAATAGCGTCTCATGTTTAAAGAAATTCGTTGTAGCCGTTTTAGAGAAAATTACTTACCCAAACACACTACAAAACCGATTCTGTAAAGTTGCGCTTATTGGTAATTAATTTTCTTCAAATATGTTATTGCAGCAGTGTATCTACTGTACCTTTATATTGTTTGCTGGTAGGATAGTGAATAGCTTCTTAATCGGCAATCCATTATTGGGTCTTGGCCTCCTTCTACAAATTTCGCCAATTCCTTCTATTTTCTGTGCTGCAACCCAGTTTCTCAATCCTAGTAGACCTCTTGCGTCATCAGCCCAACCAGCCATCATAATTTTGGTCGCACAACTTTCCTGGTGGCGTACACTCTTTCTCTAAATAAATTTTTGGTGATTTCTGATAATATTGTCCCGCCTTTCTGAGGCTTCCCTTTTTTAATGGTCCGGATTACATCCGGTTTTTTAAGGCATCATCTTGGCGCTTTCCTAAAATCTTTCTTTCGAAGACGAACAGCTTTCTTTCGACAATTTTTGGAAGCGAAAGGTCTCCGTTCCATATGTTAGTAATGACCGCACAAAGGCCTTTATAGCAGTTAGAAAAAGTAATAATAAAGCTGATAATAATAATAATAATAATAAAAATAGATGTTGTCTTGGATGCCTGGAACATGTGAGACGAGTGCCATCCTAGCTCTAGTGAAAAACCAGTTATAGAATAAGGTGAGGGGCGCTAATAACCAAGAAGTTGTGGCGCCAAAAGAAGAGGAATAATAAATAATAAACAGAGTGTTTTCGAAAACCAAAAAATTAGTTACATAAATAAGTTTTAAACAATGATTTAATTTTACAAAATTTTTTCAGTACTTTGTTTACACTTTCCTTATTCCGGGACCTTCAGAATATAATTTTCTGAACAATATTTAATTCGGAAAATCTAACCAACAACAGTTCCACTTATGCAATAAGGGAAAGTAATATATCGATATTTGTACATAATAAAAGTTACGTTATATATATCATTATAAAAATAACCATGTAATAAAGTTGAAGAGTTTACATTTTCTAGTAAAAATATGAATATATATTTGGACAACAAGAAGACAGGGAATACAGAAATGTTCACGTTATAGACTTGTCATTTTATCATTGAATAAATTTATTAAATGAATCTTATAAATGATAACATGAATTGACTACAACAACAGCTTGTGGGGTATATTTCATTATTAAGGTGTTAATGGTTGGTAAAACCGAGTTTGGCAGGGATCCATGGGTTTTATAATTCACTTAGAAAGGATTAAAAATTTTTTTATCTATGAAATAAGTTTGCAAAATATCAGCACTATTATGAAATATATTATCAAAAGCGGAGACCACTTAAAACTTAATTACAAGCCTTACAATAAGGACACCTCTGATTGCAAATTAATGAAAATGGAAAGCATTTCATTGCAGTCTATCATGTTTTGGGTGAATTTAGAATTAAGAAGAGAGAGGTCAAACAGAAAAGCAGTAGATTTGCTTAATGGTAACCACTGTGGAGGTCTCTGTAAATATACCAACGTAGCATGAAAATACAGAAATTATTTGGTTTCTGAATTCAACTTTTAAGAAGTTTTTAATTAAGTTCGAAATAGTTTCGTTTATTTATAAACAAAAGTGTCTGAAGTAATAAATTGTATTCACTAATGTGAAGTAAAATATATTTGTATTATTTATATTTTTTTAATTCCATAAGTTTAATATCTCAATTTCTGTTTGTATAGAATTTCTATTAACATTTCATTTATTGTATTATTATCCCAGTGCTATGTATTGAATTATTTTTTCTATTATGCTATAAATATAGTTTTTTATGCTTTTTATCATATTATGAATATGTAATATTTTTTATGTTTATTATTATAACAATAATCAACATCCTGAAGATGGTTCAAATACCTTGCCATTCTAGCTTAAAATAAAATTTAAATATAGGTTATAACGTAAATTATTATGTAAAGAAAGCTTTTTCTATCCATCTATCTATTGGCAACATTTATGTCCATTATTACCACCAGATGCCGGCACAACGCCCAAAGATGCGATCATTCAAGTTTTATTTTCTTCTTAATAAATGGTTCAAATGGTTACTTAGAAAATATGGATCACCAGGGTGGCAGCTTCAAGTTCCTATTTTTTTAAAAATTATTCTTATCCGGACCCTAAAAAAATATGCTCTATCAGCCTTATCTATTTGTAATCTTTGCTTAGATACATAATCAGAATGAAAAACGTTATTACTGGAATGAGAAGGGAGCATTCAACTGCTCCCCCATTTCTAAACTCAAGATAGAGAGCGAACAAGCGCTATCGATCGATAATGCTAAAACCCTCTGTGTATACAAAATGGCCGCCCATACTGTTACAGCCTGAGCGCTTGCTCAGCATCGGGTGTCGGGGGTTAGGCGGCGCACAAGCCGGCTGTTCCTAAACAGCAATCGTTAGGTATATAGAATGGTACAAAGGAGGGTGGTGTGTATGTTTGTGTGTCTGTGTAAGCGCGCAGTCGCCCAATATGCCACATCGGGCTATAGGGGATGGTTGGCGTTGAAGTTAGGCGCTACAGCGGATTGGGAATGGAACTAGATAAACGGGTGTGTAGAGAAACATGATAGGGGTAGGAAGAGAAGCACAACACAATATGCTGTCGCCGACGTAGGCCAACTCTGGGAGTAGGGTGGCTAACACCAAGCTAGAGTATTCACAACTTTACCACCGATCGATTGGCCACAAACTGGCCAGGAAATATTATCCTATATCATCTTCCAATTAAAGAGAGAGAAAGAGAGATAGTGCTCTCAATTACTTTTCATTCATAGCTTCACTTTTTTTTTATGAATAATTTCGATTCCTCGAGATTCTTCATCGTATCAGGAAAATTATCACGATTAAAGATATATTAAAATCCCGTTATGTTTTATTTATTATATTTACATTCTCTTTCTCTTACCGGAACATTTTGTATGAGGTTACGATCGTGCCATATTTTGCGAAATTGAGTTTTCACCGATAAAACATTCGTTGAAGGACGAAAATTTTTTTTAGCATAATATGTGAACAAAATATCTCAAAAACGAAGAATCGCAGGAAGATCAAACTTGATACTTGGATTAGATAATTGCATCCGATCCGAAAGTTTCCAGTCGAAACCCAACACATTAAGTGCACCCTTTTTATATGATTATGTTTTATTACTTTTCAGGAATTTTCTCGGAGATAAATATAAATGCACTTTTATAAAACAATATTTAAAATACATAATTGCCTTATCCAGCACGTCAAATAACAAATACAGCATGGTACATTGTATCGTCTGCGACGAATTTGGCCCAGTTATAATTAAATACGTAAAATAGTTTAAAAAGTACAAAAATTAAACATTTTCCTCTTAATTTACGTAACTGATTAAACACAGAAATTAAAAACTTTCTATACTGACCCGCATCTCTCTCTAACAACTACTTATCAAACTTAATAAATATTCCCCACATAAAAAAAACCTCGATAATTTCAATTTCTTTTAGAGTACATGATTTTTCTGAATTTTGTAGTTAAAATTTAAAAATTCCCTCTACATTTCATAATTATATTAATTTATTGGTTTATTTAAGGATTGTAAAGTCCATGATGTTTCAGATGAAGCTTTTGCAAGGCAAACTGATTGAAATTTTCTTTATATACTTGTAACATTTCTTATAGTGCTCCATCCCAATTATTCTCACAGAATTTATATTTAAAGTTAAGTTGTAATTTATACTGTTTGCTAATTCTCACTATTCTTTAAAACAAGATCTATTTTTTTCTATTTCTTTTGCTGGTAATATTAACACGTTAACTGTCAACTACGAAATAATTCGAGAGAGTAATTGCTGAACTTATCTATTCCGCGTAGCTCCGAGTTTATTCATGGGTACCTAAGCCTGACTAAGGAGGATAGCTGGCTTCTGAGAAGGGAAACAATAATCAAATATGGCGAACACGAACAGAAAATTTATTAAGACTATAAAAAAACAAAGACAAGAGCTAGTAGAAGAGTTGTAGCCACATTTTATTAATCCCAATTTTTGCATATATAGGCCTATAAAAGCCTCATTTAATTAAAATTATCAATAATGAATTGTGGACAATTGCAGTAAGTGAAAGTTCACGTGAGAGTGCGCAGCAGAAATTTATTTTTCATTCTTTCATTTATATTTTCTTGAATAATAAAACATGATTTACCGTTAAAAATTAGTACACTAATAAATTATTAAAACTAAATTACTGAAATATATTGCATGTTGGCGGTAGTGCATTATTAAAAAATATAACAATTCAGAATAACGATGGATTTAAATGGGTACATAACAACGGCAACCGGAATATACTATAATGCGCGGAGGCTTGGACATACATATACACACACACACACACACACACACACACACACACACACTAACCAGTACCCAGTTAAAATGTTCACCACCATAAATCATTTCCTACCTTGTATGTTGTAGTTATGTGTTAGAAGCCTAATTCAATCTATAAGTTTTAAACGATGTATTTCTCGTTTTAGAACCAGTACACATTATATATATGTATATGAGTTTCACTGTATTACCTACATTTATTTGTGTGTATTAGTTAAGCCGCAGAGCTGTTAGTGACCACGCCTGCATATTTATATATTATACAGTATTCTACACTAGACTAGTTCTAAACAAAGACAAACGAATAGATTTTGTTTTTAATAACAATAATAAATAATCAATTTCAATATAGAATACATTCACATTAATGTAACAAATCAAGTAGCAAAAAGTAAATTTATAAAGAAAAAATCGCATACAACTTTCTTTAACTTCACTAACCAGAAAAGATCTAAAGCATGCATCGGTCTGAGTAAAAACAGGCTTCGCCTGCTGACGGGGATTCCTCACGGGGCACACGAAGAAGCTGAACCAAGAATATGATAGGACCTGCAGATTCTGTGTGGGGAGATGGAGGAGGCGGCATTACATCTCCTAACGGACTAAGAGATCTCTGCCACCATTCAGAGAAGTTTTGGAAGCCTAGATAGTTACTAGGTGTTGGAGGAAGATATAACCTGATTAAAATATTCCCAGATTCCGAGATTTCTCAGAGATCTTAATTTGGAAAGGGTGTGCTGTAAGGTGTGTGAACACACTCTGGAATCAGTGGGGGCGATACAGTAGACAGCCTTTATTGCTCAGTGCGACACTTAAAAAACAAAACACCTTAATAGAAACTTCCCGTGAAAACTCAATTTTGAAAATATGAAAAGATCGGAAAACTTGGTGCCCTTATAGCAGCAGAATGTGAAAATCAATTTAAAACCAATGATAATCAATTTTAAATTTAATAATATATTCTTCAAAATAGAAATTCTCAACAGTACATTCAATTTTAATTATTGTATAGAACTGAAATATTATGGCAATCGCGAGTCATAAATTTTGACTCGATTGAAGAATTTTCGGCGAAAACCTTAATGCAAATCTGCTCGTGACACCAAAACAAAATATTAAGTTTATTGTACCTTTTTGTTTTTAAAATTTTGCACATTACAATATACAAAATATTACGCAAAGAATATGCAAACAAGAAAACATATTTTCGTGCTCAGGTGACCGTTGGAACATATATGAGGGGGAAAAAATAGAAAATGGGACACAAGCACCAATAATGTTTTTCAGTATATACGTAAAACTAAAAGAACCTAACAAAATTGACCTTTGGAGCTTCGGGAAATGCGAATCCCATCTCCTCACCTTTTCTTTTTCTTTCTCTCATTTTGTGTGTGTGTGAACAAAATATCTGAAAATAGAAAAGTCGCTGCAAGCATAAACTTGATGTTCCGTTTAGGTAATACCATGGTAGCCGACAAGAAGAACATTACTTTCAGTATCAATCAACGAATTTACTGATTTTTTTTTTATTTATTGTGTTCCTCATTAATTTTACATCCCAACCACAAACATAATGCGCTTCAAAATAATTTGCAGTTCCGCTATCTATTGAATATAAAAGTTACAAGTTACACTTTATTGTAACTGAAGTATTTATGCTTTCCACCCAATTTCAAAGAAAATCTGTTAATTAGATCTAATACTATCTTTTTATAAGAAATTTTTTTCCAAAAAATTTGATTTTAAAAACTGATCTGGGAAAGACATTAGATTCAATTCTAATTATATAACCAGGATAATTGAAGCTTGATAAAAGCGCTATTCTTGTAGTACTCACTTTATTACTGGTGCCTTAAAGAGCAACATAGGCGATTCTCCACTACATATATCTTTGTGTGATATTAAGAGGCAACTAAAGGTTTAGTAAAACTCGGTTTTGATGATAATTGGATATTTAGAATTTTGATAATCGACGTAAGTAAAAGCGGTGTGCGTCGTGACATACCAGAAATCTTTAAAAAATGTTACCGTGTTATTTAAGATGAGCTCAATTTTAAAAGTTTCAACGAGCAATAATCGCACCTCACGAGACCTTCATCGGTTACGATATTGCCACTGAGCAAGGTGCGCAAGGTTAGCTCAGTGGTTATCGCACTGGACTCGCACGCAAGGTCCCAGGTTCGAGTCCAGCTATGCGGCCCTTAGATTTTTTTTTCCTAGGAGCCTTTACAGCTCATTGTCCGGTGATGGACAGTGTTGTCTGTAAAGGGAGTACACTGTCCATAGGTCAGCATTGCACTGAGTAGGCTCCGGGCGCCAATAACTATAGATGTTGACGCGCCATAAAAAAAAAAAATTGAAAAAGTATGTTTGAAGTAAATTCACTCATTGTTACTAGTTTCTGAAGTTAACCACGTCGAATCAGGAATTTGTTTCATCTAGATGTAACGAAATTTAAATCAAGCTAAATTCTGAGATATACCCAAACTGCCTAATTATAAATTGGAGCTTGATATAACGGGGGGGGGGGGTAACATAGATGATTTGAAAGCATATTCTTTGTGGCAAAAAATTCCCACTTGTCCTTTACAATAAACACGAATTACGATAGCTATCTCGTTGAGGAACTATTAATTGGGATAATTTGCTTACTTCAATTTTCTTTTAATTAAAGCTATTTAAAGGCACTTTACTAAAAGCTAACTTCACAAAAAATATCTTGTGAATTATTTGTTTCATTCTGAAGGTATGGTTTTTCTCATTTAATTTTGTAAAATAATTTAGGTAAATTGCTGGCAGAATTAAAATAGCCAGTGATACAATTAACACTGAAAAATTTTCTTATTTCTCTGCGTGAATTGAAATTTTCTTTTGGAACTTTTAAAAGATAAAAATCATTTTTAAAAAAAAGAAATAATAATTAACCATTTTCTTAAACTTCTTTTGAATTCTTAATGCCAGGGAAACTTCTTTTGAATTTTTGGGTAAAATAGTTTAAATAATTTCATTTCTCTACATTGTTACACACACAAAAATAGTAAAAATACCAAGTTCGAACAAAATTTGTAAGATAAAAATATATAAGTTTCACGATAAAATTTCCGATTTTGGAAAACATGACACAATTTTATTTTTTTATATTTTGGACTTCTCAAAATGTTTTAATTCTGGACCACAATATCAAAAATTTGGCATGATCGCAGCACCGGCAAGAATGAGTAAAGTAAAATGCAAACTTAAAAAAGTACTCTTAATGTGTTGATTATAAGAAATAATTCCTTTTGATGCTGTATAAATAAAATTAAAATTAACAACACAAAAAAAAAAAGAACCTGAAAATAAAAGTAAAACTAAAAAAACAAAACAATTCCTTGGTAAGACAGACCACAGACGACGAAGCTTTGGAATGTGAATGGAATGTAAACTACGAGTAAAAACAGAACGTCCTTAACAACACAGCAGGTGATCTGCCGTAAAGGACGGCTTCTCCAGTTGGTGTCATTCTTCGGATGATGATGTGATACACTAACTCCTGTTTGGTTAAGGCTAATATCACACAAGCATTTTGTTTTTATTGTTGAATTGGCGGAAAGTGAATTGCATTGGTGGAGATTTCAGCTAGGTATTGTCTGAACGCTGTGTTACTACATTAAGCAAATTGTGGCAATATCGGAAATTAAAAAAGAAAAACTAAATAACTGATTATTAATTAAAGGAATTTGATACTTTCTAAACTCCGAAACTGATTTTGTATTTATTCGTCATATGTAATTGGATTATATTTACATTTATCACAAATTGTTAGGATATGATCAATGAAATTGGGAAAAGTATTTTAAGAAAGTGAAAAAAAACTATTCGGTAAAGTGGGTCAGGAATTTTGTCAGGTAACTTACCGTCGGATCCATGGTGATACCTAAACGGGATATCAAGTTTCTTTCACTTTCTGCGGGCTGTTCACATACACACACACACACACACACACACACACATATATATATATATATATGCACACACAACACAGACCATTTTCTAAAAAAACACTTTTTTCGACTCAAGGGACCTCAAAACGTGTATTTCTGTGGCAACTCGATATCAAAAATTTGACACGATTACAATAAGTATAAGAGAACGATTACTATGAGTAAGAGAAAGTAATAAGTAAAAATATAACAACGTATGTAAAGGTTACATTTTACTATAGGGTAGTTATTGTTTTCACACGATATATACGCCATCTGCTGTGAACCCGTCACCAACTGTGATATAGTCTGTTGTGTATGTGTAAGTATATATAGAGAGAGATGATAGATAAACTTTAGGTACATACACCGTTATACATAAGCAACCAGCCAATATAAGGGGATTGTGGGGTAGTAACTCACTCTCAAATATATACCTACAAACACATAGAGGGGTGTGTAGACAGACTAGTCAGTCATTGGCATACACACACGCACAAAACACACATACAGGGTGAGTGATGTGTGCCTGTGTTTGTTTGTGAGTGCCTATTCAACCATTGTGTTACAACTATGTACTTATATCTATATATATTTACTAGATACATATGTTACATACTATAAGAAAAGGGGCGTGTCATTATAATTGTACATAACCGTACGGAAGGGAACACACCCCAAGAAGGCTCACTAACATTTTATATGAGATGTACTCGCCGGTCTCATCAAAAAGGGCGTGTGTAAACTATACTTGAATTTCAGCAGGTAAGAAAAATACTCTTACATTCTTCTACTACTATAAGAGAAACATCAATGAGTTCATGTCAAAATGTTTAAATTTCAATAAGATTCCACCGGATGTTAATTACGGAAAACAAATGTTTCAGCATTAGATCAGCAGAGATATTTTTCGTGATAGCCTGCTTCTTTTTGTGGTCATCGATCGGCTTCGGGCGTTCGCCCATCATCAGGATGCTTTTTGTCAAATAGTGTGATAACATAGATTTGCACAGAGCAAATTTAGTTGATACACTCCATAGTTTTAGCACTACTCTGCATGTGTTTTGTGTAAGGGCAAAAAATTCACAAGCTCAAACATATTATACCGTTTAAAGTATATTATAAGTATGTGCGTCAAGGGAAGGATTTCACACAGAACCCGGTCAGAATCCGAAAGAGCAAATTCACTGAATTATTACAACATTCCCTTAATGCTGGTAAGAGGAAGTATTACGAGTTTTCACAGCAACTAAAAGTTTCTACTGGTATTTAATAACTGAACTGGTTGTTGTATGTATGTTTGTTTGAACAAAATATCTCAAAAACAAAAACACGCCGAAAGATCAAACTTGTTATTCCAACAAATACGTACTACCAACGCACATGACACGGAAATTTCAGGCAAAACACATCAACTAACTGAAAGTGTGTCTTTGCTTGAATGATTATATCAACTTTTTACAGTTTTCTCTCACAGACACACCGATCTATCATTAAATTTGATACCCAACTAGTTCTGTAGTATATTACTTTTGTTTAAACCTTTTTTCGGAAAAAAAAAAATTATTTTTAGGGGGTATTACGAGGGAAGAATGAGGTGATATGCTTTTCTTAAGAGTTGTTTATTAAAATTAGATTCTTGATCCGATTTTATTTTATCTTCACTTTCACAAAAAGTAGTTACATTTTCGAAATTGCCGGAAATATATGTTTTATGGTGCACCGGTTACGGAATTTTTAAGCAGAATAACTCGAAAACGAAAAATTATTCTGAAGCTACGAATCAAAAACTGTCAAACTAAATTGCAAGTTTAGTGCGAGATTTTATTTATTTTCAGTTTTTTCAGAAACTGGAGCTGCTACTTTGAACTTTCTTCTAAAGAGACATCAGTATAATATACGTTTCTACCACCTACATAATAATATGAGCTATTAAATCCTTAGCTAAAATTTGAGGGTATATGTTGGCAGGAAATATGATTTTATCGGATTACTTTTTTCTTTTTTTTAGAATTTCTTTGGAAAAAGGTTGCAACTATTTCCTTTAAACAAATATCAACTTATCGGCTTTTATTTGAAGTACTTTTCCGGAAAAAATCACTTAATAGATCTGTGATATTAGACTTAACTTTTGTTGTTGAAATTGACATTAGTGCTATCTCATGGTCTACACCAGTGATGGCGAACCTATGACACGCGAGCTCATTTTTGGTGACACGCATCTTCAAAGATAAAAAATTTCATAATTCAAAAAAATCTTTTTTTTCTGATAATGTAGCTCATATAGTTAGCAACTCTCGCTGTTTACTACATATTTTGTGTTTAGTTTGTTTCATGGAAATTATAAATACCGATTAACATTTTTTTAAATTTTATCCCTGAAAAAGACAATAAATTTGTCGAAACGTTGGAAAAGATTTAAAAAAAGTGTACATTTTATTGACCGCTCCTCGAGATCTCCTTTAGTTGTTTTGCTAACAATTTTTTCATTGACATATTTTTGTGAGACATTGTTCTCAGCATTAAATAATATTAAGACAAACAAACGGAATCGGTTAACAGATGAAGTCAGTGGCGCTTGCTTGGCCTTGAAATGTACCAAGTATAAACCCGAAATAGAAGATTTAGCAGACAAACTTCAGTACCAAAAAAGTCATCAGAGACATTTTCCGCGGTAGCCTGCTCCATTTTGTAGTCATCGACCGGTTTAGGGCGTTCGCCCATCTTCAGGATGCGTTTTTCAGTCAGTGTGACAACACCGACATACACAGAGCAAACTTAGTTTTCACACTCAAGTTTGCTCTGTACAAGTCTGTGTTGTCGCACGGTCTGAAAAACGCATCCTGAAGATGGGCGAACGCCTGAAACCGGTCGTTGACCACATAATGAATCAGGCTACCACGGGAAATGTCTCTGATGCTTTCCAGCTCTGCGGAACCAACCACCACACCATAAAAGTCACTAATTTTTCATATATATTTATTTTCTAATTGTATAAATTTATATTGTTTTTGTGTTTTTGTTCAATTATATTTTATATATATATATTACTTGATTTTGTATGCTGAGTGTCAATGAAATATGTAAGACAAGTCTCTAAATGTAAACTATTGGTTTCATAATTTTGGCTTTTGTATTTTAAATGGCATTAAACAAATAATTAACTTGATGAGTGACACGCCACGAGAATTATGTTTCTATTTTTCAAAATTTTGACACACCGAGCTCAAAAGGTTCGCCATCACTGGTCTACACCGTAGTTATATTTCGGTGGCTGTTCTGTACGGTTTTTACCGGACAAAAAAAAAATCTGGTGTGAAATACAAGACATAATTATTCACAATTAACAATTATCTTAAAAACCGCAATGCTTATAAACGTTTAGTTGAGTTGGCCATGAGAGAAAAAGAGGTTGGTGTTTTACTTGCTCACGTGAGTGGACGATATGGGCGCCCTCTCTCAAAATTAAGACAGCTTTTACCGTAATTTCAATTGAAACATAACTGACAGCCACCAAAACATCTCTACAATAATTTTTTTCTGAAAAAATTGTAACAAATGAAAGTGATAGGTTTATATTTGAGCAGCTAGCATACCAAGTTTAGAGGAAATCTTTATAATTGTTTCCGAGAAAATTCACGATTAAACTATTTTTTTCAAATTTGAAATTTTAGCAACGCTTGTCATGCATTTTAATATTATATAGGCAGGAAAAGTGTACATTTCACTGAACTTAGAGGAAACCTTAGCGTTACTGTTCCCCTAGATCCCCCCCAAAAATTAAATTTTTCCGCAAAAATATTTTTATTTCTAATAATTTTTAGTTCTAATATAAAATATTTCCTGTATACGAAGTTTACAGGAAATTATTGAAACCGCTTTCATGAAAATTACGGAAAAACTGAGCAAAAAATATATCAATTAAGTCGCATGCCCAAAACTTCGTGTCAGATGCGGTTTCCAAGTTTCTAAAGCTTCTTGCGATTTCATTTTTTAGATATTTTGTGCACACCATTCGCCGAAAACATTTTCCCCTACTCCAAGGATCTCTCCGAACACGTATTACCAAGAAAAACTAACTTTCAAAAATTTGATACTATCGCAATACTTCCTCTTAACTAGGAGTCAGAGAAAGTAAAAACAATGATTATAGTAATTCATTTTTAATCCCATTAGGATCAGTAAGTTTTATAACGGACGAAACTATCGAAATATATAGACAAAAATGTTTAAAATTAAAATCACATAATTCTTTCTAAATATTTTAATAGGTAACTTGAAAATATTAGCGGAATTCATAAGCAATTTTTTTTTAATCGTAATTTTATATTTATTCTCAATAATCCATTGAGGAACTAACTCCAAATAAACTTAAAAACTATAAATTTGTAAACATGAAACGACAATAAGTAGCAAGTTTTCATATGGCATCAATTTAAACCAATAAAATGGAAGTATGAACTATCCTATTACTTCTCTTTCATTAGAAATCCAATAGAATACCGAATATTTTGATATCTAGAAACATATGAGTTTCAAATCTTACATAAAGTTGAATTAGACAAAAGCGAAAATCTGTCATAAACAACTAACGCAAAATATCCTCTAAAACATTTAAAATACTTCTGGGAGGGAGATAAAAATGTCGATATTGATAATTACCAAGATCTAAACTTCAAAAACAATGAAGATAAAGCGTTAAATAAGTATCTGAATAGAATTTTTCCCTGGGATTATTAAGTATATAACAAATTTTCCATTAAATAGGTAATTTTTAATATTTTAAATTTAGCCTTAATGAAAAAAAAATTGAGGACTAAATTAATTCAAGGAAAAAATAGCGAATAATAATCGCAACTTGAACTATAGAATATTAGGAAAATCAAAATTGATTTAATTTTTAATGAATATATTATTAAATAAATAAAAGTATATAATCATACTTATATATTTAAACAAAAAAAAAAAAAGTTAACCTTTTTAAAAAGGGGTTAGAGAAGCCAGCGGCCAAACCAGTGATTCATATTACCACTTGTGAAACTTCAAAAACCAAACGAAAGTCTGTTGCGAAAGGAAACGTGTCCAGAAACGCCTGCGGCATTACCGTCTCAAAGACCATAAACAATAATCTAAACAATCTTTAATAACAATATTGAAATATTGTTACAGCAATAGAGCTGCAACAACAACAGCAGTCAAGAAATTACTAAATATACATCGTGTTCCTTTAACGATATTTGTTATTGATTTAAATAGGGTGTTCGACTTATATTTGTAATATATAAATTAAAGTTTTATTATTTTTTTTTTTTAAATTAGCTACCTAGCAAAATGCCATCATCGTTTCTAATGTACCGAATTTTAGTGAATTTTCAATGTTTTCCATTTTAATTAGAAATACTAGTTATTATTTCAAACGAGAATTTATTTTTTAATTTTTGTTAAAGGTGTAAGAACAAGAATTGCAATCCGGTCAAATTTCAGAGTTGGATTCCGTTGGAAATGTGTATATATCTTGAGATACCCTGTGTGAGAATGGAAAATTTCATGGCAAAACACACAAGATAATTTCTGCAAGATAACTTCGGCATATCTTTAAATAATCTATCAATTCGTTTTCTGAATAAAAGTTCCTCAATACAAGTAATTCTGATGAATTTCAAAAATGTTACACATGTTACAATTTATGTTGTCATGGTAAGAGCATGTAAAAATTTTATTATGCAGCTTATCGGAGCAAAACATTCATACAGCTCAAAGTCTATTTTTTTTAAAAATTAACTGTTAATTTGGATATATTTTTCCGTGATGGCCTGCTTCTCACAACCCAATCGCAACAACCACCTGTTATTGGTTAATTTTTAGATTTCTTTATATATCATTCCCAAATTGAGAATCTGCAGAAAACAGAATCAATTTTAGATTATTTGTTCTTAATTATAAAAAAATTGACTTCTCAGAAAGATATCGGGATTAATGCTTAGAGCATAATATACAATTTATATTGCTACAATATTGGTATAAGAACAAGCCACCGTTAGTAAAAAGACTGCAAATTGGATATATTCAAATGTAGAACAATGCTACAGAAGGTAGAAAAAAAAAGTCCAATTAAAAGAGTCCTAGGAATAAGAAGAAAGTGGATGAAATAAGCAGAGGGATAAAGAAGCGAAAATAAGAGAAGAGGTGACCAAAGGAACCGGGAAAGAAAGGGACACTTGTATACATGGAGGAGAACCGTGTATTGTCGGATCAGATAAGATAAAAACTTGTATGTTGAGTGTTTGGATGTTGAGAAAGAAGAGAAGACCAGAGTCGTTTTCTGCTATGGCAAGTTGGTACCGCAAACGCTTGAACAGAAAGAAGAAGAAAGGGGTAGAAAAGAAGAGTTCTGGTAAAGAGTATGGTTTTTAAAGGGGCTAAGGGTCCTAACATAGACCCAACAAAGAGATAAGAAGATCTATTATTGTCTGTATAAGGGGATCAGGTTTTATTAACATTGTGTGTTCCACAGAAAGAGGTGGAATAGCAACCGTCAATAGCACTAACTACAGTATCAGCAACAATTCTTAAGTAGAGTATCAATAACAGAGCAACATCACTAGCTAACCAAGCAAAAGTAACACACCAAATAAAGGGAGCACAGAAGTGAGCAAAACTATTCCCACATCCAGAAGGTAGTTCTTGTCTGTGACTGTACTTATCACTAGTCAAAAACAAAATAAGAGAGAATGAGCAGACAAGGAGAATGAATACCACAAAGATTGTATTATAGTGCCAAAGAGGAGTTGGCTCTTTTCTACCCACTATAGTATAATTGGGCTCCAAGTTCTGTTTACTCACATATAGATATAACCTTATAGTACCTTATAGAAGCACTCAACCTTTATCAACCCTCGAAGATAGAGGAGATCGAAAGAAGATAAAATGTATATGTACTTTGATGTAAAATGTACTTTCTCTTATGAGAGAATAAGAGAAACATTAAGATTGTATGCAAAATTTCCGAAACGTATGTACTTTTTTTTTTAATTTAAGGCGCGTCAGCATCCATGGTCCTCGGCGCCCGGAGCCTTTTCAGTGCACTGCCGGCTTCCGGACAGTGTTCTCTCGTTATACAGACAACACTGCTCAGCACCGGACAGTGAGCTGTATGGGCTCCCATGAAGAAAAAATCTAAGAGTAGCACAGCTGGACTCGAACTCGGGTCCTCCGCGAGGGAGTCGAGTGCGCTAACCACTCAGCTAAGCCCTTCTCACAAATGTACTTGTTTTGACGTTAAATGAATACAAAATTATTATATATATAGCGCATGGACATAAAATGTATTTTTATGAAAAAAATATCTCAAGAACGAAATTAATCGCATAATTTTTTTTATTTAGACCTAATCATCCCATCCGACGGATGTAAAACTCGGACAGTAAAATATTGTCAACCAGATTGCCTGACTAAGAAGTTTTGTTAGTTTTTGCGATTTTCTCCAAAAAAGGAGAGTAAATTTTATAGGAGATTTCAAAATAGATCCTTTTTCATTTCATTAAAACTTGAAATTTTATGAAACCTTTGCACATTTTTGAAGGCCTGCTGCTTCTCTTGAATATTTCCTTACACACTGTATAGTTGACATCCCATGTTCTGTTAATTCTTTAATATTAGGTATTATTCATTTTTTGTGGTATTTTTAAAAATAACCAACATTCTATTATCATATTATATATTGTATGATAAAATATCATGCATTGTTCTTACTTATTCGCTACATGGAATTACTTTATAACTCAAGCAGACCGGCTTATGTCATGCTTTTAATACTTTGTCATTTCTTTATTTTTTTGTATTTTTTTCTAATAAAGTATTATTATTATTATTATTACTTTATAAAGAGCAAATTAAAAATAATGAAATAAAAAAGCGCCTGTTCCCAGAATAAGAGATGAAAATTAAATAAAATAAAAATTATTAATCAATCACATTTTATGCGCAAGTGTACATGTTTAAAAGCTGAAGTTAATCCCAATAGATTAAAAGTGGAGGTAAATGAACATAATAGATGATAGGTTGTTAGAGAGGCTGGGCTATGACAAGAAGGCAGAGTCTGTATGATGAGAGGAGAAAGGCTGTGAGACGAAGGAATCTTGGCTAGTTAGCAAGGCCGCAGGCCCCACTATACAACCTCTGCATCTGGTTATATATATATATATATAATACAGTACAGAGCACTTTATATCAGAAGAACCAGCTAACAGCCATGTCCCACGTGTGCATGCACACCTACACAATAACACAAGAACCAGCTAACAGCTCATGTCCACCGTGTGCATGCACACCTACACAATAACACAAGAACCAGCTAACAGCTCATGTCCAACGTGTGCATGCACACCTACACAATAACACAA
>JAAEAF010000486.1:298299-342233 GCA_011037195.1 Triatoma infestans
TTGTTTGTTCAATATTACTGGCGCTCTCTTTTAGACTACAATATAATCATTCTACTACCTGGCAGGTAGGTCCTTCTACCCCCACCACCACTTTATTTATCTTATGACAAACGAATAAAATTTGAAGTTTAAGGAAAATATTTTGTAGTTTTCTTTATAAAGTTAATTGTATTAACAACAGTATCAGCTACGGGTGTCCTATACCCGGTACCGCCATCAATTACTTATTGGGCCATTAACAACAGTAACAAAAGTTCTATAAGTGTTTTACATATTTTACTTCCTCTTACTCCTAGCAAGGAAGTATTGTAATCATATCATATCGTATTATATCTCGAGTTTTTACCGCTTCTACACGTTTTGAAGTGCGCTGAGATAAAAAAACTGTATTTTAGAAAATGGTGTATGTGTGTCTGTCTGTGCATATGTATGTGAACAGCTTAGCTCACATACGAAAAATCGCAGAAAGTTCAAACTTGATATTCCGTTTAGATATCACCTTGGAATCCCACATTAAGTTATCTTTCAAAATGCTTTAACCGGAAGTTCCACTGTACTGATGGTTTTTTCCACTTTCTCGAAAATTGCTCCAACGATTTTCTTTCAACTATGAATATCAATTGCACATACTAAGAGCTGTAATTTTTATTTGTAACATTTCTCTGGGAAC
Organism: Triatoma infestans; assembly: GCA_011037195.1. Classification (NCBI taxonomy): domain Eukaryota; kingdom Metazoa; phylum Arthropoda; class Insecta; order Hemiptera; family Reduviidae; genus Triatoma; species Triatoma infestans. The sequence goes on from JAAEAF010000486.1 coordinate 298,970, forward strand.
ATTCATTTAAGGCGGCTTTTAGGAGAGGGTGGGGTTTAAAGCTTTCTTATAAAGTACTATACAATTATAAAAAGAATTATACAACTATATTACAAAGTATTATACAATTCTGTCACATAATATTATTAATTAGAATTAAATATGTTTCCAAAATTCCGAGATTGGAGAGAATCGGTTGACCGGATGGGTTTTTACTGAATAGTTTTGTCAGTTTTTGCGTTTTTCTTTATAAAACCGCGGACGTATTTCTTAAATTTGACATACTAACTATAAATACGGGGGGGACCTGTAAGTTTAGTTTGAAACTTTTTCCCGAGAAAGTTCATTTAAAATAGTTTAGGAAGAGAGGGGGAAGTTATGCTTCACCTCAATCAAGTCATTTTATTAAATTTTGATTCTCCCATTGATATGACTTGAAGTCAAGTAAACATTTAGCAACAATTATAAGTTCGAAGAAAATTTGTCTTATGATTCTGTAAACTGCGGTAAGAGAATATCGTATGAGTGTTTCACATCAGATTTTTTCATAGACAAGGGCCCACAAAAAGCATATATTTCTCAATGAAAATACTATTATGCAAATTTAACAATTTCGCAATATTTCCTAATCTTACAACAAGTGAAAGTAATAATATATTTATGAGAATATAAAAATATTTATAATGAATCGCAACTTATGTCAACTTACCCTTTCATGGGAACAATTTTTTGAGAAAATATTCTCTCCAAAACTTATTTTTTTTTTGTTTAAAATAATTCCGTTTAAAAAGATTGCGGGGGCGTAGCGACCACTTGGCGGCAACACAACACTAACTCCACACTTCTTGTCCCAAAGTCTTTTACAGTAATATGCCTCACTCTCAAAACTCCCATACTTGCACCATAACATGTACAATGAAGCGGTTTTAGTGTACAGTAATAATAAAAATGACAAGACACGGTACCTCTTCACTATTTTAAAGATAATAGTATGTATATATAAACTTTATGAAAAAAATAATAAACGTGCATTTTATTATAATAAAAACAACAGGTAGGAACAATCAAGTTACTTTTCGTTCACATTATATTCTGTTTAGCAATATTATATGTAAATTTTTCTTTATATAATTATTTTTGTTTCTAATATTTTCCTGCAAATACTTTGACCAACAATGATTGGTTAATTACTTTATATCATTTTCACTTTTTATAACGTAGGACGCAGACAACATTAGAAACTTGCTTAAGCATTTTCACCATTGATGGCGAAAAGTTTGAAGTTAGTCTAGTTTTAGTTTTGATATGTTTTTAGATTTAATTGACAAGCAGCAGTATATAAAACAAGATAACGCTCTTCTTCTATAGCATGAAAACGCGATTGTTAATTTGGTCTTCTTCAAAAGTAGAATTTTAAACAGTACGTTTAACTGTCCTACTTATCATATGGGAGATATAGTCGCAAAGGATATTGCAAGAGACTCTGCAAGGAGGCCCAATACGTCCCTGAAGTGTACATTTTGTGTACGGAGGAAGGTTGAATAGTGTTTGTAACGATACCTAAGTACCCGTCGATTACTTCTGCAGGCTCTAGGTATAATGTGTGAGTGTTAGAGATGTCACTGTAACTGTTGTTTAACGGGAGAACCGTCAGGGGCCTCCAGAAGAATGGTTAGTCACCTTTCTCTAAGAAAAATTGTAATAAATAAATAAAACCTCTTGCAATTGTATAATTAAGGAAGATTTTACCGAAATAATTTTCATTTCTGTAAGTGATTCGATAGCGTGTAAGGTAAGCAAATATAAAAAATTTAAAAAAGTTGATGGATTTATATTAAAATATCAATGAGGAATTCGTCTTTTCTTTTAGGTGTTAGCATAGCAATATCAAATTGATACTTGGGACAAGATTTTATTTTTGTTTTTGAGCTAAACGTTCGCTTACAATCAGAAACATACACACACACACACACACACACACACACACACACAGATTTTTCATTTCCATTTTTTCATTTTTGCAACTCCCGTTACCGGTGGCATTTCTGCCAATCAGGGTCTAGCAGCTCACTATAACCACATCTGTACAAGTATCATTACATAAAACTAAGAGTGAACCTACCACAGGATCTGGAGTAGCCATTTCTTCAAAAATCTTGATGATGGGTATCGTAGCCTATAACTAAGTACTTATGCTTCCCATCATTAATACATTAGAGAGAGACTAGTAAGCGTAAATGATATGTACAACTATTTCGAGTTTAACGAACCCACAAACAAACTTTTTTCAACTCCACACAAAAAACAAACACACACATTTTGTATGCTACACTTTATTGTATAGAAGTGTTACACAATATATACTATATGCAATAAATACAATCAAAATTGGCATGAGAGGAGAATCTTCAAAGATGCAACCGCATTTGGCTTATAGCCATCATCTGAATATCTTACACGTATCTGTACTTGGAATTGAAAAATTCTACAAACTTTGTAAGAGCAAATATAGAATAATACATCTATCACAAGAATAATACATCTATCACAAGAATAATACATCTATCACAAGAGTTATACATCTGTCGCAAACACAATTTTCTCTCAGCAGCTGCAAGACAAACTGGAAAAGTAAATTTGAAAATTCTGAAAGATCCTCTACGTTCATGGCCAAATTACTGACTTTGAATTAAACCAACTATTATCAAAAAATTTCACTTCTTTGTTCAGTTTCAATCGAACTTTCAGATATTAAACAAAAATGGGATAGAATAACTGAAACGGAGAAGAAGAACCGATGGAATGTTTCCGACATTGACGCTGATTTGAATGAAGCTTATTCAGTTCTTATCAGTTCTTCGCAAACAGTTCTTGTCAGTACGTGCAAACAGGCACAGCCGTTCTGGCCTCAATCCTCTTGATAGCTCAACTGACGGGCACTTAAAAGTCACAATTTTACAACGGAGTTTATAGACTTTACAAGAGTCCTCCAGAACGTCTTTGGAAAAAGGCGGATCTATAGAACCAAGATCAAACATTGGAGGTACTGCTTTACTCTGTCGTATTGGAAAAATGCCAAGAATATAATCCAAAAGCGACAAAGGCCAATCGCATTTTTGTAAGATAAGCTGCTTCATTAAATTTACATGTGGCAATGAATTTCTTTTAGGAACGAGGCTTTACTCCTTTGACTTTTCTTCTTTCTTGGTTGCTTCAGCAACAAACCTAAGGCTATTGCAATGAAACAGACTTCAACCATGCTGCACCTCGTACTGCTTTCACTGGACTGCACAAAAATTGTCAGTTTTTTACGGAGAATAAAATAAAACTGAGACTTCCGTCAAGAAACACACCTTTATTGGAATGAAAAGGAAACTGAAACTGAACTGAGAACGCAAATGACTTTGTAAAAGGTACTTCATATAAGTAGCCTTCAAACAGTGTTACATCTTTAAAGACAGTAAACGTACTCTTTGCTTTGAGTAGTGACATAATGAATTATAATATTAGAGTAGTGTTTATCAACATTTGTAAAAGTTCAAAATCTATTTTTATAATAATAATTTTCCATTAATTTGGGTTTTGTTTCATATATTTAAAAATAATTAAAAATGAATTGAATTTAAAAAACTCAGAATGTACAAATAAAAAATTCGGTAATGTATTCTTGGGTCGCTAAGCCCCAACTACCTCTACCTCTGCAGACCCTATGGATATTATGGAGGTGTAACTGGTTTGTTCGTGTGGTTTGGCTCAGATAGCACATGAAAACTAGATGTATCTTAGGGACTACAAGAAAAAGGATATATAAAAATCTTTTTCGCCCGGTGGTAATGTATGGATGGAGCAGTGACATGGACAATGACGAGTAGGAGAGCTTTATTTTTTAAGAAAAATACTGAGAAGCAGATATGGGCCAATCCATGAGGGTAAAACCTGGAGAAGATGGCATAATTATGAACTGTATGATCTCCTAGTGCAATAAAAAGCAAAGCTGGCGAGATTGTTTGACATATCACATGTCATTCATATGGAAGAGAGCGACATACTAAAATATGTTATGGATGTATGACCCAAAGATCATAGAAAGGAGGGGGAACAACGAGATAGAGATGGCAAAATGAAATAGAGGTGATTCTAAAAGCTTAGGCATAAGAAACTGAATGGATCGGGCAGTTGGAAATATTCTGAGAAGCCAAGACCCAATAATAGATAGTAGAGGCATTGATTGACTCTGTGTTTATTGTCAGGCTCGAATACCTACAGAGACTACTTCGTATTGGGTCCATTATGATTACAAATTAAATGCTATATTCGTCAGCAGCAGAACCTAAGGCAATATAGTATACCTTAAACTTAATAAAACTTAATTCATAATAATCAAGTTCAATAAATTTCCTTTTTAATTAAGTCTACTTAAAAATAAATAAAAGTTTAGTTAGTGTCAGTTAATTGCTAAAAAAATGTTTAACTGATGACGAATAAAAACTTGGAGAAACTTGAAATTTAATGCAAAAAAAAAAAATTACTTAGATTACAAATTATAAAAATTAATAGTGAACAAGAAAGTTAAGAGGCACTTTTCTTGCTATTTATAAGCTAGGTAGAACGTATTTATACTTCAATTCAACAGAATTCATCTTCATCTTCCAACAGAATCCTTTCATATTGAATTTGAACTTTACGATCCATTCTTAAACATTAGTTTCATAATAGTAATTTTCAGAACCGGTAAAATTTGAAACATTGCACAAGACACTGGCCAGCTATAAATCTATATTGAAATGAATGATTTGTATATAGCACTCTCCAATTCTTATTCCTTAAAAAAAAAGAGAGAAGTTAAGCGAACTTCTTGTTTTAGTTTGGGAAGAAAAAAAAAGTAAATAAATAAAGAGTGAAAGATTGGTAGACTACTTGATGAAGCTGTTCAACGGCTCTTTTGTGCGTGTGTGTGTCCGGGAGTGCATATAAGACCGTCTTATTTTTTTTTTTTTACCATGGAGTGATTTCGTGTGAGTTAAAGATATTAGTAACTAAGAAAGAAAGACCTTGTGTATATATATATATATATATATATATATACCGTTTCTAGAAGTGGTAGATCAAAGCTTATGACAGGGGCCTATTACCTTGCTGCTCTCTCCTGGACAAGCCGGCCGTCGGGCTACCCTCTAGAACACCAAGGAGAGACCTACATCTTTTCCTCAATATGAGGTTGTACAACTCATTCTCTTTGCTAGCTACCAGCTAAACATAGGTTATGCCATACATGGTACATTTTGATTGATTCACTTCTTCCAAAGCTGCTACCGGGATCTTTTGCCTACTGTGCTTCAATCCTCACTTTATGAATTGCTTTGAAGTATTTCTTTTTTTGCTCGCTCTTTCTCTATCTTCGTTTCATTTATTCTTTCTTTAAATGAGCTTCGTTCTTAGTTTCATTTATTTTTTTCTTTATAACTTTATTTCTATAGCATTATTTTTTATCAGACATTGTTCTCCTAGTGGTACCGCTATAAAAATAAGTTAAAGTTATTATTATATTCACAATAAATATACAAAAATATTCCCATCGTCTCTATCACACGATCTTTTATCTCTTAAGAAATACGTAGGTACTTAACTAAAAAAATTGTGAAACAGACGACTTTCTGGTACTATAATAATTATAACTATTCTAAAATTTGGATTTGGCCTTACTTTACGTTTGGATTTGTCCTTACTTGTGGGCTTTTCATCCAAAGATTATATAATTTTAACCTACTGATTATAATTACATTAAACTGCAGTATAACTTCACCCCCAGCAGATCTTCTCTTGCAACAGCAGGTTAAAAAGTTTAACTCACAAACACGCAAGAACACCAGCCCCCAGAAGAAAAATTGTCTAGAAAAATGTTTCGGTTGAACGGTAATATATGGGGAGGGGGCCCAGAAGGAGAATTCTATATGAGGGGAGGTCTTGCGTTTTTAGTTGTTTTTTCTCAAACATTTTTCTGTTCTTCAGCAGGTAATGGCTAGACCCTAGTATTCAGTCTGGGCCTAAGTTTTCCAAGGGCCCCACTAGGTTACAATTAACACCTAATGCTTCAAATACAAGTGATTGGCCTCTGAGCATGTAGTTAGTATGTGACTTTGAAAAAAAAATCATTGCAAGCAAAGTTTCGAAAAAACACACAATAAAGTCGTGAATGATCCCGAAGGACAGAGTTTGTCCGAAACCTGCATGTCAGAGTGATGGTTTTACATATAAGAATGTTACTTTTGACAATCGAACAAGAAAATCTGCCTGGTATTATTAAGTTTGATCAAATCATATGTGAGTAAAATTGGTTCCTCTACTAAACGTGTAAAAGAAAAAAACTGATACCTAGCAGCACATAGGATTGTCCATCATAAGATTAGTGTCAGTCGAAATGAGATTTTCTAGCTTTGTTTTCTTTTCCATTGAAACCAATCTGGCGCAACACTTTATTTGTTCTTTAAAAACCACGAGAAAATATACTTACATTCATACGATTACCTAAGAATTATTTACAATTGGCCACACTCAGCAAGATTAACATAGGGTGCCGGTAACTTTTTGTTACTGCTCTCTCCAACACATGGCCGGGGGATTGCCATTCGACTAAGTAAAAATTTTTAAATGTTTCATTTGAGTGGAAAGAAAAAAAAATAATAGAAAGGGAAGATTTCTGAAGAAGGTTGAATCCTATAAGCAATGATGCGTAGTAATTTTTTTTTGCTACCTGGATCACACAACTACATCTACTCTCTGTACACAACTACATCTACTCTTTGTACACAACTACATCTACAACAGTACGACACAGATGGTGAATCACGACAATGTTAGACTGGTTTAATTAAGACAGAATAAAATATGAGAGTAAACCTAAGTTTAGTCTACCACGTTGGTGGGTGATTCGGCAAAGCAATTAGAGCCATCTCGGTCCAGTTATGGATCCTATTAGTGTTAAATCCGTAATTGAGGAAAATAAATATGTAATTTGAAAGACTCACATGACTTTCGCTTGTTCCAAGTTTAATAATTGCAAATGACAATTTTTTTCCAAAATCGGAATACTAAATTTTATTTTGCTTTTAATCCATATTAGGAGCAAATGGTGGCATTTACAATAATTTTTTGGTGGGGGAGTCTCCCCGTCTCTGCATTAGCCTGGATTCGATGGTGTACAGCATCATGTGAGAATTAGGCATGAAATCTGCCCAAATTAGGGCCCCTCCGATCTGTTACAAGCCCAGCTCCCAGATGCCTGCCGTATCCTTGCAAAATCATCATCCCCGCGCCAGAACCAAAATCGGGATAACCCCAACCACTTCCGAAACCGTGCGCTACGCCAAGTCTTTGCACCCTGGTCAGTCTCCTCTTATAAACCTCCTTTTTCAAGACTCCGCCCATACCTCTTCCCTGTACAGAAGGATTGAGTGCGCTACGCTCTTCAGCACTCGGCGTTTGCCATTAGCCGTCTCTGCGAGGCGACACTCCTAGCAGTCTTATTCGCTGGCCTCCGGGATCTGTTCTCTGAAGCCCAGCTTTCTATCTTTTTAAGGCTCAGATACTTCGCTGCGCTGCTCGACTCTACCACCTCCCGTCAAGTCGTAGCTACGGAAACTATCCTCCTTTTGAGGATCACTATTTTCGTCTTGGTCAGAGCCAAGAACAATTTATAATAAATATTGGCGATGGAGATTGCAATATGTATTGCAGGCAGGTAATAACGATTCATCATTATTAATGTAACTAAACCGCACACGGCACGCAACCAGCAGCAACTCTTCAACCCAGCAAAATTGGTCATAGAGTTTAAAGAATTAACTCACAGATTCCAGAATTCGCCTAAAATCTAATTTTCTGGAAAAATGTTTCAAATAGAAGTGACAGGAAGTTGGATGGTTAAGCGATCTTCTTAAATCTAGAATACTAACTTGGCTTTTAGTGTACCCTAATAATAAATAGCGTTAATACGGTAAATTATACGGTTGTGACAATTGGACGAAAACTTAGGGTTGCTCACCTTGAAACCTTAAAAAATTCCTTGAAAAAAAAAAGTTACAAATAGAAGTAAAAGGCATTTGTGTGCGTTGCATGTGAAGTCTTTAAAAAATCAAGGTAGCAATTTTCGAGAAATCGAGAAAACAAACCACCAGTGAATGCACCCTTCAGTTCCATTCTCAGTTCATGGATTTTGAAGGATACACGTCAAATCCGATAGACCAAACAGAATTGCACTTTCTACCAAGTTCCGCGTCTTGTGCATTTCCAGATTCACACTTCTTCTAAACTGTAATTTCTTAATAGAGCGATCTCTAGCACATATTCATTTTTTAAGATCTAATCATTTTATCTATATTCTGAATTGATTACTTTTTAAAGAAAATAAGAACTATTTTATGTTCAGCAAAACACTGTTTCTCTCTTTAACAATTACACACAAAAATACATATTCATCCACCCTACTCCACACTCTACAACCAAGGTTTTGTTTTCCTTTTATAAAGACTAAGAAAGCAACGTTACTTTCAACATTTGTTGACATTCTCATCTCATTATCGTTGTTTATAAATACACAACATCCAGTGTTCACTTCGTCCAATAGTTTTATAAAACATTGTGAATGAAGAAGAAGACGATGAAGTAGTAAAAAAAGTTACGAGAGAAAATTGGTCGAGAAGGAGAAAGACAGTAGTAATTAGGCCTTTAGAGTTTTGCATAGCCTGAAGAACATAGTATAAGAAGAAAGAGCAGAAGAAGTGGAAGGACAAAACAGAGGCAACATGTCCCTCCTATATAGTTTAATTGGATGGTTCCTTTTTACTTACAGCCTCAGATACACGATACACACAGACAGACAGGTAAAGACAAGTACGAAAGCCCTGGATAAACAAGAAGAAGGACTGTGTATGGGAAACAGTCATTGTCTTGTGTGTTTTCATTCTGAGTGGTTGTAAATACTGAACTGATGGTCAGCTGAAGCGAAAGCACTGGTTCTCCAGTCAGTTTGCTTGCCAACTACGAACTGTTCCATTCTCTCGAGTTGTCAATAAAGTATGTTTATTTATATATTGAAACAGGGATACGTTTTTACTGATCTCCTTGAAAAAGTTAAAATGAAACTTTTGTACCCAAAGAGTTCGCAATTATTTTTCAACATATATATATCTTACAACAATATGAAAAAAGAAAAAAACTGATATGAAACACTCACATGACACTCAAAAGTTTGATGGCAAATTTTCTTAAAAGTGGTAAAATTTAGTCAATCTTTAAATCCTTTGACTCCCAGGACGCGGAGGCAGTAATTGATACTTTAGCGGGAAGCCCCTGAAATAAATTGTACGGGAAAAATGTTAAAAGCTTAATATGCACCAGGATCAACAGTTTGTACCCCTATACGACTTCTCATTATTGAGATATTTTCTTAAAACAAGCTCACAACATATAGATCAATCGAGTACAACCTATTCCTCTTTTTATTGTGAAGGATTTATTACTTACGAACCATCCTTTCTAAACAGGCCGCCAGAAAGTTCTTTCTCAAGAAAAAGGACAGCTCTCTCATTTTGAGGTTAATGCTGTTTCCCAATTAAGATAAACGTCTGAATAGGAGGCAGAAGTATGGCTGTCGTTAAGAAAGAGAATTAACAGATAGCAACCTTCATAATGTGCAGATAACCACCAGGAATATTTTCTTTCCCACAACTAGTACAGTTCATACGCCATTTCTTCATAGCTCTATTAGTGTGTGCAAAATATTTCAAAACCAAACATTCCCAGGAGACTCAAACTTGGAATTATGCTCGTGGACTACCTAATCTGATTCAAAAGTTTGGGGCAAAAATCTAAAAAACCGGAAGTGCGACTTTACTGAATGCTTCTTTCCAGATCTTCCAGATTTCCTCGATAACGGATCAAACGATTTTCGCGGGGAAATGATTTTCTGGAATTTTGAGGGAACAGCATTATTAAGCTTCCCTCTAAAGTACACTCTATATAATCTATAGTTCTAACACCTAATAAATAAAAGTAATTGCTAGAATTCTAAATTTGAAGAAAAACATTTAATTGGTATTGCGAACTAGGAATGGTATTTTATAGAATAGGAAGGAGAACAGGAACAGATTGGATTTTGAGTTTATGGAATTTTCTCTAAAACCACGATAATTGTTTTCTTTTAACTTGGAGTAGGTACTAACTGTACAGATATAAATCTATTAATTTTTATTTGAACATTTGAAAAACTGTTTTTAAGTAGGATCTATGGAATCTGCGAAGTTAAATTTCAAAAGTTGTTTATTCAATATTCTTGGCACTTTCTTTTGGGACTACAATGTAACACTCCTAGTACCCTGGGCAGTTGCTTGTGCCCTCATCGCTCTCGCACACTCTCTCTCTCTCTCTCTCTGTGTGTATATATATATATATATTTTACGAGAAATGAGTAAATTTTGTTATTTCCTTGTAGAAAAGTTGTCACCTTAATATAATTGTATGAAGCTGTCAGAGAATGTTGTGAGCAGCACACCAGATTATTTTAATCTTAAAACTCAACCTAGCCAAAAAAAATCAGAGCCTAATACTTTTAATAACTACAATATATCACAATTTATATAAAAACACTAATGAGTTGTATATAAACATAATAAATGGCTTCTTACGGGACTGCATATTTGATTGTTTTATAATAAACAAGAATGAAAAATAGTTACAATAAACATTCTGATACACATAAATTTGGTAATTAAATTAAAATAGATCCAAAAATAAAGTTGCATACGTGTCTTTAATTTTGACTTTTTATTATTAGGCGGCTCGAGTCGGAAATTTTTAGATTCCTGGATTTGAATAGGCGAAAATAACACTATTTATAGCTACCTTTTGGCCCTACATTACATTTTAGGTAGTATTATAATATTTGGGGTATAAAGTCATTAAAGGAGAAAATACTAAGAGAAAAAAACTGTTACGGAACACTTAAACGACTTTTATCTTAAATACAATTATAAAATTCAGAAATATATAACAAACAATGAATGCTAAAAATATTTTTCATAAATGACGGATCTCACAAGTATATATTTCGAAAATTTGACATTCTCAAAAATTTCTCAAACAGCAAATAGATACATGTCCACTGTCCATACATAACCACCAAATTTTTTTCTTTCTAAAATCGTCTAGCTTAATTCTCTAAACCTTGAGCTATTTCAGCTTATTTCTGTTGTTAATCTACAGTTTAAGCTCAAGGGCAGTAACGTCATCTAGAAAATCGCTTAATTATTAATTTTCTTGAATATGTGGATGGATCCGCAATGCTGGATAACATCTGGTATTTTATCCGTCGTAGCATCCGAAACCGGTCAGGAAGAAAATAAATATGCATACTAAGACGGATAAAATACCAGATAGTAATTTCCTTCTTAGGAAATAGATTAGTTTCTTCATATTTTAATTAAATTTGTTTTACGATGCAGAATATCTGAAAATAAGAATAGATGGTCATCATAAAATATCATTTTTATGTTGTTAGAAGTTTTGTGAACTCTGAAAGAAATCTTAACATTATGGGGAACAAACTTGTGGGGATGTGAGACGTGTCTTTCCCCATCCCTGGCAAATTGGAGAAGAGATATTCTCGGGTTATCTGAAAAAGATTCTCAATCTTTAATCTATTTTCAATCAGTTTTTAACGAATCTAAGAAGAGTCTTCAACCATTTGCGTACAGTAAACTACAGTGTACACATGTTTACCAAGCAAGCCTGGCCTGCCTCTTTAAAACACCTTAACTATTGACTTATATAACTTTTTAATTATATACATATTTCCTGAATACCGATCCTTTCTCTCGTTTCTGTCGAACTCTATAACAATTCATTTACGACTACCTACTTAAGATTGGAACACTGAACAAGACTTGCTCTGCTCTTAACTGTAATAGTAAAGTGTGAAGTAAGGGGTCTCAGTTTTCAGAAAGTTTTCGTTTATTTTCATCTGTGCTCCAAGACTCCAAGGCTCCAGATTTTTTTTTCTATTTGATGTAGATCATCCTTAAGATTTTCTCTTCCTGCAGTTCTTACAGGTATAAATGATGAATTTCCTTCAAACTCCGAATGATTACTAAATATTTAATTGCCTTTAATATAACACCATTGAGGGATCGTTTACTATAATTAATAAGATCTGCAGAGTAATTGTGATGTCCCAGCGTCTCCAGAATCACGTACACAATCGATTATCAACTAAAAAAAAAAGAGAAAGTCAAAATAGTAATAAGTCTAGGTTTGAACAATAACTATACCAAATTTATTGAAAACCGCTTGTGCTGTTGAGAAAATAGCGGAAGTCAAAAAAGCAATCACCCTCACCATTCTGCAATTCCAGCCAACCGAATTTCTTAAAACTAAGAATTCCCTAGAAGCAACCTAAATACAATTTCCCTGTTGCAAATGCGAGAAAATCGTAATAAAATAAAAAAAAAATCAGTTCAGCAAAATTACCGGATCGAGGATTTTGACCGATAACTTTCTGTCACATTCTATAGATGATTCACCAGTTTAGATTCTAGTTTATCTAGTTTGAGATTCCTGATATTTATCTATTACTCAAACAGATCAATTTCTAAAAACATCGTCTTTGAATCAGGACACCTCAAAAGAGGTATTTCCAGTAAAAATCAAATTAGTATATTTCATGTTAGTCACAATCCCGTAACTATTACAGCAATTACAAGAAAGAAAAAAAAAATTACTTAGATGCTTTTCTAGATTCTAAATTTAATCTTTTCTTAGATTCTAAACACTCCTCATACTATAATACTGAAAACTCTATATTTTTCCAACGTTCAGCTACCCTACAAGAAACCGTAATCTAAAAAAATACCACATCTTACATATCAAGTAGTTGAAAAAATAAATTAATAATTATTCATTATTTATTATTTAGAAAATATATTAAAATGTTTTTTAAATTTTCGTTTCAATAGGAGTTTTTTTTCTTTATTCCGAATATAGAAAAATAATATATAATTTTCATGAAAGTAAAGTTTATATGTTTAGGTTTGTAAATATAGGATTCTTCGATTGTTTATTATTGCACATGTTTTATGTATAATGATAATGTAATTATTATTAATTATTATAAAATAATTTGCTAGAATTTGGTACACAGCGCAACGTGTGAATAAGGAAGGCTAGATTTGATTTCAGATAACCTCCAAGGTAGGTCCATTGTGGGAAGCGTCTATCCTCATATTAAATGCAATAATTTGCCATAAAAACTTCTTTCAATTAAAAACAATCCATATACAGAGAATCTAATAAAAATAAAATTATTAAAAACACACAATTTTCCTTCCTTAATATTCATTGTTTAAAAGACAATATTTTCTTTAAACTCTGATCTTTTACTGAAAATCGTGCTGCCTTGAATATTATACTAGTGGGAGAATCTAACTACATTAAAAGCCGCCACCCTCCCCCAAAATACCCAAAAATAGTTCTCCGGAAAAAAGTTTGAAACAAAAGTTATAGGTTTACTTAGCGCCCATCAAGTTCAAACAAAGCTAATTATCTCGTTAACAAGAAAATTACGTAAACTGAAAAGAAAAAATAGTTGAGAAAATTTGCTATTCCAGTTTTCTTCAAATATAGAATTTTAGCAACACATTGAATCTTTAAAAAAAAAAAAAAAAGAAAAAAAAAGTGGAATAAAAGTCTGAATTTAAAAAGCTTATTATTATTATTGAACCGGGTGCCTCATGGCATTGAACCTAAGCCTGTATAGCTTTTATCCCCCCAATTCAACCCCTTAAATGATCTTCCCCGGTAGCCTACCGGTCAATCTACAATATCCCAAGACATTCTTCAGCTCCAAATCCCCTAGGCAATCCCACGAGAGCGGTACCCTCCCAAATACACGAAACCTAGTACCTGCGAAACGGGGACATTGACGTAAGTAGTGATACACCTTTTCCCATTCCGTCATCGCAATTTTGACAAATGGGACTAGACGTCCTCCTTATGTTAAACAAGTGACTAGACACCCAACGGTTCCAGCCACTACCCCCACCAAGGTCCTCAGACCTGTCCTACTAAGGGGCAGGAGGTAATCCGAAAAACCCTGCTTGATTCCTTTTGCAAATCTTTTAGTTGGAGGCACCCCTCCGTGTCCCCCCAGCATTTCTCCAAGACTCTCGACTTGTTTATCACGAAACCTCTTAGTGTCGGCAAGGGCTGGTTCAGGACCACAAAATTGTAATGATGATCTCTCCATAGCCAACTGACCCGTCTTCTCATTGCCCTCTATTTCCGCTTGTCCGGGTATCCAATAGAGACGCACCTTACCCCTCCGAGCCAAGGCGTTAAGCCTTCTCCTACATTCTCCCACTAGTTTCGAGCTCCTCCATGACTTGCTCAAAGCCTTCAGTGCGGTCTGACTATCAGAGAATATCCGCACCTCTTTCATCTCTCCCTGCCACTCCCCCACAAGACGGCAGCATTCGATAATGCCCACCACCTCGGACTGAAAAACAGTGGCTATACCACCCAAGGCCACCGAACTCCCCTTGTCCAACTCGCTGGAAACTCAGTTTCGAAAAATTTGACAGGAATGCAATATTTTCTCCTACATCAAGAGAAAGTAACAATTAGGTTAATCCTTCCTTTAGGGATAGACAAAAGAAAATACCTTAATTTATTTTGTAAGATTCAATATACATGTTTCCTAAGGTTTCTTTAGCTACAAAATGAAATCTTCACGTAACGTGTCAGATTAATTTTCATTCAATATTCAATAAACGCTCTCGTCAACGTCAGACAGAACAGCTGGCAGTAAATACAATGAGTTTTTAGCACTTAACGCCTAAAAAAGAAAATGAATTTGAGAAATTGTATGATTGCACACGGTTTAACAAATAATATTTTTTAATTTAACAATGTAAATGTTAAATTTAAATCATAAATGTTTACTTCACGCAAAATAACAAATACTGCTGTAAGCAAATATATGCAATAACATCAAGCTTTGCCTTAATAAAAATAAAAAATTAATCATTTTTCTTATGACAAAAAAATTATATAAACTGCTTTGCAAAAATAATGCATCACTCGTAACACAATTA
Source organism: Triatoma infestans (assembly GCA_011037195.1). Classification (NCBI taxonomy): domain Eukaryota; kingdom Metazoa; phylum Arthropoda; class Insecta; order Hemiptera; family Reduviidae; genus Triatoma; species Triatoma infestans. The sequence goes on from JAAEAF010000486.1 coordinate 314,092, forward strand.
AATTATATCAAGAAAAAACTATTGTTTATTTATTTTTTCTAATTGGTAGTCTCATGGTACACAATGATGATACAGTCAGCTCCAGAGTTCAAAGAGCTTTAGTGAGAATTAATCTTATTCCATTAGCAAAAGTAAATTAACACCCTTAAATAAGCCACTATGCTATTTTTCTTGTTGCGTTAAACTTGCTCTTCTAAATTTTCCCCCATTTCTCTCTCAGACTCTCGCTCTCTCTCTCTCTCTCTATATATATATATATATATACTACATAGTAGTCTAATAAAATAATAAAAGCCAGGGAGCATTATCGATCCAGGGAGAGCTTTTTAATAAAACACAATATATCAGAGTGAAGCAATATTTTTGCACAGCATTCTATCTGCGTTAGAATATGATCAAGTTATTCCAAAGATATACGAGTCGAAGAGTTTGTTGTGACAGAAAATGAAAAGATCAATTTAGAATGATGGGTTTTGAGTTCGAATTGTAATTTCTTTTTTATTTTTAAAGTGTTTTGTAGGAGTTTTATCAAATTTTAAGCAACGGTGCTTTAATTAAAATGGCTTAAAAGAACAATAAAAAAAATCTGCGAAAAAAATAGGTAATATTGTACAATATTAACTTATTGAAAATAATATAATGAACACGAAATTCTGGTAATTCTGACTTTCACAAAGTCGAATTAATAAAAATGTTTATTGTCAAATTTTCTTATTAATTGGAATATTTATGATTAAACGGTTAGATTACCCTTGACTAATATAGATGTTGAGGAGTCATATAATGTAATACTGTTTCTTTTTTAGGACATAGCAGGAACTGTATGTCACTGTGGACTACTGACACCAGCCTCAAGCACAAAAAAATACTTGTGCAATTCAGAGGTAAACATAAATTTTCGCATTCTCCTAGAATGCGATCTAAAATCAATTTTTCTAAAAAAAGCAGTTACAAATAAATTTGCTAGGTTTATATAAACGCAATTAGCGTTTAATATAAAATCATTAGAACCATGGTCGTGAAAATAAAAAATAAAATAAAAAAAAGAAAGAAATCAGCAACCTAATCCTGTAAAGTCGCAGTTCCGGTTAACAGAATTTCTTCGAACTTGGAAATCTAGCAGTATAATTTATGTGCAACATAACACCATATAAGTAGTAGAAAAGTCATCATATTAATGTAGCACTTTATCGAGAAGGCCTAGAAACTTCAAAATATCATTTGCCTCGAAAAAATACTTCAATTGATATTGATAAGTCTTTAAATGGTCGGTGCATAAAAATTAAAGAAAATCATTGAAGCCATTTTCAGAAAATCGCAAAAAATTTGGAAAAATAATATTCAGTAAAGTATTTCTCGCACAGGGATTTCGATTAGGTAGTAGCGGTACCACGAAATATCAGGTTTAAGATGCCTGCTAAAAACATTTTTTTTCTTACGCAGAAGGAGAACCAAATATGTATTTGACAAAGTAAAGAAATTTCCCGCCCATTCAGTGATTATTCTAAGAATTTTATTTGCGAGTGCAAATCTATATAATTTTCGGCCTTCAAAATAAGTAAGAAATCATCTGCAAACGCAAGTGTAAAGCAGTTTTTTAGAATCTGGACTTTTAGAAGTGAGTCGTATAAAATGATCCAGAATCATGGTCCACAACAGGATATTTGAGGATATCCTTTTGGAATTAAAATGTCATGCTTTATATTATTAGTTTAAATGAAAGTGTAAGGTAATTCCTGGCTAGATCAAGCTTCGGATACTGTTCTTTCCTAAGTTGTGCTATGATTTCTGGCCACTAAGCCGAGTTAAACGCCCCTTCAACATCTATAGATAATAGTAACACCTCTTCCATAGCACCTGAAGCTGTAGATATCAGTTCTTCCACTTTCTTTATTGCATCTATCGAGCTCGTTTGAGGCCTAAAGCCAATCTGTCTGTCACATATGAGATCATTTTTGGAATATATTATGCATAATTCGATTTATTAGTATTTTTTCTAGTCTTACCTCCTGTAGAAATCAAACTGATGGGACGCTATCAGCTTGGATCCTTTGATTTTCTTTGCCAGTTTGTTAACTAGCACTACTTCTACTGCTTTCCATTTTCTTGGAAATTTACCAAATTTTCAGAACATGTTATACCTAAAATTCAGTGAGACAAAATGGAAATGTACAAGGTACTTTTAAAATTATGTTGCTTGTTAAACCGTCCGCACCCGGAGTTTTCCTTGGGTTAATTTCCTTAATGACATTTTCTAATCCAGCTTCAGAGAAGTTTAGGTCATTCTGTGTAGAAATGTACTGGTCTAATTCAATCCTCATGGGAGATGTTCTAGTGTATCAAAATTATTTCTGTCGATTAGGAAAATTATTTTCGTAATAGTAGATATTGTTTCTATAATTGATTCTCTGAGTCTCTCATCTGAGATCTCAACTGTTGAGGAAATAACAGTTTTCTTTGGTTTTCCAGCTGCTGATGCAGATGCTAGTCCAAGGATCATTTTTTACTATATTACTACAAAATCTTTCATGACTCCAGTTTTCTATCGGCCATTTTATTTTGATAAGCTTTCTTCTTTTCCAAATAATCTTTTTTTCTAGAATCTCTCAAAAGTTAATCATTGTACGTTCGTTGAAATAACCTTCGTAGCCTATTAGTCTCTTTTCTCAATGTAGTAACTTTCTCAAAGCAGTTTTATCTTGAGATTTTTCCATATATTCTCTTGCATAAGGTTGAATCATGCAATTTGGATGATTTAACTATAATTTATCAAGTTTTTCTACATTTTCATCTAGTTAAGAAGAGTTCTCAAATTCTTTTATCAGTTCTTCTTTCAAGACTTCCATTTAATTGTTCAATTTTAAATTAATTCCAAACATTTGTAAAATTGTTTCCAATTAGCTTTGTTTGTGTTAAATTTTAGCTTATTGAAGGCCTTAAAATGAAGTATTACCAAATTAGATAATTTTATATAATTGTGATCTGATAAGGTTTCCTCCTCACTTACTTTCCAATCGGTCGAAATCTTCTCCTCTTGCTAGTTATGACATCATACCATGTTCGAGATTGCGCAATAGCATGTGTAATTATTATAATTGTCTTATTATGACCTATTTCATTAATTGTACTATCTAATTCGTTTAAATCTACATCAATTGTTGTTTATGTCCACATAAAATGAGATTAATATCACTTATTGCTGTAAGGAAATATTCTCTATAACTATATATAATGTCTTCATTAGAGTATTGAGATAACATGACGCTATCTCGATTTTTATTTAATATCACAATTCCACTTCTTTTCCTTTATGATCCAGACTGAAATACCCTATACTTAGAAAGACCTGCTATTGAATTATATCTGTTATTAGATTCCTGTATAAATAAAGTATCAATTCCAAATCCAGCTAATTTCGAGAAAGGTGTCGGTTGCTTTAATGATCGATGTAGGTAATTTGTAAAACATTGTAAACTATGTATTTTCGGATCAATTGCCAGAGTCGATATTTGATTGAAAAATAAGAATTTTCAATAACGCATGGACATTTTTTATCAAACCAAAGGTGATTAGAACCAGCCCTTTTAGTAGAATGGGCATATTTATTGTAAGTTAAACAATTAATACATATTTTACTTTCAGATTTACATTGTTTTAGTTTACATTGTTCTGAACAAATAGGGCAAACATTTACATTTTAGTTCTTTTCCAATACGTTGTGCTATGACCTAAACCTGAACAACTCATGCATCTAATTAATTAAATTAAAAAAAAATCACGGCAATAACAAATAGAAAAGATTTTTGCTAGTTTAACTGGAAGCATTCTTTTACCTGGGATAGGTCAAACCTCGCGTACTAAATTTCTGGCTTTTAATTTCTTATGAGTCCATAAGGATTTAGATTTAAGACTTTTCTCATCAATATCAAGATCAGAATCTTGTTTTTTTCAAAATATCGAATGCATTTTCAACGGTTACTTCATCAGGTATGTTTATAATTGAGATTCTAGGTTGTTTTTTCCGCATATGTTCTGACATCAAGTTACTTTACATTTTGTTCAATTAATTCATTTATTAATGATTTCTTCGTGATTTTTATTTAATGTTTCAATAAATAAACACCCTTCATTTATTTTTTTAAGTTTGTTTATGCCAACACCTAACCTTTATAAGATAAGTTGTTTTTGTAATGATAACTTTTGTATTCTTACTTGTATTAGATTCTCTTTTTAGATTTCACTATTAATTTAAAAGATTTTTTACAATTAAGCACCACAGGTTGTTGTTTGACGACATCTGTATTTGTTTCAGACTTGTCATGTCTGCTGTTATCAAGTTTGGATTTTAGAACACTATTTTCTAACTGAATTTTATTAAATAGTTCAATTAGATCATTAATTGCTTCCTTAGCCTTGATACATACTTCAGTGTCAACCTTCACATTAGTCCTAGCAATTTCATTCGAAACTTCAAGAATCCTTGACAACTGTTCATCTTGTTATCCGACGTCTTCCGAAACGTTAAAACATGTATTTCGAAAATTTGAAAAGAACGCAATATTGTCTCTCACAGCATTAGAGAAATTAAAAATGAATAATCTAAATTTATTGTTTTAATTTTAATTGATATGGAAGAATTTCTATCTAGCGAAAAAGAATAGGCAAGTGTACAGTTCCGTTTACCTGAAAATATCGTAGCAAATTTATAGATATATCGATGACCGTTATCACGATTATATTTTTATAGCTGTATGCAAGAAAATAATATACTTGTAACATAAAAAAAAATCCTCCTCCAGCATAAAAAACAACGATCTAGCAATATTCACTTTTTCTTCAAAGCTAAAATATGTTAAGTGTATTGCACCAGTATCTATAATTACGGCCAAGTAATATGTTGGAGGGATCCCTCCTTTTTTTTGTGTAACCAATCTAGATCAATCTAGGTCGCCTTACGATCTTTCTTTAATTTTCCCATAATGTCCCTCAGGCAAATTTATTCTTCAGTTTTACAATAGGTATCTGGCAAAAATAAATAGTTCATATAAATAAATGATAAAAAAGTTCTGGTATGAAACACTCACATAATTTCCTCTTATTGCTGTTAATACTATTTATATAATATATAAATATACTACAATATATTAAGCCAAATTTTATTTAAACATCACATTCCACTCATTGGCCCTAACATAAATATAGAGGTCGTGGTGTGAGGACAAGCATCTACCCAAAGAGGTAATCATACATGGTTACATTGTGGTCAAGAAGAGAGCGCCAATATTATTTCATTGAACTAACCACAACGAACATTCGAAATGTAACGCCTCAAATTTTACAGAATTATAATCAATTTTTTGGGGAAAAGGTACAAGTAAAGTTTATATAAGGCACAAGTTTATATCAGTGCAGTTAATATTCTAAATATAAAGGAAATCGTTATAATCCTTTCGAGAAAATTTCAAAAACTAGTATGTAATATTCCACTTCCGGTTAACCGATTTTCTTCAATTTGAAAATTCTATCAACATTTCTAATGTTTATTATGGCTGAATAGATGGATAGTGGTACTTTATAGAGAAGCTTAACACTCTGTTTTCCAAGAACTCCAAAATAATCGATTTTCCTGGGAAAGTATTTGAAATAAAAGTGATGGCTATTTATGTAAAATAGATAGTATTGAAGTTTAAAGAAATTTTTTAGGCCGTTTTTGAGTAAATCCAGAAAGCTTACAATATCAGTGAAAGCGCACCTCAGGTACATGGATTTTGACCAAAACCTTATTGTGGAGTACGTCCTAAATGGAATATCTATTTTGAGCTTTCTGAAAGTATTTTGTTTATATATTTACAGACACACACACATAATATATAATTTTTTTTTAAATGGTATATATAAAATATACGATTAGAAAAAAAAAATTAGTATTCAAAACGATCACGAAATATATATTTTCGGTAAAAATTCAATTTTGAATGATTTATCGCAATACTTCCTTTTATCGCAGTCACATAAGGTTAACAAAACAGGAATATAACATTAACTGTGAAGACAAGCTTTTTTTTTAGAACTTTGAAGATTAACATGTATTTCCGAAAAGAAAGCAACAATTTTGAATATCATTTCCGAAAGCAACAATCGTGTAGCAGAAGGGGAAGTAACAATCGTAAAATGAAACGGTTGTACAGAAGTTGAACAAAGAAAGAAATGTCTTCTAATGAACTAACATTGACTCCATAATAAAAAAAATTCTATACTTGAACGTAAGGATATTTTTTTATTTAATTTTTACTATATGTGGAAGTTAGGACTAGTATTTTTTTTTTTTGTTTACTTCTTTTTTACACAAAGAGAAATAAAGATTCACATAATAGTATAATACGTAGTGTTAGTAAAGAGAGTCGCTACTGGCTATAATATCATCTTACAAGGTTAAATGTTCGTATAATAATAATACATAACATTAAAATTCCACTTAATATACATGTGTAGATTATTGGCATGTACAAAATGTCTATGATAAAACGCTTAGAGAGAAAGAAAAAAACAAATTGGCAGCCTTTGGGTTGAGATAATCGTTAATAGCCCAGAGGGCCACCGCCTCCTTCATATAAAAGAAAGAAAAGACGGTGAGGATGAACAAGAGGAAGAGAAGAAGAAAAAAAAACCTACTCTCTACAGTTACCTCTCACACAGAATGAACCCAGAGAAAACAAGAAGAGATGGTAGAGTAAGAAGAAATGAGATGGTCCCGGGGGTTAGTAGTGGTATGTGCAGCACACACGGTCCTGGTAGAAAGAGATGGTCAAAGAGAGAGAGAGAGTGAGTGAGAAAGAAGAAGGAAGGACAACATAGAGAATAAAGAAAGAAGGAAAAGAGTAAGAGAGACGAGTCACGAATGGATCACGATCAACTAATAAATTACTATCGAAATTGACTAGGGTAGGATAAGATTGTAGCACTAATGCATGTTGTTATAACAAGAGAGACAGAGAGAGACGAATATATAGAGGACAGAAGAGGTGTATAGAGTACCCGCCAAACAAGGGTTTTTACTATATAGCAAGCCATTGTAGGCCCTGTAAAATGTGGCACTTAAGTCGGATGGGGCCATGGATGAACGCAAAACAATCTATTGATGTTGCCAATCATTTTTTTTGTAATAAAATCTTTTAAAAACAACAAATAAACAATGAGCTATCCATCATGCCAGTTTTTTATGAAGATTTTTTTAAAACTATATAAGTTGACAGAGTGGATTCCTCCAAAGTTCACTCATTACTGATTTATTAAAGATGTTATCATTTCCTGTTTTGCATTAATTCAATAAAGTTAGTTCAAATTCTTTCTCCTCCAGAATTCAAATTAATACATAATTTGCCAAATGGAAGACAAAGTAAATTTTCAAAAGCGCCTAGATATAACGTTTTCTCAATACATGAACAATCTGCTCTCATTTATACTTATTTAATTTATTGAGTGGGACTTGGAACAAGGCTTGGATAAGCCCTACGCTATCCAGAGACCCTGCGGCCAATATAGCCATACCGAAATTCTAAGTCTTCTCACTGCACTGCCGGCCTCCAGGCCAATATTCTTCCGTTACAGACAACACCGCTCTTCCCCGGACAACGAGCTATACAGGCTCCTAGAGTGAGAAAATCTAAAGGCAGCACTGCTGGACTCGAACCCTGTGATAACGAGCTATCACAAAGCTAATTGCGCCCTTCTCCTTTGTACTTAAATCAATTCTCTTGTCACACTAAACTTTTTTAAAAATAAATCACGATCCTTGGACCCAACACAGGCAATAGAGAAATGAGACTTTTTAAGTGTGGAGGGTTAAGCTTGATTACATTTTATTTTTTTATTAGAGCATAATAATAAACACCTGAGTATTAACTACCGACCATCCGACCATCTATGGCAGCGCACGCTCTAAATATTCCCCACAAAATTATAACGGAAACTTCCGATTAATCCTTAACCTCACCATTCCCTCAAAATACCTCCTAAAATTAAATTTTTCCAGAGAAAAGTTTCATATAAAAGTAATAGTTTAAAGAACTTGCAACAGCCAATATACATACAAATAGGTTTTGGTTTGTTTGTAAAGTCGCATTTTCGGTTGGTGGATTTTGATGCGATCATGATACCTAAATGAAATATCAAAATGAATCTCTATGTTGTTCATTTTTGAGATATTTTGTTTATACGGCCAGATAAAATTCGCTAAAAACAAGTTTTCCTATTCAGAGGATCTCGAAACATGTAATTTTGCTGAAAGATTTTTCTATCAGATTTTAAAATGTAAATGTTTCCATAATTTTCAGCATGAAAAAGTGATTTTTTTTATAATTGTTGTGGTTGGTTCCGCAGAGCTGGAAAGTATCAGAGATATTTTCCGTGATAGCCTACTTCTCTTTTTGTGGTCATCGATCAGTTTCGGGCGTTCGCCCATCATCAGGATGCTTTTTGTTAAACAGTGCGATAACATAGACTTGCCAGAGCAAGTCTATTTTTATAAAATTGCGTTGTTTAGGAAGGAAAAAAACAGAACCTACGAAGCTGAAAAATCTCAGCAACTTTAAATTTGAAATTCCTTTAGTTATCACCGGAAAATCCTAAAGGAAGTTTCAGTCAAATTGCCACAATTGGAATATAATTTTAAGACTGGATTTTTCAGTTTCTTTTACAGCTATCTCGAAAACGGATTGTAAGCATAATTCATCACTTTTATTTGATACCTTTTTCTGCAGAACTTTATATTGGGAAGGATAGTGTAGTAGCTTCCTTCTAAATATTCGTTTGAATAGTATATGCGGTTCTACCATCTATGTATTGTTAAATTAAGATGACGTAAACGTGTTGCTAAAATTCCGAGATTCAAGAAAAATCTGTTGACGGACTGCGCGACTTACTAAACAGTTTTTCCAACTTTTTGTGATATTCTTCAAAAATATTTCCAATGAAATGCTTTTAATCTCGTTAACTAAATTATATTCAGTTTTTTCTCAAAAAAATGGATTTTAGAGGTGCCGTAGGGATATTGTGTTCCCTTTTAAATTGCCACATCGTTATAGTACAGCTCACCTTAAACATTTTGTAAAAATAATCTTACACCAGATTTTTCAAAATTTATTTATTTTACTTTTTGTCATAATTATGATTATATTTACTTAAGGCGGTGTAATGATGTCCTAACTTTCAAAATAAATAGAAAATTTCTCGTTTTTATTGTAGCTAGGCTTGTGAGGGGACGAGAACTAACCATGTAGGGATACCAATCCCTACATCTAACGTAGCATAATAAAAGAACAACATTCATACAGTGACATCTCTTTACTCATATAAACAGTAAATTTCTGAAAGGTAGTTGATGTGTGCAACTAATTGGATTTTGGAACCAAACCTCTAAATCGCTCTCTCACTCTCTCACACACACACACACACAAGGTGGATAGAAGCAAATGTGCCATCATTGAAAGCATATTTTCGCCATATACTTGGCCATAAGAGAATTAATTCGATTTTTTTATTCAATCACCTTAACTTACCAATGGAACTCATTCAAAACCAGTTGACCCTATTAAGTTATATTTATGTTAACCCAGCTATTGACTCTAGATAAAGAATCTCAATACACTTTTCATGAATTTACTAAAAAAAAAAAAAAAATGTAGAAAGAGAAGCAGTGAGATTTTAATTTTAAGTAGGATCTGTAGTGAGCGCTCTCTCACACCACACTGTATGTACTAAAAAATAAAATAATATTTCCTCGCAAGGAATATTTATTTTATATATAAAAATTGTTTAAAGTGCGGTTCTTCTCTAAATTGACCGCCTTGCGGCCAGTAGTGGGCGTAACCTCCGGCAGAGGGTTATAATTATTAAGGTTATATTAACGAACGTGGTAGAATAATACCCACCCATTTTTTTATGATTTTAGATTTACCTTGCGATCGACCTATTGAGTAAAAGTTACATTTCTTTCCCGTTCCTTCACGCTCTTCTCTTTTGCTTACTAACATTATAAAGCATACAGAAATATTATTTTTGTTTTACATGCTTAAATACTCACTTTTACATAATATGCTGAAGCAGTTAGGAGCAATTGAGTGGGAAAAAGTCTGGTAAAAATAATTCACACGACTTTCTCTTGTTACAATAATAAGATATTTATGAGAATGACGAATTAAGATAAATTAATAAGAATGACAAATTTCCTACGCTAGATTTTCAAATTTGAAGAAAATCGATCTGACAATGCAACTTTGCAGAATATATTTTCGAGATTTTTCATTTTGTCGAAAAAGGCTGCAACGATTTTCTTTAAACTAGGAATGCTCATTGCACAGATAAAAACGGATCAGTTTTATTTGAAACATTTCTCCGGTACAATTGATTCTAGACGTATTTTGGGTGGGGTCTGTCATTTTAAATACTGCACAAAGGTTTGTTAGTTTTGACAGAGGGAACGCCACTCAAGTTCGCTCATATATTAAAGTGGCCTTTTTTATGGCCAAGCCAACTAAATATTGTAAACGTTGTAATTTTTAGAAAAGTTTAATTAAATTAATTTGTGTAAGAGAATGTTGTGTGGTTTAAATTTCTCCTAAGGTTTAAGAGCAGTTAGCAAGATTTTATTACTATCTAATCTTATTATATTTATGATACATAATGCGATCGATTATAATGGCTTCGATCAAAATCTATGGACCGAAGATGCTATTTAACGAATGGAATTTCACGAAAACATAACATCACAACTATGTTCTCAAATTTAATTTGTTGCAATATTATGTATACAGGTAGAAGAACCTAAACTACAAAGAGCTCTTGTGAGAAGCGTGTTTAGGCAGGTTCCCCTAAAATCTACTAATTCGAAAAAATATTTCAAAGTAAAAGAAAATGTTGAAACGAAATATGTACCTTATCTAAACCAAGTTCAAATAAACTCATCTTATCTTTATCAAGCAAAAATCGTAGAAAGTTAAAAAAAAAGTAGAAAAAAAAAAAAACAAAAAAAAAAAAAAAAAAAAAAAAAAAAAAAAAAAAAAAAAACAGTTCCGTAAAGTAGCACTTTCGGTCAACCGAATGTTACAAATAAAAGATGTAGCTGTGTATAATGTGTAGTTAACACAATAAGATTAAAAATGTAGTCGTTGTGAGAAAATAATACAGTAAAGGAAAGTGATTAATGCTGACCAATAACTTACTGTCCCTTGGTAGAATTATGTGAAATATGGTAAAATATGTGAAATGGTGTGGTGATGTGTACTTGTAGTGGCTTGAGCGGTGTTGTAAAAGGGCTTGTAAGTATGTTTGAGATAGAAGTAATAAGAATAATTAAGTAAACACTGGTAGATTAAATTGAATATATTCTTTAAAGATATTTAAATGCTATCCAATAACTCTGTAATTAAGTACAAAACTCTTATGTTATAACTTATAACTTGGCACAGTCCTGATGAGTTCTCCTTGGCGTCTACAAGTCTGTCTTGAAGGAACGCTCTCTTTAGCGGGGGATTTTCTTTTACAAAAGAGTTGGCCTAACGGGTTTTGTGCCTTTGTTTTCCTAATAGCAATGACCCCAAATTACAGTACCTGACTCTAAATACACTCTTTTTGAAGGGAAATTCACTATTTAATATATTAACAAAATTCAAATTTTTCAAACTATAAAATATTCTAAACTATTTTTCAAAATTATTATTTTTCTATCTCGTCCACTACATATGAAATGTGCACTCGATTTTCCGTTTCAGTATAAAAGTGACAAATTTATGTCTGTGCAGTTAACATACCAAGTTTAAAGAACGTATTTGCAGTCGTTTATTTAGTAAAGCCATACATACTAGTGGATTTTGGACAAAAATTCTTATTGTTAGATGCAGTGGTGATAAAACAGAATATCACTTTCGAGCGTTCTGTAATTTTTCGTTTTTGAGACATTTTGATCAAACACAGCATTTGTTAAAAACATTGTTTTCGTATCTGCAGGAGGCCCCAAAATTGGCATTTCCAGTGAAAATTCTATTTTGAAATTTGGCACTATCGCAATAGTTCCTCGTACACTATATATAAAAGTAAATATATAGTTTTCAAATTTGTAAAAACCACTGTTTCGTTTGTACTAACTGAATGGAATCTATCCAGAATCGAACTAAATAATGAATTCACTATTTCCAAGCACTTAAACATTTTTTTTAAATGAAATATCTGAAAATTTCAGCAAACCGACAAAAGAGGACGAAAGAGGAAGGTTGCAGTTGTGTCCATTATATGTGTAGTTAATATAACAAGTTTATTTTTTTGTTTTTTAAATCGTCTGGGCGAAGGAATCAAGCCCTACGCTATCCAAAGCACTTTTCGGCCCATACAGCTACCCAAATTTCTCGGCTTTTTCAATGCAATGTAGGCCAGGGCGGACAGTTTTTTCTCTTAACAGAGTCAATACTGTCCATCACCGGCAGGGAGCTGTACACTCCTAGAGCGACGGAATCTAAGGACACTGCTGTGAGCCTCGAAACCTCCTGGACCTCCATGTTCCAAGTCCTGCACGCTACCACTAAACTAATCCAGCTCCTGTGTAAAAGTGTAAAGAAAAATCAATGACATTTTTGAGGAAAATCGCATAAGAAAATCATAAAACTATTCGTTAAATAGCATCTTCGGTCTATAGATTTTGATCGAAGCCATTATAATCCATCGCTTTATGTATCGTAAATATAATAATATTAGATAATAAGAAAATCTTGCTAACTGTTCTTAAACCTTAGGAGAAATTTAAACCACACAACATTCTCTTACTCAAATTAATATACTGAATGTATTTATTAGCATGCATGTGCAAGATAGGTTATAGTATAATTGATTTAATGTGCGAATGGTATGCAGGGACCAATGCCGCTCAGGAGTGGCAACAGTCTTGATCACATAATCTGTCTTCTGCATTTGGGAGCCACTGAATTTCGGAAGGGTGGGCCTGAAGCCGGGATTGGCGCCCCGGCATATATGTGCGAATGGGAAGCATGAATGTAGGTTTAAATGAGTAGGTTAGTAGGCTAGGTTAGAGTGAATTAGGGATTAGTACAGGAGGTGAAAGGACCTCAGCTGTTGTGCACCTTAGAAAAAAAAACGAAAAAAAAAAAAATTAATATAATTTAATTAAACTTTTCTAAAAATTACAACGTTGACAACGTTTAGTTGGCTTGGCCATAAAAAAGGTCACTTTAATATATGAGCGAACTTGAGTGGCGTCCACTCTGTCAAAACTAACAAATCGTTGTGCACTATTTAAAATGACAGACCCCCAAAATACGCCTAGAATCAATTGTATCGGAGAAATGTTTCAAATAAAACTGATTCGTTTTTATCTGTGCAATGAGCATTCCTAGTTTAAAGAAAATCGTTGCAGCCTTTTTCGACAAAATGAAAAATCTCGAAAATATATTCTGCAAAGTTGCATTGTCGGATCGATTTTCTTCAAATTTGAAAATCTAGCAATGCTTCTAATGTGTATTAATATTGTAGGTATAGGTGCTGGAAGCAATAAATTGTATTGAAATCGTACTTTACAGAAAAGCTATATACTACCTGCTCCTCCTAGAACCCCATAAAATTCAATATTCCCAGGAAAGTATTTCAAATAAAATTGATAGGCATTTCTACGTGTAGGAAGTACGGTAAGTTTAATGAAAATTGCAAATCTGGAAAATCGATCCAATGAATTCCTTTGATCGATTTTGAACGAAACTTTTCGTGTCAGATGCAGAGTTAGTTCCAAATTCGAGCTTCCTACGAGTTTTCATTTTTGAGATATTTATTTAAATCACACACAACCACCTCACACACACACACACATATATATATATATATATATATATATATGTATCGATGAAAACTCAATGATTTCGAAATAAATTTGACACGTTCACAATACTTCGACTAACAAGAAGTAAGAGAAAGTAGTAGATATTAATTCATAATATCAGGGTTGCAAATCAACAAATAAAAAAATAATAAAATCAAAGTAAATAACTTTTTTTCTTTCCTTAATCATCCTTAAATAATTAAAATATAAAAGATATTAAATAATTACCTTCATTTAAATATTTTATTGAATATGTGGGTGGGTCCGCAACGCTGAATAACATCTGGCAATTTATCCGCCATAGCTTGCACATTTATGTTGTACCGACCGGTTTCATCGATCGTCAGAGTAAGGCCGCCAAGTTCGTGTAGAGAGTTGACTTCGACTATATTTCAGACAGCCAATCAACTTAGTAATTGCCTCTTAATCTGAAATAACTTAGAGAACATATTGTTCTCATAAACAATGCACAATATCCCTGTCGAATGTGATATAGTTTATAATCTTGAATGAATACAAGGATTGAGATGAAAAATATTTTTGACTAACCGGCCAACACATGTGAAGATACAGTTGAGACAATATTCAAATGAAACGGTAACTAAAAATCAAATTGTGCCTTTACTCAACATGCCTAAGGTAAAGTTGATTTTGATGGTCAAATCTCTAAAAATCTATTTACTATTTGGTTTACAATAATTTAAGCTTTCATATATATATATATATATATGTATATTTTCTTTTGGTCTGTTATTATTATTTTATTTATTTTTTCAATTTCCTCATACAGTCAACATCAAAATAAACTATTTTAGTTGAAGGTAATTATTTTATATTCTATTCAATTTATGATATTGACATTGTAATGATAAAATAGAAAAAAATTTCATTTTTTATATACTTATCTTTTATTATTTTCTATTTGTTGATTTGCAGACCGAATGAGGAATAAAATAGTTGAAACGTTGGCTATATCTCAGTGTTTTCTTTATTAGATTCAAAATTAAGATTGATATTATTGGTCGAGAGTTTTACAGAATATATAAATTTATTTTATTCCTACATATTACTTATATAATTTAAAAAATAAAATAAAATAAAAAAATGATGATCTATCAGCTTTAAATACGACAAGAGTAGGATGAATTCAAAATATTACAGAGAAAGCTTAGGCGAGAGAAGGAAACATCCTGAGAAGGTGGCACACTAGTGGTACTGTCAAGGTTGGACCAAAGTTGAAGAGAAATGGTGAAGTAAAAACAAATAAAGGTGGATATACAAGAACAAGAAAAGAAGAAAAAAAAATCCGAGAAGAGTCCCGAAAATATTTTATTATCCTGTTACCAGTAGACTTGGTGACCCATGTTCCTGCCATGACTCACACGACTGCTTTAAGGACATTTTCGTTTTATTTTTGTCCTAAGTTCAGATAGAGAGAGAGAAGACGTGTTTGAGAGAAACAGGCTGAATAACATATATATGTTTTGTTTTTTGCTTCACTCACTTCCTTTTTGTGTTTGTTTGTTACAAGAAAGAAAGAGTAGAAGCAAAAAGAAAAAGGAAAGAGTTAAAAAAGAGAGAATTAAATAATAAAGAAGGCAGTGGTTTTGTCTCACTAAAACCTTAAGTTTTTCGTCTCTCCTTCTGTGTTTAAAGAGAGGAATAGTAACACACTGTGTAGGGTGTTGAACAGGAGACAGGCATTCTGTGTGTGTTTCATCAGTCATTTTTTTATTTATTTTATTTTTACCATTTTTTTTTTTTTTAGAGAAGAACCCTTCCAGCTCTTCTTCTTCAAACATATCGTCTTCAATCTTAGTTGTCTGTTCGACTACTTGCTGTGATCTATCACTTTAAAAGAGATTTAATTTGCTAACCCACCACCAACAGAGAGGGATACCAGCTATAGTAGACCCACACACAGACATTTAACAGGACAAACAAAGAAGGAATACTACGTCCCGCATTCTGTTTTATTAAGTGGACACACCTTCAATCATGGTTAACAAAAAATCAATACAACAGAATTTTACTGGATATAAAAAAATAGCTTCTCAAAACTTTCGTCTAAAACACGTGTCCGTATATATGTAGCGTAATAATTTAATTAAGCACACAAATAAATAACAAAATCTGCCACGAATCAAATACCCGACTTTCTCTTACTGCGTGAATCCTAGATGGGATAGACAAGGGTCTGGAGTTTTGTTCTACACCCGGATTGTTATTTTGCTTTAGGGTATCTGTTTGGGCGCACTGAGGATTTGGATGGCGAATGGTTTGTGCGCTCTCCACAGACGAATAATAATAATTTTCTTACTGCAGTTTTTACAATTATAGAATTCACCACTTTTCTTTATACTTTAACTTACTCAGTTGCCTTAACTAACATATTAGAATGGTATTAGAGGTAATGAGGGTACATGCAACTAGCCATAATAGTCAGTACTTGGTTTAAACCAGAGGAACCCTTAAACCAGTTTTTACGGAGAAATGTAAAATCTAAAGTTCATGATTATTACTTTTTCTTACTTCCTGCTGTAGGAGAAATTATTGCGATCATGTCAAATGTTCGAAGTTGAGTTTTAATCAGACATAAAC
The DNA here is from genome assembly GCA_011037195.1 of Triatoma infestans. Taxonomy (NCBI): domain Eukaryota; kingdom Metazoa; phylum Arthropoda; class Insecta; order Hemiptera; family Reduviidae; genus Triatoma; species Triatoma infestans. Next base: position 330,569 of record JAAEAF010000486.1, read on the forward strand.
ATATTTCTGGTCGACCGATTATGATAATTTTTTTTTTTTTTTTAGCGAATGGCTTTATGTGTCATATATATGTGTGCTTGTGAACAAAATATCTCAATAACGAAAAATTGTATATTCACATTAGATATCATCTCCACATTCTTCATGAAGGAATCGATCCAAAATCGGAAATGTGATTTTACTGAATACTTTTTCCCGTGTTTCACGATTTTATTTTAACTTCGCTTAAATACAAATAAATCACTCTGAAACACATTTCAAAGAAAATTAGTAAATTTATTTTTGGGTTTAGTTCTGTGTGAGTATATGGTAAGCACGGCGCGGTACCTTCCTCCTTTTAGGTTTGGCCCTGCTACCAGTTTTAATATTAAGTGATATTGAAAGCGTTGTTGGAGAAATATCTGGTACACTGCAAGTATAACTTTACAGTATATTTTCCTCCTAAATAGGCCACATCAGTTTGTTTTTTTTTTTTTAAACTTAGGATAGATATTAACGGCGGCACACATATAACTTAAATTTATTTCTATTATTTCAAACATTTTTCTGGAAAAATGTATTATAATTCTCAATACGTGTGCTACTCCCAAAATCTCATTTCATTAAAGTGCAGATTCCACTCTTGTATTTTATAGATAACTCTTGCATTGGATTTTATACATATCTAGAATAGATATTGTCTTTGTAACGTTAGAAGTTTCAAGATTTGAAATCTAAAGCTGAGCTGGGTGAATTGAGTAAAAGAAATGAGTGATTCAAAAGAGATTTTGTGAATAAAAGATTGACAAAAATATTATTTTTGATAATATTAACAAATAACTATTTTTTAATTTGAAATTCCATACCTGAATGTTTTTTCTTTATAATATAATATAAAAAATGGTTGTCAGAATTTAATAATTTTCCTATTTAAATTACATTTACAATTACAATTACATTTTCCTATTTCCTCCACGCGTTGGTCTAGTTGCTAGCGCACTCGCGTTTGGTAGGAGAATTTGGGATTTGATTCCCTTGAGGGCAAAGGCGGTGTTGACCCAGCACCGTGAGGATAAGTGGGGATCTAAAATTGGTAGCGAAGGCCAGAACTAAACGGCGATGTGCTTATTATACCCAAAATCGCCGTCTGGCAAGCGATAGGCTGTTGCATCAAAAACGATATATTTAAATAAACACTGAAAAAGGTCCGAATTATAAATATATTTAAAATAAATTATTATTTTGACTAAAGACAAAGTGCTATAATATGGAGGCTGTAGTTTGAGTAAGAATAAGATCCGTATCTTTACAGGATTTCTCACGGAGCACTGCAGTCTCAGGGGTCCACAGAGGAAGCTGCACCTAGAAGATGATGGGACATGCAGATTCTGCGGGGAGATATATTGGATGTAACTCCAATATATCTCCCCGCCGACTGCGATGCCGTCATCCAAAGAAGATTGAACAGCCTGGCTTGTCACCTAATGGGGAGGGGAAAATACCCACCCTAGACCCTTAAAGATTCTGGGATTCCTTAGGGAGCTCAATTTAAAGGAGGTGCTATAGATAAGCAAGCTCACCTAAGGTACCAAAGGGGTGCAAATAGATCATTGAATGGGCGCAGTGCTTCAGTGCATAAACCCTTAAAAAAAAAAAATCGGAGCGGCAGATATCAAATCACAAAATTACATCAAGCGAACTGCATCATCTATGGTCGCTGGCGCCCGGAACAGTGGCAGTGTGTACGCAAGCTGGTTCCCGGGTAGAGTTTTCTCGTTCACGAGGCGCTAATTTGGATATGTACTAAGTGCAGCACTGTCTGGATTCGAAATACTGCCTGCACTCGGAGTCTGACTCAGCGTGAGAATACAGCGCTACACTGAGCTAATCCCTAACCTAAATGAACATTCTTTAAAACAAAAAGAATAATAATGATAATGTGAAATACAATAAAACTAGGAGGATACAATAGAAACATGCACAGCAAAAGTTAACAAATACTTTCTTTACAATTAAATTCTCTTCTCCTGCAACCTATCTGCTATTGAAAATGCGCAGACTGCTATATTAATGAAATTTGCGGCAAATCTATACAAATTAATATACTACAACAAGAAAGTTGAAACAAAACATTAAGACAAACAAAGAACAATTAAGCATGATCATCGTTGAATAATTTATTTCGTAACATTCATGTTGTACTAGGTTATAACCATCACCACTTTACGCGCAACTGATAAGCCCTGGCAACTATGCATTACTACTGAAAAGTAACCTCCGAAACTGATCCACTCACTACAATGAAAATATACTTTGTGAAGTATTAAGAATCATGCTCTAATGAATTCTGATATAAAACATAATAAAATTCAAACAACTATTAATGAAATCTGTCATAATTAGCGATCACAATCAATAAAACAAGTTGATTTTTTTTACACAATTGAAACAAATATTGTTTTTATATAAAATTGTGTATATATTACTAGCTTGTCAACAGTGATGCTATCATAGAATAAAGAAACCACTCTTAGTAATTTTCCCAGCACTGCAGATTTATACTCTTTGCTAGTTGAGACGCATCTACGCACATTGTCAAAAGTAATTAATTTGATGATTATCTTTAAGAAATATCTTAAGAATCATAATGTCCTATTCCCTTCCGCATTATATTATGCTAGTTGTATTATTATTTAATTAATAATTCTAAGAAAAGACGATTACTAGCCGCCTCCGGACAGTTTTTTCCCATTACAGACACAGCTCATCACCACCGGACAGTGAGTCCTGATTGGTAGAGAAAATCTAAGGGCATCACTGCTAGACATGAACCCGGGACCTCCACGGTACAAGTCCAGAGCTAATCTCGACCGCTGTCGTATTAAACATTTAGGTTTGAAAGTGCAACATACAACACATTTATAATGTTATTAACACATTCGAAAATTTGGTCGGTATACTATTGTATAAAATATTACAAATTTCACGGCCTCGTTGGTCTAGTGGTTATCGCCCTCCAGCCTTCTGTATGAGGATGCAGGGGATTGAGAATTCTGTCCTTCGCTACCAACCAACACTAGCTCCCCACATTTTCTCATAATGCTTCGTCAACAACGATTTTGCGCCCACGGGAATCTGAATATCTCCTGAATAATCCTGAATTCTCGCACAAGCCGAGTGTGCTAGGCACTGCACCAACCCAGCTGAGGTTTCAAAATTCGGCGAACTGATATTACAACTCTATCGAACTCGCATCAAAACTTGCATTTCTTCTTTATCATCTTCGTCTTCGTGGTGACAACTTTTCTTTTAAATCAAATTTTTCACAGATACATTTTATTTGAAAAGAAAAAGTTTTACAAAAACCCCATTCTGGAAAATTGATTTACGAAAGATACTTTTGTGACCACACGTGCAGATCTAGTGGCTAGTGCACTAACTTTTGTTGCGAAAATACAGAGTTCGAGGCTAATATCAGACTGCATATCAGATGCGGGATTACCTAACCAAGAACCAAGTTTGAGCTGCGAGTTATCATTTTTGAGATATTTTGTTCACCAAACAAACATACATACATACACATGACGCATTTTTTCCATACTCAAGAAATCTTAAAACATTTATTTGGAGAAAAGTCAATTTCGAACAGTAATGTAATATTAGGGAAAAGAGAAAGTTAAAAGTAATAATAAAAACATTTTTTCGATTAAGTTTATCCTAAATAAAAATACGCCTGAAAAAATGTTCGAAAATCTGCAATTTTTGCAATCGTTCTCTTAAAGTAGTAACAGAAAGTAATATATCTTTTCTTTTTAACAAGTAAGAAATTGCCAACGTTTTTATATATATAATATATATTGTTATATACATGTATTCCTATACCATAATAGGAAAATTACTGACTGTAAAGTTTGACACATATGGAATCCCTGCTGTGTTTTTTTATTTTATACTAAACCAACATAGTACCTATGTAACTCGGGATGTATATATATATATATATATATACATATAATATCTCAAAGATGTCACATCACACAATTTTCCACTTATATAAGTCAACTGGTAAAAACAAACTGTACGTGACACACAAACACAAAGGAAAGAAAAACAAACACACACACACACACACATATATATATATATATATATGTGTGTGTGTGTGTGTGTGTAGAGAGAGAGAGTGTGGAAGAGGGATAAAAATAAATTCCATTATTCTTGTTCACAATGAAATACTAATATAAAAGTGTAGGCCAAAACAGAGTGAGAGATAGAAAAAGGTGAGTGATTAATTTTATTCGTGTTGCTAGAAGAAGAGGACAACCAAGATGACCAAGATGTACTGACGTAAGGCTGGAGGGAGGGTAGGGGCGTTGGGTAAAAAAAAGAAAGGAAGCCACAGGTATATATATATATATATAGTTGTCTCCATTGCAGTAAATACTGGTCAGAATCGTCGTCGTTCTGCTGGTCGACGTAGCTCTAATAGACTAGATAGATGCTCACACCTTACCATCAATCACACTTTGTTTTTGACCTGAGAAAAATTTTCTTGGGAAACAATTTTTACCTCAAACTGTCAAACCTATAAACACTGTCAAACCTATAAACACTGTCAAACCTATAAACACTGTCAAACCTATAAACACTATACTAAGGTCTGCCTTGTTTCTCTTAACCACGGACACATCCACCAAATAATGTTTGTTAGGTTAGGGGTGGGCCATTTATCGCTATGTACGAGTTTCTATTTTATATTTTAATTAATGTGACATGTTTTATGACTTTTTAATTTATTTTATGCTTGCCCACAACATCCGTTTCACCCTGTGGTGTTATTCAATCGTTGTTTACAATTTTCAGCATTTTCCATAGCACTTGTTAAAGTTGCTTAAACTAAATTAAAAAATCAATAAATTTTGTTCATTGATATTAATGCAATTTTATTTTGAATTAGTTTTATTAAGTTACCTGTCTGAGCCCATACAGCTATCCCAAAGAACAATAACAACAACCGGTTCTATAGAACAATTCAGATCCAGATCTTATCCACCAAAGATTCACAACTGTCCGAACAAGTTGGATAATAACCTTAAAGAGGAATAGCCTAAGTTCTTCCGTAGACATCCTATCCTTTTTCCGACCAAATGTCCTGAACCTACTCGTAATTTCCTCACAACCCAACCCATGTGTTATCGAGGTGGATGATGTTTTATTTCTCTATCTCACAGACTCCACAAAAAAGATCTGGCTTGAGTTCCATCATACAGAGATGTCTTCTTAAACCCTAAATCCAACAAGGGAACCGACAAAGAAATAAACTTACTCAAGGATTTATATGTGATATATATACACATATAAAATATCTCAATTTTTAAGAATACTTTATATTTGGACTGTAGGCTTTGGGTTAGAGCTCCGTAAGATTCTTAATTTTGAGGTATTTTATCCACTTTTACACACACACACACACACACACACACACACACACACGTATATATAAAATATTAAAACCAATTGCTAAAACAATTTTCTCATTATCAGAATCTCAAAATAAAATAAATCAATTATAATAAAAAAAATGCAATTTCCGTAATCGAAATGACACCACTTACTATGTGATTTAGAGAGGTGGGTTGTATGTAGAACATAAACTCTCCAACTAACAAAGAGGGGAAAAACATTTACTGTTAGAACTTGTCAATAAATTGTACCTATTAATATCTATTGAATGAAAAAAAAATTTTTATCTCTTTTTACTCTCTCTTATTGATATAAGAGGAAGAATTGCATTAATTTCAAATTAGAATAGAGTTTTCATCGGACACCTGTTTTGTTTTTTTGTGCCCCAGGCTAGTATCTCTGATCCAAGGACTTTTATTTACGTATATTACGTATAAAATTGATTAAATATATTGTTGATCGTTAGTAGATTATTTCAGAGACATTTTCCGTGATAGCCTGCTTCATTTTGTGGTCATCGCAGGTTTCTGGCGTTCGCCCATCATCATGATGTTTGTTTTGTTGAACAGTGTAATAATATAGACTTGCACAGAGTAAATACAGTTCATATACTCCATAAGAGTTGAGCTCCGCAAGATTCTTAGTTTTGAGGTATTTTATCCAGTTTTACACACGCGAACATAAACTTTTACACATATACATTCATATATACATATACATACACGTAAAATATTAAATCCAATCGCTAACACAATTTTCTCATTACCAGAATCTCAAGGAGTGTATCAACTGTATTTGCTCTGTATACGTCTATGTTATTACACTGTTCAACAAAAACATCCTGAAAATGGGCGAACGCCCGAAACCGGTCGATGACCACAAAATGAAACAGGCTATCACGGAAAATGTCTCTGATGCTTTCCAGCTCTGCGGAACCAACCACCACCACAATATATTATTTCACTCTGATTACATAATGATGGTATCAGTGGTGGCATATATTGGTTGACGGATTTTTACAGAAAACTTCTTATCCTTAGGATTTATCCTGATGGTACTTACAATTGAATAAATAAAAAATTTGTGATTAGAACGTGGGCGCTACATCTTAATAAGTGAAATCCCATATCATAATAAGTGAAAATCGTTGAAGCAGGATTCAAGAAATTCAAGGGAAAGTGAAATAAAACATCAGTAAAGTACACTTCATGTCGGACACGATGGTGGTACCTAAACGGAATTTCTTGGTATCCCTGCGTTTTTTTCGTTTTTGAGATATTTAAAACGCAAACTATATAAACAAAACCATTCGCTAATTCGTACTTGACATGTATCTCTGATGAAAACTGATTTCGAAAATCTGACATGACCGTCAAAGTTGCTTTTACATTGCAACAAAAAAAAATTCATCTTTTCAAAAATCCTGGAAACGCAGTAACATCAAATTTAATTGTTAATAATTTCATGAAGGTGTTTACAACCAACAGAATTTCTTTTACATAAGAAAAGATTATTATGTTTTTATATAAATCTTGAGGAAATATATATACGCGGTAGCCAATTGCAATTAGGGTCTATTGAAATTTTAATTGAAAAGATATAACCACACATCATCACATTTTGGATAGTAGAAAAGTTATTGCAAAATTTAATTTGTAACCAAATTTGTATTTTTTTTTTTTTTTTTTTGCAAATTCAAAGTCAAGTAAAGAAGGTATTAAATTTCGAGTTCCATCTTATAGGGTGGAAATTAGATTAGTAGAAATAGAGATAATCCTTCTATTAATAATTTCGAAGACCAAGAAACTTTAAATTTCCCACAAAGTCTTAAGCGCATATTGCGTAAAGACAGAACTAACCAGATGTAATACACACAGAAATTATATTTCGCCACTAAACGGTATAGAGGATTTGAATTGTAAAATTTTGCAGATCTAAGCAAAAATTTGAAACCAAAATTCTGATATGAAACTTATGACTTTCTTTTACTTTTTCAATCCTGAAATTTTGATTGAATTTGGTGGACTTTAGCAATACTACAAAACATTGAATTGCAGGCGCCGGCTGTTAGCAACAAAGTAAAAAAGCAACAGGTATAAAACATAAGCCAACTTGTATATTGTAGTACATTTGCATATTGTAGTAAACCAAACTAAATTGGCAGTTTAGAGGAAAGCATAATGTCACATTAATATCCACCCTCACCCTCTATAAAGTTAATTTTCCAGAAAACTGCTTCAAATCAAAGTAATAGGCCTATATGCGTGGATTTTAATAGAAACCTGCTAGAATTCGGTAGTCGTGAACCTAATTGGAATATTATGTTTGTGCTTCCTTGATTTTCAATTTTTTGGTGCATCAGGGAATCTGAATATGGTTTTTTTTTTTCAGTAAAATGTCAAGTTTGAAAATTTGTAAAAACGCCACATGTTCTCTTACAGCAATAAGAAAATCTAGAAAGTCCAACAAAAGTTAAAAATCTAACAGGCTGATTAAGATTAATTTTTATCCGATTTTGTGTATTTTTATCATGATGTGTTACATTAATATGTTTAAATGACTCTCCAATTAAATTGAAAATGCGATCAAATTTTGAAATTCGTTATGAAATTGAATTGTATAATTCCCATAATTCTGAAGACTTTTAATTATTACAAATAAATTTGTATTTTGAAAAAAAAAAAAGTGGTAAAATTAGTAATTTCAAAACTTATTTGTATCCTTTATTTTTCAAATAAAACTATAATATCAGTACAAATAAGATTAATAATTCCCAGTTAAGTTTATTTAATGAATTTGATTCCTTCTAGCTTGATTTGTTATATATAAAACTATATGTGACTAAGAAACTAATTGCGTAGCGCGCAAAACCAGCCTCTGATCTGTTGAGAATTCTGGTTGCATACAATCGATTAATCAGTTCACAGGGAATACAATACATTATATATATAAAATATGTGTGTGTGTGTGTGAGGATGGAACAGGAGTAAAAATTGAAAAGGTGGGTTTGGTGCCGCTAAAGTGGGACCCTCAGTCGATTGGATTGGATCGAGATCACACTCCAATCAAGTGTATACGATCACTCTCCTTCCCCTCCTCTGGACCATATAATTAAAGTATAAAAAGCAATTCTATTTTTAATTACTATGTGCACTAGTATGGGATTTTTTTTTTATTATATCTGATCTTTAATATTATATATATATAAATAATTTTTTCTGTATCGATGTAGTTTTATTTATTTATTTTTCTTTCTATTTTATATTATTTAATTTTTTACTTATACGCAGACTAAACTTCATTATCTTCTCACCGGTCGACACACACACATTTCTGTAATCTTTCGGCAGAAAGAAATAAAGAATTATAAATTACCAAATTGTTTAAGAACATTGCTGTAGGCAGGAAAGGAAATAAATTTAATTTATTTAGAAACATTATCAATTTTTGGGAATTTATTCGTTATATCATGTTTTTTTTTTCATTGGTTTCGACCCTGTTTCGGATTCTCATCTATAGTCACAACATAGTTCATCAAATTGTTATAGAGAATTTATTTCAACTGTGAAGTTTTTGTCAAACACGATCCCTATTTAATTGTTTTCATCAATTTTGTGTGTGTGTTAAGACGGATAAAACCCCAGATGTTATTCAGTATCGTGGACCTAAGCACATACTCAATCATGTGTTCTTTAGATCTTCGTTAAAAAAAGCTTATAAAAGATAAAACCCTAACTCACAGAACACTCAGAATCTCCTCACAATTACATTAACCGAAGAAATTGGACAAATAAAAATAGAAATTAATATTTGTGCTGAAAGGATTTTATGTACAATGAAAGAAAATCGTTTCTTACAGTTTTTCGAGAAAATTCCAAAAAAACTCACAATTCTGCAATATCGCATATTCGCACATGTCCTTCAAACTACGAATTCTAGCAAAGCTTATACTATTCTTTAACATTACGTAGGTGAAAGAATCGCATATTCTTTAGTAAAATTGCACTTTAAAGGAAATGGTGTAGCTCCTCCAAACCTTCCAAAAGTTAATTTTCCTGGCAAGAAAAGTTTCAAATAGAAATGATAGGATTTAAGTTGTGCTGGCGAACTTTGAACAAAATGATTGCAGCAGTTTTCGAGAATTTATTCACACAAAAAATCCATAGAGTCCATATTTTGATTCTAGTTATGGAATTTGATCGAAATCTTCCTCTTTGATGCGTTGGTGGTACTTAAATTGAATACCAAGTTTGAGCTTTCGAGATTTTTCCGTTTTTGAAATATTTCATTCATACATACATGCACGTACATATCAAAAGCTTAAAACATTTTTTTTTTTTTTTAAACAGCTTTAAAACATATATTTTCAGTGAAATTTGGTTCCAAAAAATTGACACGTTCATAATACATCCCCTTACTGGCGAGCCATCCAATATAAGTATATCAAAAGACTACTGAAGTGAACCAAATCGTAACTGCTTACATCAAAATCTTTCCTAAAATCATTTTTCATGAAAATATATTTCAAATAAAGGAGTGATAGATCTTTTCAATGTGGCAGGGGCAAGATTTTATTTAAAAAAAAAAAAAACAGGTAGACCAATCCATACAAATAAACACTTGATTTACTCAGGTGACCTCAAAACAACTAGTTCTGACGAAAATACAAACTTGTAAACTTTGAGCTTTAATAGTAGCTCTAGCAATCATGATCGATGCAAATACAGTCTTTAAGGGTCAACAATATTCATTTTGCATTTTAAGTAGCTGAATGTGAGGAGCTGCAGTTTGCCTCGTACTCTAGTTACGAAACACAATGCAAAAACACGGCAGCGTACAATACTTAATAAAAATTGAAATCTGGCCACCTATTGGTTCTTCATATCTGTTGCGTCAGGAGATTTAATTAGTCTAAAAAACAATCAGACAGCTAAATATAGGGTGTATCAAAAAAAATGACCGTTTAAACATAAAATTAATATATATTTTTTCCTATAGTTTACAATAAAATTAGTATTCAAAATATAACCCATTGTTATCTATTGTTGCTTGCCATCTTTCCGCCAGTTGCTTGATCCCCTGCTGGTACCACTCTTTAGGATGGCTATCGAAAAATTCCTGCACCGCTGTTTCGACTTCTTGAAAGGTATCAAATCTTTTCCCTTTCAGGAAGTGGGCCATTGACCGAAACAAATAAAAATCTGATGGAGCAAGGTCTGGGCTGTAAGGTGGGTGTGGAAGAAGTTCGATCCCATCAAGATTTTTAAATTTTTCCTTGGTCTGACGGGAAGTATGCGGCCGGGCGTTATCTTGCTGGAACAGAACTCCTTTTCGATTGACCAAAGCTGGATAACGCTGCGACAGTTTTGCGTATACTCTATCTAACTGTTCGCAATAGAGGTCAGAGTTAATTGTGGTTCCATCAGGTACGAATTCATGATGGATTACACCTTCATAGTTCCAAAATACGCAAAGCATTGATTTTTTTTCGAATTGTCCTCTTACAGCAACCGGGAAGGCCGTTTGACCTTGACTTAACCACTGCCCACTAGTATCAGGATTTCGCCAGTAAACCCATTTTTCATCACAAGTGACAATTTTTTTGTAAAATCGCAAATCGGTAGGGTACATCAAGAGATTTTTGCAAATCTCTACCCTTTTGGTGGATTGCTGGGGCGTCAGCTCGTGCGGGACCAGTCTGCTGCATCTTTTCACCTTTCCCATGCTGTGCAGATGGCGACATACAGTGTCTTTTGACGCCCCGCACTCCCTGGCAAGGTCTCGAGTACTTATGGCTGGATTTGAGTCTACAGTTTCCTGAAGAGCATCATCGATATCCAACGATGGCCGCCCTGAGCCCTTCTTCCGTTCCAAGGTCGTATCTCCACTGAGAAATTTTTGGAACCAACGCCGCGCGGTTCGCTCGTCTAGGAGACCTTCTCCTTCAATTCTGTTGATTTCACGAGCCGCCTCAGCGGCAGAACACGATTTTTTCCAATAATGTCTCAAAACAACAAGAATTTCGTAAGACACCGTCATGTTGCTTCTCCAGCAAAAACTTTTGGACTGAGGTAATATTGAGTCAGTCCAATGATGATAAATAAAGTGGGATTAATAGTCCAAAGAGTACATGACTTGTTGGTAAACAACAAATAGGATTAACGTATTTACTGTCCTTGGAATTCATGCATTTGACAAAACGGTCATTTTTTTTGATACACCC